>VYZX01026068.1:205756-218431 GCA_013401335.1 Brachypteracias leptosomus
AGTGGTGCCCTGGCAGGGATGGGGAATGGTTGGACTCCATGATCTTCAAGGTCTCTTCCAACCCAAACAACTCTATGATTCTCTGATTCCTCTGCTCGGAGCTCTCAGCCCCCATCCCTCCCCAGCACAGTCGCTGCTCCCCGTGCTGAGGGTGCACAGGTGGGTGCCACCCCACCAGCAGAGCAGGGTGATGGGTGCCACCCCCTTGTTTGCTATTTCAGGCCAGACGAGAGCCTGCAGGTGCTGACGAGCCCCTGGACAGCCGTGTGGGTGAAGATCAGCTCCAGCTGGGCCGGGCTCCTGCTCTACCTCTGGACCTTGGTGGCTCCTCTGGTACTGCCAGACAGGGACTTCAGCTAAGGTGGCTCCAGGCATCCTGCTGTGGGTTGGAGCCGTGGTGGCCTCGTCCCTGGAGGCTGGGGACAGCCCCAGCTCTGCCTCAGCCCCAGGTTCTGCAGGAGCAGCTACGCTGGGTTGTGCCTTCTCACACCTCTTCTGTTCTCACGCAGAAGGGATGAAAGTGCCAAGCAGGGAAAATCAACAAGGGCTGAGAAAGACTTGAGGACATTTTTGAAGCTCTTATTGTCTCCATGTTTGTCTAGTGCCTTTGGCAGTGCCTCCAGAGTGTCTTCTGCTAGTGGAGACCACTGCCCTGCCTTGGCAGGGTTTGGTTTGCACCAGCTCTGTTGTCTCACTTGGTGCCCCAGGACCATGGTGCCTTTTGGAGGGGCTCTGGGGACCACCCGTGGACCAGGACCTAGGACCTGGCTGGAGCTGCCTCCCCAAAGAGCCTGGAGGAGAACAAATCCTGGGGATTTGTTGCTGGAGGCAGATGTCCCCCTGCATCTCCCCAGGCTCCGTGGTGGTCCTGGCTCCTCGAGGGCTCTCTTGCCAGCTGTCCTCATGGGGGGACAGTCCCTGGTCCTCGCTGGAGCACAGGTTGGGTTTCCCAGAGCCTTGCCTCGTTAATAAAGTCTCGTTTGGAATAAACCCGGCTGATCTGTCCTCCTGGGGTCTTCCTGATGTGTCTTCTGGGAGCACGGGAGGTGGAGGGAGTATCAACCATACCTCATGCTGGGGTGAGGGCAGAGTTGGCTGCCCTGGGGGTGCAGACAGGGGTGGCATCACTGTGGGGCACGGTGGCTTGGAGCCCTGGACCCCATTGCTGGGCTGGGGCACCCTGAGAGTCGCTGTTGGAGGGGGACATGTTGCTTGCAGGTGTTGGTGATGGTGGTGGGCAAAGTGGGGTGCACAGAGCATAGGGTGTGCCAGGGGCACATGGGGTGGGGTGAGAGCACGGTGGGGCACCCGCTGTGGGGTGTATCCCATGCAGGGGTGCCCCCTGGTAGGGGTGGGTGCACTCTCTGCCTGGGGTCCCCATCCTGCAGCGGCCCCTCGGCCCTCCCGGGCTGGGCAGAGGGGCTGGAGCCCCGGCTCGGGCTGGTGCTGTGCGGGAGGGGGGGACTGGGAAGGGGCACCGGGACCGGGGGTGCCCGGGGGGTGCCCGGGGAGCGGGACCGGGCAGGAGGGGGCGGGGCCAAGTGGCTCGGCCAGTACTTGATCTGCGCCACTGGGGGGCGCTGGCGGCACGCGAGCAGCACCCTGCACCCCTCACCCAGCACCCTGCACCCTGCATCCTTCATCCTGCACTCAGCACCCAGCATCGCCCATCCTGCACCCAGCACCCTGCACCCTGCATCCTTCATCCTGCATTCAGCACCCAGCATCCCTCATCCTGCACCCAGCACATTGCACCCTGCACCCCTCATCATGCACCCAGCACCCAGCATCCCCCATCCTGCACCCAGCACCCTGCACCCAGCACCCCTCATCCTGCACCCAACACCCTGCATCCCTCATCTTGCACCCAACACCCTGCATCCCCCATCCAGCACCCAGCACCCTGCATCCCCCATCCAGCACCCAGCACCAGGCATCCTTCATTCTGCCACCAGCACCCTGCATTCCTTATCTTGCACCCAGCATCCTTCATCCTGCATCCAGTACCCTGAATCCCTGCACCCAGCACACTTAATCCAGCACTCAGCACCCTGCATCCTTCATCCTGCACCCAGCACTCCTCATCCTTCACCCAGCATCCAGCTTCCCTCATCCTCCACCCAGGATCCCTCATCCTGCAGCCAGTTCCCTGCATCCCCCATCCAGCACCCTGCATCCTGCACCCAGCACCCTGTACACATCACCCAGCATCCCTCATCCTGCACACGGCACCTGGCATGCTGCATCCCTGTATCTTGTACCCTGCACCAGCACCCTTAATCCAGCACCCAGCACTCTGCAGACTTTATACTGCACCAAACACCCTGCACCTTGCTCCCAGCATCCTGCACCCAGAAAACTGCATCCTACATCCCTGCACCATGTACCCTGCATCCAGCACCCTGCATCCCTCACTCTCCACCCATCACAAGGGACACAGAGGCAGTGAGGGGCTGAGAACTTCCCTGTTTTTGGTGACTGTCATTTCCAAAGAGAATTGTCCCCAGGCCCTGCACCCACCCTGCAGCAGCAGCTCCACTTTTAGGGGCCTAGTTGGGTATTTAAAAAATACACAACAGGATCTGGCTCCTCCAGCTGTGCTCGAGATGATGAGCTCCAGGATCTATCCAGAGCGTGCCCTATTCAGGCATCATTCAGCATCTTCAGCCCCCAGAGCCTGGTGGCTTCAAATGGTCCTTTTGTGAGCATGAGCCAACCTGTGGCACCCACAGAATCCAGCATGGTGAAGGTTGGAAGGGACCTCTGGAGATGCTCTGGTCCGACCCTCCTGCTCCAGCAGCTCCCCCAGAGCAGGGGGCCCAGCAGCGTGTCCAGGCCCCTTTGGGATCTCTCCACACAAGGAGACTCCACAACCTCTCTGGGCAGCCTGGGCCAGGCTCCAACACCCTCACCCCAAACAACTTTCTCCTCCTGCTCACATGGAACCTCCTGGGTTCCAGTTGGTGCCCGGTGCCCCTTGTCCTGTCCCTGGGCACCACTGACAAGAGTCTGGCCCCTGCTCTTTAGCTCTTGATCAGCATTGACCAGATCCCCTCTGAGGCTTCTCTTGTGCAGCTCAGCAGCCCCAGGGCTGGCTCACAGCCACCCTGATCCAGTGCTGGAGTTCCCTGTTCACTCTGATTTTCTGGGTGAATAATTCATCAGCAAACATCTGCCACGTTTGGCTCAGCAGGAAACAGAGCCCTGGGCTGGTCCCCTCCCCGCCTGTCCCTCCCCATCATGCACCCGAGTCTCAGCCCCAACCTGGAGAGCAGGATCAGCCCAGGCACATGCTGGGGAAGCCACCAGCACCATCTACTGATGTGGCTTGAATTGCTCTAATGAGACCTTCTTGCGACCTTTCAGTACCTCAAGGGGCCTGTCAGGAAGATGGGGACAGACTTTTGAGCAGGGCCTGTTGGGGCAGGACGAGGGGGGATGGTTTGAAACTAAAAGGGGGAGATTTAGACCAGAGAGAAGGAAGAACTTATTGCTGCTGAGGGTGGTGAGAGCCTGTGCCAGGTTGCCCAGAGAGGTGGTGGCTGCCCCAGCCCTGGCACCATTGCAGGGGAGGGTGTTTGGGGCTCTGAGCAACCTGCTCTAGTTGCAGGGGGGTTGGACCAGATGAGCTTCAAGGTCTCTTTCAACCCAAATCATTCATTGACTATATGATTCTAATTTGCTCTCCTTGGCGGGGGGAATCTCAGGATGATGGCCCTAGGTAGAGATGTCCCTTCTTGTAGGGGGGTTGGACTAGATGACCTTTGGATGTCCCTTCCAACCCAAACCATTCTATACGTGGGAAACTGGAGAACCCAGACACAGTCCCTCAGCAGTTTACCTTACACATGAGAACTCCAATCACTGCTTTATCAAAATAAACTGAATTTAAACTCAGATAGGGTTGGGGTTGGAGCTGAAACCTTCCTGGAGCTTCTTGGCTCATCAAGGGGTTTAGTACCACAGAGAGGAGGGACCCCCCCCAGCCCCAAATCAACACCAGGGTGATGCCAGCACTGCCAGGGGCTCTGCAGCACCATTTTATCCTCTTTAATGCACGCCCTCCCTTGTTTTTTTTATTTTATTCATGGGATTAACACATCGGGCAGCAGCCGGACTGGCTCGGGCTCAAAAGAGGAGGGGAAACCGTTTACATAATTCATTTAAATGAGGCACCCGGGGAACTCCAAATTGGGCTTGCAGCATGTTTGCAGTGCCACGCCGAGCCCACCATCCGCAGCTGGAGCCATTAATGCCTCCCAGACGGACCACAGAGCATGTATAATTAATTGTGGAGCAGAGCCACTGCCCAGCCTCCAAAGATAACGCTCAGAGGCAGCATCGCCCAAAGCTCCCCCCCCTCCCCAGAGCACAGATTTATTTCCCTGGGTCTTTTCTCTTTCCTGAGATGTTCAGCCAAGATTCCCCAGGGTGAGGAGATGCTGGGATCGGGGGGGTTAGAGGAGGAGGGAGAAGCTCAGCTGGGCTGCTTGGCTGGGCTTAGAATCATAGAATTATAAAATCATGGAATTGTCAGGGTTGGAAGGGACCTTAAAGATCATCTCATTTCAACCCCCTTACCATGGGCAGGGACACCTCCCACTACATCAGTTGCTCACAGCCCCAGCCAGCCTGGCCTTCCAAATGTCCAGGGATGGGGCTTCCACCATGCAAGCATCTTCTGGAGCACTCCTTGGTGTGTGTTTGAGCCCCATGGTGATGGGCAGTTGAGTCCTGCCATGGGGAGGGGTGGGAGGAATCCCTTGGAGGGGAGAAAACTTGCACCAACTAGCCCCAAATATCCCCATTTTGTTTGGTCCAAGCATCCCCTGGGGATGCATGGGGAGATTTGCTGCTGGGGGGGCATGAGGATGCTGCAAGGGACCTGGCCCCACACTCAACCCCCTCCCTGCCCTTAGAGAATCTCTCCTGAGGGGTTTCCATTGGGTGAAACAAGGCTCCCTTGGGTGCTCTCCAGCTGCATCACCCAGAGGCAGAGCCTGTCCTGCCCTGGGCTGGCTGCCAACCATGGTCTGGGGTGGTGGCTTGTGGGCTCTGAGAAGGTGCCCGTGGCCTCTCCCGGGGACTCAGGAGCACCTCAGCCCACTCAAAATCTTCATTTCTAGAATGAAATGAATGAATTTCTTCATTCCAGAGCAGAGAGTGACTCCTCTGCCTTCCTGCTGCTGTCTGGAGCTGCTTTCTACCTTCAGCACCCCTTCGAAGAGCCAAAGGAGGGATGGGAAGGAAGAGAGGGAGCCAAGAAAAAAAAAATTAAATAAAAAAGCCAAGTTGAACCCTGCTGCTAGAGAAACATCTGTATCTATAAATATCCCCCGATGGGAGTGGGAACAGGCTGTATCTGCAGCAGCTCCCTCAGGCAGCCTCGCCCCGACTAACCCCCTTCCAACACATGCTCCTGGAGCACACACAAGGAGCTGCAGCTTCACGGGTGCTTTTCAGGGATTAAACCCCCCCCCAACTGGTCTTAAAATAAGAATCACTACGTGAGAGTTGTCTTCTTGTTTGCAGCTCAGTGGGAGGGAGGGTGAGATGTGGCCCCGGGGATGGGAGCGGCTCTCTGGGGTGTCGTAGGGATGTCCTGCTGGTCCTTGCTGGGACATGATGTCCTGCTGCTGGTCCCCACCCTGGTGTCATTGCCCTCAATGACCTTCTCCATCCCACCAGCCTGGCTCATGTGTGCTCAGAGAAACCCAAACCAAGTGGAAACTCTTATTCAGCTCACACAAACCCTCCTGCAGCCATGGTTGGCCCTGGGGCAGGGAGATGCTCACCCAGATGGGGAACCACGGAGCTCCTGGATGGATTCATCCCTACCCTGATGTTCTGCAGAAGCCCAGCACCAGTCCTGGGGTGGGCAGGATGGGATGGTGGCCAGGAGGACACAGACCCCATGTGCTGGAGCTGGGCCATTGCCATGCCAGTGCTGAAGAGCTTTCTCAGTGGGGTTTGATCTGCAAGCACTGACCATCACTGCTCCAGGCTGCTCCCACTGGGGAGATGTCCCAGCCAGGGGCAGGAGGGGGTTGTTGGAGGCCACCACCTGCCATGGTCAAGATGTCCCATCAGAAGGTGCTTCCCACACCCTGCACAGCTCACACCACACAAAGCTCAGCAGCTCCTAGGGATCTGAGCCCTTTCCAGACATTTCTGGGACGTCCTGCTGCCCCAGAGCTGTGGCTGTGGATGCAAGAAAGGGAACAGGACAAGGACCTTTCCCTGGAGCCTCAGCTGCAAAGAGGTCCCTGCAGGCTCCTGCTGGGGCAGGTGATGGGTTTCCACTGCTGAGGAGCAAACACTGAGGTTTCTCCAGATCCCAAACTAGAATTAACACAGGGCCCAGAGACATGAACATCTCCAAATCCTTCTTCAGCCCACATGGAGTCAGCAAAGGGAGGGGAGATGAGGTTGCCTGGACCCTGCAGCCCCCCCCATTGCCCACACAGCTGGCTGGGGGCACCCATGGGGCACCCCAGAGCTCCTGCAGCAACAGCCACAGGTCATCCCACATTGCTCAGCCCCCCATGAAGTAAACCCCATCCTTTGTCCCTCCTTGGTTCTGTTCTGTTCTTTGTCCCTCCTTGGCCAGTTCTAGGCACCCCAGTTCAAGAAGGACACGGAACTGCTGGAGAGAGTCCAGCGCAGAGACACAGAGATGATGGAGGGAGTGGAACATCTCCCTGCTGAGGAAAGGCTGAGGGAGCTGGGGCTCTTTAGCCTGGAGAAGAGGAGACTGAGGGGTGACCTCAGTAATGGTTATAAATATGTAAAGGGAGAGTGTGAGGAGGCTGGAGCCAGGCTCTGCTCAGGGACATCCAGTGACAGGACAAGGGGCAATGGGTGCAAGCTGGACCAGAGGAGGTTCCACAGCAATAGGAGAAGAAACTTCTTCGTGGTGAGGGTGCCAGACACTGGCCCAGGCTGCCCAGGGAGGTTGTGGAGTCTCCTTCTCTGGAGATGTTTAAACCCCCCTGGACGTGTTCCTGTGTGACCTGCTCTGGGTGACCCTGCTCTGGCAGGGGGGTTGGACTGGATGATCTTTGGAGGTCCCTTCCAACCCCTGACGTTCTGTGATTCTGTGATTGGTGGTAGGACCCTGCACACATGCACTTTGAGAGGTTACAGGGTGTCTCCTTTTCCATCTCCAGCAAACCACCTACTTCAGCTAAATCCCACAGTCCCACTGCCTGTCCTGGGGCTGCCTGTGACACTCCATGGGGTGGTCCCAGCAGGCTGCTCTGGGAGGCCATCTCTCCAAGCCACACAGCACCCCTGTTGTGCTTCTCCTCAGCATCACCTCTGTTACCTGTGCTTGGACTGGGACCCCCAAGCACCTCTTCAAGCACAGCTTGAAGGAAGGGGGAGCTGAGCCCCCCAGCTCAGAAGATCCCAGGGGGCTGAGCAAGGAGTGGAAACATTTCCCCTGACAGACTCTTGCACCTTCAACTCTTTCAGCTGCATCATGTTTCCACTTTTTTTTTCACTTCCCTCCCTCCAAACCGCTGGTGAGGGGACACGTCACGTCCCAGCTTTGCAAGAACTCGGCTCTCTCAGGTCCTGGAGAAACCCCATCCTGGGGAGCATCCTCCCCCCAGCACGTAGGGGCTGCCACAGATGTCCCGGGGGTGCTGGGGACCCTCGGAGCCGGCGTGTGCCAGCCATGAAGGCAGCAGTGTGGGAAGCACAGGCTGCCCTTACGTCACCCTCCTCCACGGGGGCTCCCCAGGAGCACCAGGGCAGCTCTGACTTGTTTTTTTCCTTTTAAATATTTTTTTCTGTTGTTCCCCCATCTCCCTGTAACAAGCAGGACTGTTCATAAGCCGCCTCCCTCCCCCTCTTTTCCTCTGACTCATTCCCTGCTGCCCTTGCAGCCAGGGATGTGCAGCTCCCCACGTCCCACAGCAGAGCTGGCCACCCCTGTGGGACCCCAGGAGGGGCAATCCCGGGCTGAGGGACAACTCGTTTGGCTTGATGCAACAAAGGGAACATTTACTTCCCTTTTGTATGAATTCCAGCAGTGGGTTTCAGTGCAAGGAATGAGCAACTTATTCACCTCAAAGATGTTCATAAGCAGAAATCACAGAATTGTAGAATGGGAGGGGGTTGGAAGGGGTCTCTGGAGGGAGAGGAGCTCACCACATGCTTTTGGTGGTAAATTCATTAAGAAACAGATCCCAGGCTTTATTTTTCCCCCCTTTGACTCCTTAGCAGGGATGGATGGTTCTCCAGAGGTCCCTGCCAGGTGGAGGGTGCAGAGGCCTCCCCAAGGGACACCCTGTCCTGGCAGGGGTTGCCCAGCAGACCCGTGCCACAGAATGAGTGTGGGACCCCAAAATCCCTGGCCCTACAGCCCTCAGAAGATGCTCTTTTCAGTGCTCCCATCACCTCCAGCTGGAAGGTGGATCACGGACGGGTGTTCACCCAGACAAACACTGATGGTGGGAACTCCTGTGCTCTCTCTGCCCGACTTTTGGCTCAGGATGCACAACACATTCCTCACCCTGGGCAGAGACTAAAGTGTGTGATGAGTTCACAGAATGACAGAACCTCAGCATGGTGGGGTTGGAAGAGACCTCTGGAGATGCTCTGGTGCAACCCCCCTGCTCCAGCAGCTCCCCCAGAGCAGGGGGCCCAGCAGCGTGTCCAGGCCCCTTTGGGATCTCTCCACACAAGGAGACTCCACAACCTCTCTGGGCAGCCTGGCACAGGCTCACAACAAACAACTTTCTCCTCCTGCTCAGCTGGAACCTCCTGGGTTCCAGTTGGTGCCCGGTGCCCCTTGTCCTGTCCCTGGGCACCACTGACAAGAGTCTGGCCCCAGCCTCTTGCCCCCACCCTTTAGCTCTTGATCAGCATTGATCAGATCCCCTCTGAGGCTTCTCTTGTGCAGCTCAGCAGCCCCAGGGCTCTCAGCCTGTCCTGGGCACAGAGATGCTCCAGGCTCCTCAGCATCTTCAGAGCCTCCCCTGGACTCTCTCCAGTAGCTCCCTGTCTCTTTTGAACTGGGAAGCCCAGAACTGGACCCAACACTCCAGCTGTGGCCTCACTGGGGCAGAGTAGAGAGGGAGAAGACCCTCCCTGACCTGCTGGCCCTGCCCCAGCAGCAGTGGGGTCTTTCATGGAGCATTGATGCAGTTGAGATGCAGCAGAATGAGGACAGGCTGAGGCAGGCCATGGCTCCAGACCATGGCACTATCCTGTGCTATCCATATTAGAGTCCTGCTGATGCCTGGGCAGGGTGTGGGGTGGGTTACTCAGGTCCCACAGTCCCCACTGGGCTGGGAGAGGCGTTGGCTGCTGATACCTGGAGTGATGGAGATGTCTCCATCAGCCCTGGTGTTGTTCATCCCTGTTCCCCCTGGCCAGTGCAGTCACCCAGCACCTCTGTGCTTCATCCATTCCCCACCCTGGTGTCAGTGACTTGCAAAGCCTACAAAGTAAAAGTGTCTCAAGGCTGCTGGTCCTTTCCCTGACCCCAGAGGATGAACAGTCTGGGATATGAGGACAGGAGTCGACAAAGGTCAGGCTGGAGGTTCACACAGAAGCACGGACATGTCCCAGTGCAATGCAGAGACTTTAAATGTGCCAGAGAAGTTTGGGAAGCCAAGAGGGTCATGGGGAAGTGGTTTCACCCCTGTGCACGTGTCAGTAGGTGTCTTTCTTGCACTGAAGTCTTTACAGGTGCTCTGGAGAGGCAGGAGCTCCAGGCCATGCTCTCTGGTGGGCAGGGAGGATGACCCCTGGTCCCACCTCAGTGCTGACTCCTACTCTTGTATGTGCAGAAGGCCTGAAGGACTTAGCTGGGAGCTTGGGCTCCAGAGAGCCTTTGAGGTGCTGGGCTGGAGCATTTACATTCAATTTGCCACCATCACTTTGTTGCTCCTAGTGGAAACAGATGGAGAGTGAGGAGGGTCGAGGTGTCCCCTCCCAGCCATGCCCATGGTCCCCTCGGGGTGCTGCCGAAGGAGCCCAGACCTGGCTGCTGGTGGCACTGGTTTTGTGTTGCTCTTCCTTGGTACCAGCTCGTTTTGCCTCCTGGAGCTGGGAGGGGAGGAGGACTTTTTGCCAAATTGTTTAAAAACCTCTTAGAGAGACCATGAAACCCCCCGAATCTCTGCTGCTGGGACCCATCTGGGTGGACACATGGACAGGGTGCTGCTCGAGGAAATCCATTGCTATGGGAGCTGAGGTGCCAGGGGGGTGAGAGCAGCAGCAGCATCACCTCAGCCTCCACCAGCAGCCCTGGGCATGGAGCAGGAGGGCTGGGGGGGTGGGGGGTGCATCCCCACCCACGACAAACCATCTGGGGCTGTGATGAGTGAGGCTCAGCTGATAACGAGCAACGCTCCACGGAGTGTGGGTGTGGGGAGAGGGGTGAGGACGGCTTGTCCTCACACCCCCCCTTCCAGCCACGCTGCTGGGGGGACCTGGGGCTAGGAAATGAGCAGAGGTGGTTTTTCCAGGAGATAAGGGCTGAGGAGGAGGGAGGGGAAGGCGCTTTTATAGACTGGTTGCTCCAGAGAGGGACCTGAGCAGGGAAAGGAATCTGCTGGAAGAGGCTCTTCCCTGGGTGCCTTGTCCCCACGTCTCCCCAGGGACAGCAGCTGCTCAGGCTGTCCCTCCCTTTCTCACAGTCCTGCGCTGTGGTTGTCATGAGGATATCAAAAATAAATGAGCAGCTCAGGCTCCCGCCTGGGGAGTTGCAGCCTCCACGGCTGGATGTGGCCACGGTCTCAGCCCCTCTCTGCAGCTCCCCATGAGGCTGGTCCAGCATGGACTGGGAACCTCTGACTGCTTGTGATGGAGCATCCTGAGCTCACCCACAGCCCTGGGGAGGTGGTTCTGCACCCAGAGCATGTCCTGGATCGTGCCCAGGAGCACCGTGAGGGTCCCATTCTGCTCCTGGGACCCTCCTAGGTCCCGTCCTGCTCCTGCTCAGCTCTCCTGGGACATTCCCTAGTGCTTGCTCCAGGAGCTCAGGGGTGTAGCTGCAAAGCCATGCTCCACCCTGAATACGTCACTCCTGACAGATGTTTCTCTCCTTGGCCTTTAAATCCCCTGGAGACAAGTGAAATCTGTGCTGGGGACACTTCATCCTCCTCAGGCAAACCCTCCAGCAGGGGCTGTGGTCGAGCTGTGCCCATGGAGAGTTCCATGCTCCCTGTGCACTCTGTGGGCAGGGTGCCCGTGCCCCCTTTACACCCATCATCGAGCATCCCAGCACCTTCCCGTGTCTCCCAGTTGTGCTCTGGTTTCCGTGTATCCCTTGTGACAGCCTGGCACAGTTGACTCATGCTCAGCTTGTGATCAGCTCGAACCCTCAGCTCCTCTCCTCGCTCAGCTCCCACCAGCCCCTCCTGCCAGCCCTTGTTTGTCCCCCCGAGCAGCCCAGTCTGGGCATGGGGGCTCGGGCTGGTTCCTCGGGTGGGGCTGCTGGTTCTTCACATCAACCCCTCCAAATCTGCAAGAGAACTCCAGCCCTGTCCTCCAGCAGCTTTGGAGCAGTCTGGAAAATGGAGGTATTCCTTCTCTGCTCAGGAGTGCTGAGTGGCACTGCTTAATGAGCATTATTTAATGAAGATATTGGTCTTCTGTTGTCTTTGCCATTATTTGTGGTCGGAGACACTGAGGCATGGTCATAGAATCATAGAATGCCAGGTTGTAAGTGACCTCAGGGGTCAAATGATGGATTTCTTCAGGACATCAGGGAAGCTCAGGAAGCATTAGAGCAGGAAAAAGGGTGTTTTGGTCCCAAGGTGGGTGCTCTGTCCTTGCTTGCTCACTGCTCCTCTTCCTCTTCTCCTTCCCACACACTCCTTGGCCACAGGTAGGACCAGAAACCAAACACAACCCAGCTATTGCCTGACCCTGGGAGGTCTTCTTCTGACACCACCCCACCAAATAGCTGCCTAAGCTCATTTTCAGCCAGACTAACAGAGTTCATGGAATGCTCACCAGCATTGCAGCCTGACCCAGAAAAGGTTCCAGATGAAGATGGTTCCACGGCTGTTTGTTCTCCAGGACTGGCTCTGTGCTCTGCCCTGTGCTTTGCTGACCAGGCAGCCCTAGATGGATGGGTGGGAGCATGTGCTTGTTAATTTTCCCTGGATTTTTATGAATAGAGCAGCTCCATCTGTGCTGAGCTGCAGCTTCCCACTCTAAGCAGGTGTGAGCCATAGTCCAAAGTCAATCACAGAGATTCAGCCCCAGAAACAACCCCCTGGGGCTGTGAGCATCAGTCACAGGCTGAGCTTCCCATGCTGTGATGCTCCAGATGTGGGTTATTTTTAAGAGATGGGCCTTAATATGGGTTTGAAAAAGGAAGCAAGCTGGCAGACAGGACTGCTGGGTCTTACTTGTCACTGTGCTGTGCCCTGAGATGCTGCTGAAGGAGCAGGGACGTGGCCATAGAAAGCCCTTCTCCTTTCCAAGGCCACCACCAGCCTTTGGGAGAGGTCTCTTGGCTGGGCTGTCCAGTCTGGGGGGAGAAAGACAAGCAAGGGATGGAGAGCAAAGGAGGCTGAGTGGAAAATGAGATACAGGAGGGACTGGGAGGTACATCACAGCCTGGGCTGTATCAAAAGAACTGTGGCCAGCAGATCAAGAGAGGTGATTCTGCCCCTCTGCTCTGCCCTGGGGGGACCTCACCTGGAG
>VYZX01026068.1:219642-265808 GCA_013401335.1 Brachypteracias leptosomus
CCTGGAGGTGTTCAAGGCCAGGTTGGATGGGACCTTGAGCAACCTGGTCTTGGGGGAGATGTCCCTACCTGGGGGTTTGAGCCTTGGCATTGGCCACATGGCTGATGGGGCAGCTCTTGTGTCCCACCATGGCTTATAGGCCTCTAAGACATGCCCTAATTTAATAACTCCCCAGTATCCCTCCCCTCACATCCCCAATACATCTGTAACTTGCCCCTGATGTTTTGAAGCTCACGTCAAGCCTAGAGGACACACAGCCATGGCTGTTCAGCAGAGCCAAGAAAATGACTGAAGTGTCTTTGAAAACTGACTGGAATATGAACTGAAAGCACAGCAACATATGAGGTGTAAGCCTGGTGGCCAACGGGCTTGACAGGGCAGGGATTTACCAGGGACACCTGTTGGGGAGCAGGGAAAGAGCAGCCTGGAGACCTCCTGACATCTTGTATGGACAGACTGGAGCTGTTCTGCTGGCAGGCTGGGACCAGCTGCATGGGCCAGACCCTCCTTGCATGACTCTCACTTGGGACAAGTTAGAAACAAACCCCAAGAAATCTGTGCTTGCAAGTGGAGGGAGCACAAGGTTTGTACTGGAAACATCTGGAGGAGTGAACAATGTCTGTGCTCCCCGGGGACAGGGGGTGGCAGACAACATCTGTGTGAGCCTGTGTGGTGTTCCTTGGGAGAAGAGGTCATGGGGACCCTCTGGAGAGAGCAGAGATCCCCCCTGAGGGAAGAGACCGACAACAAACATTTGGGAGCCTGCTGAAGTCTTGGCAGCTCCTCACTCCAGCTCCTGGGGGAAGGTTCTGGAGCTTATTGAGTTGAACGAAGAGGGACAACTAATTTAGTTGAACTAAACTAGTTCAACTTATTTAGTTGAATCATCTCAGCTTATTTAGTTGAATCATCTCAACTTATTTAGTTGAGATCATCTCAACTTATTTAGTTACCATCTCAACTTATTTAGTTATCATCTCGACTTATTTAGCTGGACTCTTTGAAGGACAGATAGAAAGGATGGAGACAAATTCTTCTTGGTACTGGTGGATGGTAAAGCAAGGAGAAGTGGATGGAATCATGACTTGGGAGATACAGGAGGTCCTTCACTGCAGGAGGGGGATGCAGCCCTGGGGTAGACTGGTGGGGGGCATCTCCATCCTTTGAGGTTTTCAAGGTTTGACCATGGCCAGTTTGCTTGAAGGTTTAGTGGTGGGCTTGGCAGTGGTAGGTTAATGGTTGGACTCAATGATCTTAAGGGTCTTCTCCAAACAAAACCATTCTATGATTCTATGATAGCCTAGCTCCAAGGGGGAGGAGGCTCTGGAGGTCTCCAACATCCCTCCCAACCCCTCTGTGAATCTACCAGGAGGAAACCCAGATACCTGAACCCCATCCAGTGGCATTTCTGGAGGGTGAAGGGTGAGGACATAAACCACAGCAGGAGTTGCTTGAGTTCCTCAGTCTGAGCTATGCCCATTCCAAAGGCAGAGGTCACCTGGACCCCTTGGGTCTGAGAAGGTCAAAGGCTGGCATGGCCCAAGCACCAGTGGGTCTGCAGGGATTGAGGAGGGATGTGCTGGGGCTGGTGGGACTGTCCAGAGCTTGCTGTGATGTGGGATAAGGTTGTGCATGAACCTTTATTCCTGCTTCATTGGACTAAGCTGCTCTGTGCTCTCTGTGTTTCAAAGCAAAGCCTTAGTTTTGCACATAAAAAGAAATAGTTTATTTTTTTTTATCCTCTCAACTTTTCATTCACTTCGGGGAGCTCTCGATAGGAAATGGTCTAGACAGAGCTCTTGCAAACTCCCCCTTCCCACCACCACAACATATGTGGAAAGAGTGGTGAGGAGAGGCTCCATCTAGGAGTGGCTCCTGGTGGCTCCTGCAGGATGCTGGTTTTCCTCTGGAGGAACCAAACCTCAACGTGCAGTGATGGACGTGTGAGGAGGGGAAGCACTAAGGGGTAACTGCTTGTCCCATAGTCACCAAAAGCCATAGCCTGGAGCAGGAGCTCCAGCACACACCTTCTCACCCAGCACTGGAGCCAGGCTGAGGCTGCAGAGTCCCTGGAAATCATCTGTCCTTGGAGAGGGAGAGACCCTTGTGGTGAGGCTGGTGCTCAAGTTGTCCCAACCGTAGCACAGCTGGATCTAAGGACGGGGTGACCAAGCCCAACACTCATCTGTGAACCAGCAAAAACAAATCCCTTGTTTCTCAGACAATTTTGGGAAGTGGTTCTGGCCTCTCCCCTGCTGTTCTGTGGTGGGAAAAGGCTTTGGAGTCACAGAGAAGGTGGGAGGCTCATGGCTGGAGGTCATCTGCATCCAAGTGGAGGGACGTGCTGGAACATGGCCAGAGAAGGGCCACGAGGATGGTCAGAGGCTGGANTTCTATGATTTCCTCCTCCCTGCCTGGCATCACTCTGTCCATGGCTTGGAAAACAGGCTGGATTTGGGACCATCCAAAGCTTCCAGCACCCTCAGCCCAGTGTGTCCAAGCTGGTATCTGCTCCTGTTTGCCATGCCCCACAGAAGCAGCGACATGTGGAGAGGTGTGTGGAGGGAGGAGGTGGCCTCTGAGGAAGGATCCTTCCTCACAGCTCAGCCCCTGACCCCTGCCCTGCCCTCACCCTTTCCCCTGCTCTGCCCAAGGCACACAAACCACTTTATTTCACAGGGTTAACAATAGTCATAGAATCAGAGAATGTTTCAGGCTGGAAGGGACCTCTAGAGCTCATCTGGTCCAACCTCCCTACACCAGCAGGGACATCTCTACCTAGGGCAGGCTGCTCAGAGCCCCATCAAGCCTGACCTTGAATGTCTCCAGGGATGGGGTCTCCACCCCCTCTCTGGGCAGCCCATTCCCCTGATCTATCACCCTCAGATTAAAGAACTTTTTTCTAATATCCAATCTAAATCTAAATCTAAATCTAAATCTCCTCATCCTTCCTCGTCCTCTCTTCTCCTGGGTCCTGCTGTCCATGGGGTGTGACACAGGTGTCCCCCCATCCCCTGGGGAGGCTGCCATGTCCCATGCAACACCCAATTAGTCCCTACAAACAGCATCCTAATTTCCCCCCAGTCTGGCTTTTGTCGCTGACATTTCTAAGCTATTAATGGCTCCCTTTTGGGGTTGTTCTTGGCTCCTGGAGCTGGGCTGTCAGTGGCAGAGCAGACCTCAGGGGCAGTCATGCCAACACCATCACCAGAGAGGAAACCAAGCAGAACCCACAGTTTTTAACAAGTCATCTGAAAAGCAGCCCCTTCCCCCCTAGGGTTATTTTCTTCCTGCTTTTCCTGCCCCTTGAGAGGCTCTTCTGCCCTGTTGTTGGGTATCTACCACCTTGGAGGAGGCAGCTGCAGAGCTGGGGACTGCCCAATTTAATTAATTCCCTGGAACAAAACATCTTTCCCAGCAATATCCTTTTCAACCTTATCTGTTATTCTGGAATAGTATCTATTATTCTGGAAGAAAAAAGGGGATTGTGTTTTTTTGAATATTTCTCTGCCTTCCTGCAAAGCCTCTCCAAGTGACCTGCACAAGATCTTCTCCTAACTTCTGATGGTGCAAGGAAATCGTGGAGTCTCTGGTCCCTTGCCTTGAACTGAGCTGTGGCAGCAATTTGGAGGTCACGGAGCCACCCAGCACCTTTGTGAACATGTTGTCATCACACCCAAAAGCAGGGCAAACCTTTCTAAATCAGCTTCTTCCTCCCCAGGTCAGTGGGAAAGAGTGGGTGGGTGGGAATGATTCCTCCTTGACACAGCTCTGAGCTCAGAGCTCTGCAGCACACGCTGCTCCTGCCCAGTAAATGAGGAGAAATCCCATGTTTGACTGACTGGCTTGACCTCCCCGTTCCTTGTTATGAGCCCTACAAGAGCAGGTTTCTCTGGTACAGAAATGCAGGAGATGCACAGAGCAGGAGGGGACTTGTTTCGTTGGGTCAAAACTAGAGGTGGGGAGATTGAGATGAGACGTTAGGAAGAAGTTGTTGCCCAGGAGGGTGGGGAGACACTGGCCCAGGTTGCCCAGAGAGGTGCTGGAAGCCCCATCCCTGGACATTTGGAAGGCCAGGTTGGATGGGGCTGTGAGCAACTGATGTAGTGGGAGGTGTCCCTGTCCATGGCAGGGGGTTGGAACTGGATGATCTTTAAGGTCCCTTCCAACCCTGACAATTCTATGATTCTATGACTTTGCTCTGGCACTGCCACAAACTCCCTTGTTTTAGTCTCTCTGGGCCAAACCCTCCCTGTGGAAGGGGCAGGGGAGGCAGCACCCAGCTCTGGTGCCAAGTGATGAACCAAAAGCTTGACGTCTCTCTATACTGTCAATCTCCATATATATCTCCCTCTCCCCATCCCGATCTACCCACATGCAATCTGCTGCTCTCTGAGCTATCTGGGTTTCCATGAAGCCCCTGGGGCGATGGGGAGGAAGATGTTCTACTTTATGGGAGTGCTGAGAACCCCTTTTATAGCTGAGTTAAAGCCTGTGCTGCTCCTTTTCCCTTCCCAACTCCCCACAGCCTCCAGGGACTTTGGGGGAACCTTTCCAGCCAGTGAGGAATTTTCCACCTAAACACTTCCCTGACCTAAAATCACTTCTTATCTTCCCAGCAGAAAACACTCTTTCCATAGAAAATGACTGATCACTCAACAAATAAAAACCTTGAGTCTCAGCTTCCAGAAAAGAGGAGCTTTATCCTGCTCGAGGAGCACCAAGGAATATTTTTAATCAAAAAAATTTTTTTTTTGCAAATAAGCTTCCCCGTTATCTGTCCTGAGGGGCCCATCCCTGGAGTTTCCAACCCCCCCCAGATGAAGGCTGGGAGCCAGCAGCACATCAGCTTCCTGCAGAGCTGCTCAACTCCTTGAAACCACCAGCACTGAGAAGGGAAGCCAAGGAACCCACCAGCCCCAGCCAGGGAGCCTTGGCTGCCAGAGCTGGTTGAAGGCCGAGCACACGATGCTGTTGGCAGCTCTGCTTCCCTGGGCTTTGTGGACCCATCCTTGGAAGACGCTGCTGCTGCTTAATAGCAACCATGTGGGCACCTCAGCCCCTTCCCCTCCCATTGCTGGGGTGGGGAGTGGAGGTAGAGGGCAGTGATGCTTCATCTCTCCCCTGCTGGAGCAGCTCATCCCCGCAGGCAGGACCAACTGGCCTTGCACAAGGCTTGGCAACAAGTCCCAGCCTGGCTCCAGTGCTCAGCTGGCAGCAGAGGAGCCTCTTCCAGGCCAAGTGAAGGGGGGTTCAGTGGCTTGTGGTGGTGCTGAGAGCTACCATCGATGGAGGAGATAAACCTGGAGGAGGAAACCTTGAGAGCCTTCCCCTTGCATTTGGTCCCTTGTTATACCCACCTTCAGACAGCTCTTGTGTCCCTGGCCTTAGAGCAGAGGGTCTCCTGGAGCAGCTGGAGGGGTTTCCCCTGCAATGGGTATCTGTCTGTGTTGCCTCATTTTTGCCCACAGTCATAAGGGCTGGAAGATTCCCAGAAATACTGCTCGTATCCCAGCAAAGAGCCTTGAAAAACCCCAAGGAGCTGCCGTGGGGCTTGAGAAGCATCTGGGGTCATCCAAGGAGGGACAGCTGAGGTGTGAAACCTGGGCCCTGCTGTCACAGCCCTAGCCCTGGCAGTGCCCATGGGCTGTTTGCTGTGCCTGCAGCAGGGAAGTTCACGTTGCTAAAACTTTCCAGTGTGGCAAGAGGACAAGGACCGTTTCTAAGGCATCTTGTCCTATCCTTTCTCCAGCCTGACTGTCCCCAGGCTCCTTCAGCTTGGCTGGTGAATCCCAGCAGTGTCAAGGCTGCTGTTTCAGATGCCTTGTCCTGACGATCCAGACCCTGTCAGTAGGAAGTCTGTGACCTGCCATAAACACCACGGACAACACAGGGGTTGCTGCACCCCCTGATGGGCTCTACAAAGGGTTTCAGTTGATGCCTGTTGCCCCTTGTCCTGTCCCTGGGCACCACTGACAAGAGTCTGGCCCCAGCCTCTTGCCCCCACCCTTTAGCTCTTGCTCAGCATTGATCAGATCCCCTCTGAGGCTTCTCTTGTGCAGCTCAGCAGCCCCAGGGCTCTCAGCCTGTCCTGGGCACAGAGATGCTCCAGGCTCCTCAGCATCTCCACAGCCTCCCCTGGACTCTCTCCAGTAGCTCCTTGTCTCTCTTGAACTGGGGAGCCCAGAACTGGACCCAGCACTCCAGCTGTGGCCTCACTGGGGCAGAGTAGAGGGGGAGGAGAACCTCCCTTGACCTGCTGGCAGCACTCTTCTGAATGCGCCCAGGAAAAATCTGGAGAAAAGCACATCTCTGAGATGTGTGGCAGCTCATTGAGCTGGGACGTGGTGGACGTGCTCCCTCAGGCAGTGTCAGACTGTCTCTGCTGCAGCCACACTGGGGTGAGCTCAGGCATGGAGACAAGGAGCTGTGCCCGTACTGCTGGGGCTCTGGGGGTTTTTCCAGTTAGGATTTTACTTTGAAAGCAGCTTAAGTAAAAAGCAGAGATGTCCTTGACCTTGGCTGGGAGCTGTGGAGGAGCAGAGCCTGCACACCATGGTGCTACCATCCAACCTCTGAGCTGGCATGAAACAGCTGCTCCGTGCACCTTAGTGCTGGTCCATGTGGGATGAGGACTTTCCAAGACATGCATCCACATCTGAGAGTATTTGGAAAACTGGTTTCTCTTACCTGCCCTGTTTCTGCAGCTTCTGTGGTGTCACAGCACTCACATTCCTGAGTTATCCCTTTTCCCCAGGTAGCACTTGGGAGGAGAGAAAGCTGAAGCTGTAAGTGATGGAGAGTGTAGAAGAACTCAGGCCTGGTGAAACTCAGAGAGATCAGAGCTTTGTTCCTGAGTGACCCGTGGAGGGGCAGGCAGGTTGGGCAGATCTACTTTGGCAAGCCCAGAATTCCTCCAGCAGGGAAAGGGCTGCAGAGGGATGGATCTGTGGGAGGTGAGAGAGATGCCCAACCCTCAGTGGGCTCAGGGTCGCAGGGATTTGAACAATACCTGTGTGGAAGCAAGAGGCTTCCCCACAGAATCACAGAGTGTCAGGGGTTGGAAGGGACCTCCAAAGATCATCCAGTCCAACCCCCTGCCAGAGCAGGTCACACAGGAACACGTCCAGGGGGGTTTTAAACGCCTCCAGAGAAGGAGACTCCACAACCTCCCTGGGCAGCCTGGGCCAGTGTCTGGCACCCTCACCAGGAAGAAGTTTCTTCTCCTATTGATGTGGAACCTCCTCTGGTCCAGCTTGCACCCATTGCCCCTTGTCCTGTCACTGGATGTCCCTGAGCAGAGCCTGGCTCCATCCTCCTGACACTCTCCCTTTACAGATTTATAGACATTACTGAGGTCACCCCTCAGTCTCCTCTTCTCCAGGCTAAAGAGCCCCAGCTCCCTCAGCCTTTCCTCAGCAGGGAGATGTTCCACTCCCTTCAGCATCTCTGTGGCTCTGGGCTGGACTCTCTCAGTATGAAGCTTTGGTGGTTTCCCTTTGCATACATTTGGTGGTCCAACAGGGCCTTGGGCTCTGTATTCTTCATTGTGAGGGCCCAGGTTGCCCATGGGGGTTGTGGATGCTCCATCCCTTGAGATGTTCAAAACCAGGTTGGATGGGGCCTTGAGCAACCTGATCTAGTGGGAGGTGTCCCTGCCACGGCAGGGGGGTTGGAACTGGATGATCTTTAAGGTCCCTTCCAACCCAACCCATTCCATGATCCTATGAACCTCTGGTCACAGCAGTCTATACATCAGCAGGGATGACAGCCATGCCCATGCTCAGAACATCTGCAGAACATGCTGACCATGTCTTATAGGAATATAATATGGGATTGATTATTTGATTGGAAGCACAGAGATAATATGTTTAAAGGGTTGTAAAATCTGACCTGAATTGCTTTTTGATTATTATTGCAAGTGAATTTAAGCCTGGAGCTGCTGATATCAAAACATAAGTAACATAATTAGTAACAAACATCAGTGTGGGGAGGTTTCTTTTATTGCTTCATAATTTGAAACAGAAACTGTTTGTGGTATCTTCTGGGATGAAAAAAAAAAATGCACAGAACGTCTGCTCCAGACGGTGTGAGATGAATATGCTGGATCTGATGAAAAAGCAGGAACAGACTCCAAGGCCTGAAGTTTGTTGATTTCTCCGCTGCTGTTATTTCCAGTTAAAGTGTCATCTCACTTGGATTTTCTATCCAAACTTTTTTAGACGGGTTTGGAAACGTGTGAACCTCGGTCCCATCAGGAGTTGTCTTGCATGGAGTGTTCCATGTGAGGTAGCAAACCCCCAGCACGTGTCTCACAGCTTTTCCTGAGGCAGCTGCTGGAAATGGGCACTTCACACCTTCGTTTTTAATCTTGTTTTGCTGAGAAAGAGACCATCTGCAAACCCAGGCAACCCCAAACTCAGCACAGCGACACGTGGACAAGAGGTGATGGCCTCAAGTTGCACCAGGGGAGGTTTACATTGGATATTAGGAAGAAGTTCTTTACTGCAAAGAGTGGTCAGGCACTGGACCAGGCTGCCCAGAGAGGTGGTGGAGTCACCATCCCTGGAGGGGTTCAACAAACGAGTAGATGTGGCATCCAATGACAGGACAAGGGGCAATGGGTGCAAGCTGGACCAGAGGAGGTTCCACATCAATAGGAGAAGAAACTTCTTCCTAGTGAGGGTGCCAGACACTGGCCCAGGCTGCCCAGGGAGGTTGTGGAGTCTCCTTCTCTGGAGACATTCAAAACCCCCCTGGACGTGTTCCTGGGTGACCTGCTCTGGGTGCTCCTGCTCTGGCAGGGGGTTGGACTGGATGATCTTTGGAGGCCCCTTCCAATCCTTGACATTCTGTGACTCTGTGATTTGGGACACAATTTAGTGGTAAGAGAGATGTTGGGATGAAGGTTGGACTTGATGATCCTAGAGGTCTTTTCCAACCTAAATACTATTGATTCTATGATTCTATGCTCCTCCAGATGACCCCAGCCTTCCCTGACCCCATCTGGCTGGTGGCTCTGATGGCATCAGGCTGACATGATCCTACATCTCTCAAGGAAGAACAGGGATTCCCATATCCCATGGCATCTGCAGGAGGATTCATTTGTCCTCGTTTAGTGCCTAAAAACTGGAGTACCAAATGTTAACCAGTGCCCTTGGCTTCCTCTGAAACTCTGGAGCTCCTCTAAAGAGCAATTCATCTCCTTGTGGTGGCCTTCCAAGGCAGGGCAGATGATTCCTCATCTGGAGGTGCCTGCTGGTCTCAACAGACTCTCTGGGGGAGCTTAAGGTGACATTTAAAGCTTAAAGCCAGGTCAGAGGACTCTCACTTTCAGGGCTTCTCAATTACAGGGTTTAGCACAAGAATCCTGCATTTTCCAGCCTCTGTTGCCTCTTCCTGAAGGAACGGGAAGGAGAAGAGCAGGGACCTGGCAGATACTCCCATGTCCTTACCAAAGTGTCCTGAGAAACATCCACACCAGGGAGGAAAAATGGCTCTAACGAAGAGCTGATGAGATAATTGTTGGCTCTTTGTTATGATGAGAGTAAAATCTAGTGCCAGAGTATCCACCATGTGATGTACCAAATGTGGACAGAGGCAGGAGAGCTGGAGGACGTGGAGCAGCAGCTTCTTGGAGGACTTTTCCCTGGGAGAGATGAGTATAAAGCTCACTGGGACCAGCCTGGCAGATATTCCTGGAGAGTCAAGGGTAAAAGTGCCTGGAATAAAAGTCTGGTGAAGGCTCAGTGAAGCTGAGTGAGCATAAGGATCTTTTCCATGACACAAACGAGTTGAAAACAAATAAATGGCCTGTGCAGCAGAAGTGGATAAATAAAGGGTCCAGCAGGAGGGGAGGTACAGCAGTGTTGGACAAGATCATTGGAGCAAAACTCATCTAGAAAATGAGCTTATTGCAGCAGTGTGAGCTGAAAACAGCCCCCAGGGAGATGTGATAGACCCAACTTCCACCCATCACAGGGAAAAGCAGCAAGACCTGGAGCTGGTGGGGACTGGGATGTTACAGCTGGAAGCAGCCACCTGAAGGAGGAACATCTCTTGGAGTTTTGTGCTCTGAACAAGTTCGGGAAGTGTTGGGCATGTGGAGTCACATCAGGACAGCAGCAATGGGTTATGGAGGCAGCTTCCTCTGCAGGTCTAGCAGGGAACTCTCACTTCAGCAACGCTGATTCCCCTGCTGCTCACCAGCACCCAGAGGGTGGAATGTGTCAGACTTGGAGGTGTTAGGAGATGGGAGATAACAAGTGTTGAAAAATTCAATTAAAGCATCCTTAGAAAGCGTCAGCGGAGGTGCAGAGACAGAGCAGCTGAAACTGCAGCACCTGGGGAGCAGAGTGTGAACCTGGGCAGTGCAGGGGGGTGATAACATCTCGCTGCTTCACCCACCAACAGGTCCTGGAGGTGAATTGTCACCCGGCCAGGGAGAAGGAAGCAGCCCCTGGAGACACACGAGAGCATGTGGGCAGGTTTCAGGAGGTACCTGTGGCCGTGCCAGCCCTTTTATCTGTGTTTTCACTGCATGTGCTGACAGCTACACTCCCAGGGCCAGTCACACCTTCAGTCAACCCTTGGGGCTTGACTCAGGTGCTTGGATTATATCTACCAGCTCAGGCAGAAGGAACAGGGCATTGGGGAAACCTCAGTGCTTGGACCAGCACTGATGGGTCCCCCTCATCCTGGTCAAGCCAACACTGTCCTCCACACACAAGCAAATACATACCAAAATAATCCATATGGTTCCTCTGGAGTGGCTGGAGAACCAGCAGGAAATTCTGCTTCTATGTTGCAGCTCCCTGGTCTCCAGATGATGGAGGTGCAGTTTGGGAACGGATGGCAGGAGATGCTGTGGTTGGTGTGTACTGTGATGTAGGACATACTGTGTCCATCTGGAGACCAAACAAGTGTTACAGACACAAGGCCACATCTTTGGGGCCGAAGGCTGTGTGAGGTTGTAGGTTTTGGGAGGATGGCTGAGGTCATAAAGCAAACATGTGGTCTACACTGGGGCTGTGACAATGACTGGAGGGACAACGGGGAGCCTGAGTGGCTGGAGCTCCTTCAGAAATTTAGAATTTGGAGTGTTCTTTGCAGATCTGCTGAAAACATCTCCAGACACTCACCCTGTGTGCTGGATTCCTGCCTAGCCAAAGGGAACAGGCACCACAGACCCAGAGAGGGTCATTTACTCTTTTACTCAAGTGGAAGCAGAAAGACAAACTTGTTCTTTCACTTTTTCCAGGCTGTTAGAGCAATTTCAAGACAACCATCCTCCCAAGTGATTCTCAGCCTCAGTCTTGGCCAAAGGGTCACACCACCAGCAGTTGAAGGGTCTGGCAAGGAAGCTTCCTTCAATTCTGGTAGACAGCAAAGCTAGTAGCACTTTTTAACTTCTATGTTGGACCCTCAACTCAACAAGGGACCACTACTTGGGTCAGACAGCCCAGGAGGAGTGTGGCACATCAGCTGCACCAACACCCAACGTGCTGGCTTGGTGTGGGTGAGTGGGCAGCGTGTGATCCTTGCCCCAAACCAGAGACTGGTGGAGAACATGATGTTAGACATCTGGAATTGCAAATTCTGCTCTAGCTGCAGAGGTGGAGGCCCATGTTGTCCCAGCTTGGGATGTCTAGTCCCAGCTTGCACGAGTGTTGTGAGATTGATGTAATAAAAGTGAGTGTTGTTTGCAGAGAGCAGACTTGGAAAGGAAATCTTGGAAAAGCTAAACCCAAGGCTGTCAAGAGAGAAGTGGTTTCCTTTCCCTTTTCTATCCATCACACCTGCCAAACACTGAAGACAACCCCAGGAGAACATCCCACATTCACTTGTGGAGGAAAGAGGTTTGTAAGGGTTCTTCACTGGCTGCCAGAGGAAACTAAGCAACGAGAGGACTTTTACTTTCCAGAGGTGTGAAATGGGTGGTACCTGCACCTTAACTCTGGCCATGTTGGAGCAGTGACCCAAAGGAGGCTCAGGCTTGCACTGTGCTGGTGGATGGATGGATGCTTTGAGAGGCACCTCTGAGCTCTGGGATGGTTCATAAACAGGTCCTGCCTTGTCCTCATGGAAAGAGCAGATAACCAGTGACTCCCATACTCCTGTGTGGCCAGTTCCCAGTGTCACACCCCTGTGCAAGCTCCAGCTGACCAGATGGCCTCTTGTCCTCCTTGTTTTCTCTTGTCCTCCTCCCTCCCTTTGAGTCTCTCATCTACAGAGCCTCTAAGTCCATCAGGATGGAGCTTTTCTCACTCTGGGCTCACAAGATCCATCAGGACAAAGCTCCCAGCCCTGCTGGGGCCTCCAGATGCTGCTGTAATTAAAGCAGCTCTTAAGAAAGCCAAGGAGTGGGGTGTGTTCATGCCATCATATAACACTCCCTTGGGGCTGATGAGGGAGCAGAGAAATCACCATTCTGCATTGGCTGAAGATGGGTTCAGGGCCAGGGCTTCATCTTCTGGACACAGAGCTCCTGCTTCTGACACCAAGATTGATCAGAGCTGGGGCTGTGACCACGTGGAGCTGAGTCCTTGTTCCTCACAGTCTCCAGGTTGAGTCTGGATATGTCAAAAGTTTTAGTCAAACAGAGGTAACTGGGTGAAATTTCATATCCTCTGTTTTCTGCCCCAGGCCAGATGAGATGAGCTCATGGTCCTCTCTGGCCCTGAAGGTTACACCTCTGGGGTGGTATCATCCAACCTTGAAGGCCACAGTGGATGGAGATCCAGACACCAGCTGTGCAGTCTTGTGTCCCCAGAGACCCTCTTTGAACATGATCATCCCATGTTATGTATCCAGAGAAGAAGTTTCCTTTCCCTTGATGTATAACCCAAGACAGCAACGCTGGTCATGGTCTTGGCCAGCCCCTTCTCCACCAGCAGTGCTTGTCCCTGGCTTCTGCTGACAGTGAATTCCAAATGCTGGATCTAGGCTGTGTGCAGAATTATTTCCTGATACTTTAAGTTTCCTGGCAATGAGCTGCCCCTGCCAGAGATGAGATAAGGGGAATTTGGAAACGATCTCCAGAAAAGATCCCTTTGTACTTTGTGTTTAACCACGCGAGTAGAGGCTGCTCAGATGGGCAGCAGCAATGTGCCCTTGGGGTGGCCATGTAGAGCCCCCCTGCTCTCCAGACCCTGCCAGCAGGACCTATCTCTGTAAACCCAAATAAACCCTGCAGAAGTAGTTGGTTTTGTGGGGTCACATCGCTGTGAGGTGTGTACAGGTCAGGCAGAAATCAGTGCTTGACCTCTGCAACTCCCTCCTTCTCCTTACTCCTAATAACCTCCCTGGGGTAACCCCACCAGCATCTCTCTCCCCTGGAGCTCCTCTTAATGAGGAGCAGGAACCACTCAAAAAGTCACAAGTGATGCTGTCACCATGTCCCTGGTGGGTCCATCAGATGGACCACACCATGGGCACTCACCACCTTGTGAAGGAAAGCAGGAAAGGAACCCTTGGATTCTGTAGATATGAATTTCACAGAAATATGCCTTTTCTTCACATGTTTATTTTCATGACCCGAGGGGTCAAACAGCCCGAAAGCACAGAGATGTTTTCTCAGTAGGCTTTGATTTGAAGCAATCCAAGAATGCCGGGAATCTTCTGCGGAGTCAAGTTTGACGTGTTGGTCCCAGGCTAACAATGCAGGACGCGGGCGAAGGTCTGTGTGGAACATCCCCCTCCACATCTGTTTGGTTTTAATCGGAGATTTATTGTGAACAAAAGCAGCTCTTGGAAGAGCCACTCTTCCCTGACATGCCTGCCTGGCCTGTTGGGCCAGATGGACAGAAATAGTTCCACATATTAGTCAAAATCTGGATGGCTCCTCACCATAAACTATGGGCAGGCATGAGCAGAATGGACATTATATTGTCGTTGATTTATGGACAACCACAGAGAATAAATTCTAGCCTTGTATGGGGATGTTACCCACTTAAGGGCCAGTATTGATATCCAAGCCAAGAGGCTGAAACTCCAGGTTTTCGTAGCCCCCAAGCCAGTAGCAGTAAAAGTTTATATTATCCCCAGGGAATTTGTGCTGCACATTGAATTGGAAAACTGATCTGAGGAGCAGAAAGGCAGATTAAATTGTTACACTGCAAACCAGGGGATATATTTCCTAGGCTGCTGTTCCAGGGCTTTGCTTCTTACTACCTGGTTTTGAACAATAAATATTTAACAAGGCAAATTTATCCTCCCGCACTCATAATTAAGGGGAGATAAATTGCGCTCGTAATTATTCCTAACAAAAGGAAAAGCAATTTTCTCCAGGATCAGTGAGAATTCCCATCTCTCCCCATGCGAAATGAGAGCATGTAATGAATTAGGTGAGGTGTGGATCTAAACCAAAGGGGGACATCTAGCAGCTGATGGAAAATTGAAGGTCCTGCTCATCTCTACAGGGTTGTCTCACCCAGGGACACTGAGTTAACAGAGGGATTTCTGGGTCTCATCACTGGTTTACTAATGGGCTATGGGAAAAACCCCACCTCTGGGCCTCAGTTTCCCATCTATAATATGAGGATAATATTGGCCAGAGCTCACACGGACTTTGTTACTGGAACACTTTTTTTAATGCCAAGATCTGAATTGCAACATCTCGTGGAAAAATACTTTTCGAGCATATTTGTTGTTGGAAAACATTCATATTTGAGTTCGGAATCTTCAAATATTGCTTCATATTTTATGAGATTTTTTTTTCCCCCATAGTTATTTTTATTACTTTAAAAGAGTTTTTTCCGAACACGTCCCAACTGTTAATGAAGCGGTTCAGCAACAGGCCAGCAGTGATAACAAACAGGGTAACATGCAGATAGCAGCAGAAGTGGCCTCCAGGCCCTCTTCTGATATGGTGCTTGAGAAGTCTGGAGAAGAGGAGGCTGGAGAAGAGGAGGCTCCGCGGGGACCTTCTGGTGGCCTTCCAGGATCTGAAGGGGGCTACAGGAAAGCTGGGGAGGGACTTTTGAGGCTGTTGGGTAGTGGTAGGACTGGAGGGAAGGGGTCAAAACTAGAGGTGGGGAGAGTGAGATGAGACGTTAGGAAGAAGTTGTTGCCCGGGAGGGTTGGGATACACTGGCCCAGGTTGCCCAGAGAGGTGCTGGAAGCCCCATCCCTGGACATTTGGAAGGCCAGGCTGGCTGGGGCTGTGAGCAACTGCTGTAGTGGGAGGTGTCCCTGCCCATGGCAGGGGGGTTGGGACTGGATGATCTTGAAGGTCCCTTCCAACCCAAGCCATTCTATGATTCTATGATTCTAAGTGCTGCCCCTGGAAGAGGGCTTGGACCTTCCCTGGTCCTGGTTTGGTTCCCTGTAGCATCATTTGGGGAAGCCCACCCGGTTTCCCACTAAATGATCCCATGAAGCTGCAGCCCCTCGAGCCCACCTCTGCCATATGATGCCTGTGCCATCCTCTCCCCATGATGCTGGAGCAGCCCCTGCAACCCCTGCATCACTTCAAGGTGCTTGATTTCTACAGGGGCTCCCTCCCCTTGCCATGACTCCCACTCCTGGTGCATCATTTCATCTCTCTCCATCCATTTCTGCAGCTGATTCTGGGTATCTCAGGGATCTCTGGGTGGAGTTGCCTGTTCCATCCCACCAGTCCATCCCCTGCTCCTTCCCTCCTTTCAAATCCCTTTGGCTTTACCTGGACCTTTAGCTCTGTTCCCAGTTTCCATGCTCCAACCTCCTCCCACCCCTGGCTTTTGCCTCCCCTGGATCTGACTCAAGAAGTTTTCACCTGCAAAACTTCAGACTGGTGAGTCCTTGAGGGCAGGGGGAAGCCACAGCTCTGCTGTTGGCTGCAGCTTCAGCCACTGCCACTGGAGCAGAGGGATGGAAACACAGAGTCCTGCTCACACATGGGTCAGCCGTGGCCCATGCAGTTGGAGCTGTAGAGGCTGTATCTCCATAATGCACATCTGAGACTTGGTGTTAAACACAAACCAATGTCAGTGCGGGCTCCTGGCAGCCTGCTGAACAGAATCCAGCATGGTGGGGTTGGAAGGGACCTCTGGAGATGCTCTGGTGCAACCCCCCTGCTCCAGCAGCTCCCCCAGAGCAGGGGGCCCAGCAGCGTGTCCAGGCCCCTTTGGGATCTCTCCACACAAGGAGACTCCACAACCTCTCTGGGCAGCCTGGGCCAGGCTCCAACACCCTCACACCAAACAACTTTCTCCTCCTGCTCACATGGAACCTCCTGGGTTGCAGTTGGTGCCCGTTGCCCCTTGTCCTGTCCCTGGGCACCACTGACAAGAGTCTGGCCCCAGCCTCTTGCCCCCACCCTTTAGCTCTTGCTCAGCATTGATCAGATCCCCTCTGAGGCTTCTCTTGTGCAGCTCAGCAGCCCCAGGGCTCTCAGCCTGTCCTGGGCACAGAGATGCTCCCGTTCCCCCAGCACAGGGTGCCCAGGCAGGTGCCAGGGACACACAGCATGGAGAGAAGCTCTCCCTCTCCAGCAGCATCCAACCAACTCAGTGAGTTAAACCAAACTGCACCAAGCTGCTTTGCTGGACAGAAATAATTTTTCTTGCATATAGTTACAACCTGGATATTCTAGGTGGTAACAAATGGCAAAGACTTCACCCTGAAATCACCTCACAGGCCCCCATTGAGAAGCTTGGGGAGGACAACACTTTTCAAGCAAAAGTTGGCCAGAACCAGCAGGCGAGGGAAAACAATGTGTTTTTTCCTTTTAACCTCATTCTTTGAAACTGCTGAATTATTTTGGCTGAAGTTCCCTCCCTCTCCTCACCCCTTAAAAAGAAAATAAGCCTGAGGTGAATGCTCCATTATAGAAAATTTCAGCACAAATGATTTAAATTAAAATTATAACTCCAAGCAGAGTCTTACAAGGGGAGTTTCAGGCAACCTTAATAGGCAGTGATGCTCTAGCAGGGGCTGGTGAATCACTGCTTTTGACTGGGTATTATTAATAGGCCTCTTTGCACAATTATATCCAGAAACAGCAATTAAAGTAAAAATCAGGGAGGGTATAAACTCTGGGCCAGATCCTCAGCCAGCACTAATTGGTACAGCACAGAGAAACCAACAGAGCCAGGCAGATTTACACCAGTTTGGGACCACTCAAGGAATTAGTGATTTTCTGCCACCCTCCTCTTGTCTTTATCTTTTTTGGTCTCTGGAAAAGCCAAGGGCACAATTAGTTTAACCCCAACCACGCAGACAAAGGAACCTCTTCCTCACCAAAAATGAAGAATAAGGCAGCCTTGGGATAATTGCTGAGTTCTTCTAGTTTACTTAGGGGTTTTTTTTAATAGCATGTTGGTGTTTTTTTTAATAATTTTAAGAGTTACAATTACATGCATCCTCCAGGACCTTTTCTCTCCCTCATTTCCTTTGATGGAGAAAAAGAAGGTAACATTGGACAGTTTAAAAAGGAGATTTTTGGTTCAGTTAAAGAAGAGGCATCATGTCCAGGCTGGGGTTTGTTAGCTCTGGGGAGCAAAGGGCTTCACTTGCTTCAGGTGTAGAGAGATGGGGTGAGGACAGGTGAGAAGTGTTCCATCATAAAGTGAATATTTCACTGTACATCAAGGATTGTACCTGCTTCCAATCCCTAATGAGCACATTAGAGCAGAAAGAAAAGCACAGAAAAAGGAGATTTGGTTGTTTTTCCTCTCCTTTTGTTTCTTTGGGTCCAAAAATCTACATCTGTATTTAAACCATTACCAGAAGACAAACAATTTGGGAATTGCTGATGAAGATGTTGTTCTTATTTTGTGCCTCTTTCTTAGCAGGTGTTAGATAATGACATCATGCCACCAGCAAATTTATCTGGCAGCTTGGCAACTGGGAAGCTAAATGGCCCCTAAAGTGCCTTAGGAAAGTGATTTTTTCCATCAAAATTGGTTTACAATAAAATGAGCCCTTTTTTCTTTCCATATTCTAAAGAAGATGACAAACAAGCACTGGGGAAATTAAGGAGAGGAGGAAAGTTTTAAAATCATAGAATGGTTTGGGTTGGAAGGGACCTTAAAAATCATCTAGTTCCAACCCCCCTGCCATGGGCAGGGACACCTCCCACTCCATCAGTTGCTCACCGCCCCAGCCAGCCTGGCCTTCCAAATGTCCAGGGATGGGGCTTCCAGCACCTCTCTGGGCAACCTGGGCCAGGGTCTCCCCACCCTCCTGGGCAACAACTTCTTCCTAACGTCTCATCTGAATTTCCCCACCTCTAGTTTTGACCCATTCCCCCCAGTCCTACCACTACCTGACAGCCTCAAAAGTCTTGTATCTTGAAGGCTACATCTGGATTTGGAGAAGGCTGGATCCTTTTAACCATGGACACCCAAGGAAAGCCACCATCTTGGCCAACATGTGAAGACTTGGACCATGACCTGCTTTGCTTCATCTCAGAGCTGGGGAAACTGAGCAGAGGGGATAGAGCTGGTGCTGAAACACCTGGTGGGGTTGCCACCAAATTGCTGCAGCAGAACTCGTTGCATCCCCATCTTGCAAACACCTCCAGAGGGTTGGTGAACACCCCTGAACACCCTCCAGCACTGTTAAAAAAAAATCTCTGACCTGCTTGTGTGCATTCAGTAATTTTTCTAACTCCATGAGCGAATAGAGTCATGGAAAGCCTGCCATGGAAGGGACACCTCCTCCTAGACCAGGTTGCTCAAGGCCCCATCCAACCTGGCCTTGATGGAGCATCCTCAACCCCCCTGGGCAACCCGTGCCAGTGTCTCACCACCCTCTGAGTAAAGATTTTCCTTCTAATTTCTAATCTAAATCTCCCCTCTTCCAGCTTCAATCTCAGGTTTTCCAGTTCTGCTGAGTTCACCTGCCCCAGGGGGGATTGGGAACAGCTCAAGCCATGCAGGCATCTTGTAGGACGAAGGTTGACCTGGTTTGGAAAGGGGTCACATCTTCTGGATGCAGGTGGGGAGGGCAGCGAGGCTCTGTCCCACTGCAGGGTTTATGTGTTTAGCACACGTGAAGCTGCTGCAAGGCAGCAGTGCCAGGCTCTGCTCATGTCCATGGCGTGGCTGGTGATCCCAAGCCAGGCATCACCCCCTCCTTTCACAGCCCATAATACCCTTGTGAAATACAATGCTTGGCTCTCCTGCTGCCTTTCTTAAAGTCCTCCACACAGCATCCAAGTATTTAACCCTGCAATAAATTCACACCGGGAGAGAAGTTGTGAAAATTCTCCCCCTCTCGCCTTTTTGAGGCAGAAAAAAAAAAAAAAAATCAATTTTTCTAATGCCAAAAATTCAGAAGTAATGAACGAGGCACCTTCCTCCTCCTTAAATACAGTGGGATCAAGTGAAAAGTCGAGGTCTTTGTTGCTGTTATAAATAGCTGATGAAGTGACAGCGTTTGCTGGGAGGCTGGTTCCTTGTGGGAGCTGCCAGCCAGCGCCCAGCCCCGGATCCTCAGCCAGTTTAGAAGTGACATGTACAACAGCAGCAACCGAGTTTCGTAAGCACAGTTTGGAAGAAAACAGAGATTATGCAAGAAAAGATGGCAAAATCGACCATCTGGTTTATTTTCCCCTTTGGTTTGCCCGCTGGGGTTTGAGTCTGCTGGGCTCAAGTTTTCTGCGTTTTCTGCAAAAAACAAATAATTGGCTTTTTCAATGAAGCTTGAGATTATCACATCATCACCTGCTTCCTCGAGGTGAGGCTGGGAGGCAATGGCACAATCCCCAGCACGGCCAGTGGTGCTCAGAAATGAGGTGTCTCTGGACACACAGAGAAGGAAAGCTCCAACCTCCCCTTCTCTAGCCCTGTGTGAGAACCAATGAACCTTTCCCCTCTCTCCCGAGACTTGCAACTGCAGAGACTTGCCATTTAACCTCGTAATTAATGTATCAGATCCAGAGAAATAACAAAAAAAAAGCCCCTGGAAGAGAAAATAGATGTTTTCCCTTTGCATGCCAAAACACACACCTTTTGTTCCACCTCTGGCTTGTGTCTCTCCATGTGCTGCAGGAGGGGAAACAAACCCCGGTGATTTCACTGCTCTGCTTGGTCATGCTCCTGTTCCCCTTTGAGGAGCCATCTTCACACAGGTAATCATAGAATCAGAGAATGTTTGAGGCTGGAAGGGACCTCTAGAGGTCATCTAGTCGAACCTCCCTACACCAGCAGGGACATCTCTACCTAGGGCAGGCTGCTCAGAGCCCCATCAAGCCTGACCTTGAAGGACTCCAGGGATGGGGCCTCCACCCCCTCTCTGGGCAGCCCATTCCACTGATCTATCACCCTCAGGTTAAAGAACTTTTTTCTAATAGCCAACCTAAATCTCTCCTTTCCTCACCTAAAACCATCACTCCTGGTCCTGTCATTACAACCCCTTTGTAACAGACCTTCCCCCACCTTTATGTAGCCCCCTTCAGATACTGGAAGGTCTCTCTAAGGTCTGCCTGGAGCCTTCTCTTCTCCAGGCTGAACAGCCCCAACTCTCTCAGCCTGTCTTCATATGAGAGATGCTCCACACTGCTCAGGTAATGCTGGCTTGGAAAGCATCATGTGTGCCTGAAAGCCACATAGGGAGGAAAAGTGGAAAAAACCCCAGCCTTGCTGTTCACCCCTAGTAAATTCCCCTTCCCTGGGGACACCAGTGGTTTTGGGTGCTGTTTGTCTTCAAGGCAAGTGGTTTCTCCTTTCACCTTGGAGGTGCTGGGAGCAGCAGGCAGATGAGTGAGGGGCTCCCCTTTTACCAGGCACAGCTGCTGGGAGATTCCTCTGCTTTGTTTTCCTATAAATCATATTGAAAGACCAGCAGATCACCCCCCACACACACGTGGAGAGTGCATGCACAATGAGCAGGGGAGTGGAAAAAGAAGTGGCATGAAGAAACAAGCAGCCTGGGGCTGCTTTTTAGAGGTTTCCTCATTAAACTGAGCCTTGGATGTTATAAGACTGGGAGGGGTTTTCTACAGGATGGTCAGAGGGAGCCTTTTTGGCACAGGGCTGGTGAAGAGACCTCGGCTATCTTGGAGAAAGGAGAGGAAGAGGAGCTTGGTGATGGATGGGCTGGAATGTGTCCAAAGAAGGGCCACGAGGATGATCCAAGGGCTGGAGCACCTCTCCTATGTGGACAGACTGAGAGAGTTGGGGTTGTTCAGGCTGGAGAAGAGAAGGCTCCCAGGGGACCTTCTGGTGGCCTTCCAGGATCTGAAGGGGGCTACAAGAAAGCTGGGGAGGGACTTTTGAGGCTGTCAGGCAGTGGTAGGTCTTGGGGGAATAGGTCAAAACTAGAGATGGGGAGATTCAGATGAGATGTTAGGAAGAAGTTGTTGCTCATGAGGGTTGGGAGACACTGGCCCAGGTTGCCCAGAGAGGTGCTGGAAGCCCCATCCCTGGACATTTGGAAGGCCAGGCTGGATGGGGCTTTGAGTAATCTGCTCTAGTGGGAGGTGTCCCTGCCATGGCAGGGGGGTTGGAATTGGATGATCTTTAAGGTCCCTTCCAACCCTGACAATTCTATGATTCTATGTGGGAGCCAGGTGGGACTTCTTAAGCTGGACCAGCATTGTGGTGGGAGGACAGATGGCAGCTGCCCTGGGGGTAGAGAGCTCAGGTCATTCTCTCTAAGTCCTGTGGCAACAGGAGGAGGAACAACCTGAGTTTTTTAGTTCTTTCCTTTTAGCACCCCTGTCACCACCCCAGTTCCTCTCCTCATCACCCTGTCCCCTGTGGAGGAGGCTCTTGGGGAGGTGTTAATTCTATGTCTCTGTCTCAGCAGGTCCCATCCTGCCCAATAGCAGGTGAGGTGCTTGCTGCAGGCATCCCTCCAGCTCTCTGCCCAAAGGTGATTTTAACCCGTCCTCACACCTATAAACACCCTGCAGAAAGGCAGGAGCTGATCATGCCCAGAAATGTGATTTTTCTCATGTTCACACATCAGGCTATTCTGTCTCCCAGGCAGCTCTTCAGCATCACTGGGCCTAACCCTTCACCCAGCTGTCTCTGTTTTGAGTCTAGTGAAGTGTATCTAACAAGGTCATCTACCCCAGACTGTAAATCTGCTCTCAGGAAAGATGCAACACTGCTGATCAGCCCCTTTCCCTTCTGCATCCCTCGGTCAGCTGAGCAGAGACTCACAAATAAAGGTCCTGAGAGGTCCTCAGGATCAGCAGGGAGGCAGAGGAGAGAGAGACTCAAACTGATGCTTCCACTGGGGTAGATACAGGTGGATCTGGGCTGCAACGTGTCTGAGTTGGCAGCAGGAGGCTGATCAAGCAGCTCGTCTTATCTCTGGAGAAAGGGAAGGTCAATGATTTACTGCAGCTCCTGGTCACCAGCCACCACCCTCCCTGCTACACCGTGTCCTTCCCAGCCCAAGGCAGCTTAAGGCTGCACTTCCCACCATGCCCAAACTGACCCTGGGGCTTTGGGGATGGAGGAGCCCTGGAATAGAGCTGGTAGAAAGCTGAGCTGGAGGGCTGGGGCCAAGTCTGCCTTGAGGCAGCATTTTATACTGGTCATGGTGGTGGGCATCGTCCTGCCTGTGGATGAGGGTGTGAGGAAGGCACCACAGCAGATGCAGATAACGAGCACAGAGGGTTAAGTTAGGAGTGTTTTAGCTTTAAATGCTACCTAAACCTTGCTCCTGGCAGCCTCTGAGCCAGACATCACAGAATCACAGAATGTCAGGGATTGGAAGGGACCTTGAAAGATCATCTGGTCCAACCCCCCGTTGGAACAGGATCACCCAGAGCAGGTCACATATGAACATGTCCAGGCAGGCTGGTGGGGAATAGCTCTTCATCTTTCAGATGAACCAAACCCACCACAGAGCTCCAGGTCTATTAACAGCCTCTGAAAAGCAGAAGCAAGAAGGAAGAAAGAAAAGGTGTCAAGGAAATGACAAAATAAAGACTAAGCCTGACATCTGCCCCTGGTGTAAATCAGCACAAGTCCACGGTTGTCAGCAGGGCTGGGCTCATGTGAAAGTCCTGAGCATCCAGCCCTCCTGGTCCTGGTTGTCAGCCAGGCCACCACAAAGCCACGTTAAAATATTTCTGGGTGCCCCCTTGGCACTGATCAGCAGCAGAAAGCTTGGGGATGATGTTTCCCAGGATGTCTCTTCTGGAGGCAGGCTGAGGATAATTAACAAAATCTTCCACAGGGGACTCATGGCCTGAGCCAGCTCTGGGGCAGGTTTCCCAGAGCTGAGCTGTTGTTCTGCAGAGGATGTAGCTCTACATGCTGAGAAGTGGGGTAGATTGAGATGAGACATTAGGAAGAAGTTCTTGCCCAGGAGGGCGGGGAGACACTGGCCCAGGTTGCCCGGAGAGGAGCTGGAAGCCCCATCCCTGGACATTTGGAAGGCCAGGCTGGCTGGGGCTGTGAGCAACTGCTGTAGTGGGAGGTGTCCCTGCCCATGGCAGGGGGGTTGGAACTGGGTGATCTTTAAGGTCCCTTCCAACCCTGACATCATGATTCTATGATTCTAAGTGACTTGGGGATGGGGATGGGGCTCCTCTGTGCCTGCTGGGTCATGCATCTTTACTCAGAAAGCCAACACTTTGTGTTCATGTGGAAGAAACGCAGTCTTGTGAGCACCAGCAGCCTCAGCTGGAGGGATTTCATTAGCCCCATGAAGCTCAGTTTGGCAGCTGAGCTGTTCCAGTGTCTCCTGTCACGATATAGTCAGCCTGTGACAGGCAGCTGGGGCTGTGAACGGCAGGAGGAGGCACAGTCAAGGTGTACGGTCTGCAGGTTGTTCTCCTTCTCCACGTGGGGATGGGCAGGCAGGACTGATTGAGGGGAGAGTCAGATTAGAGAGAAAGAAGAAAATTTTTACAGTGAGGGTGGTGAGAGCCTGTGCCAGGTTGCCCAGAGAGGTGGTGGCTGCCCCATCCCTGGCACCATTGCAGGTGAGGTTGTTTGGGGCTCTGAGCAACCTGCTCTAGCTGCAGATGTCCCTGCTCCCTGCAGGGGGGTTGGACCAGATGACCTTTAAAGATCCATTTCCAACCCAAACCATCCTATATTTCTATGACAGCCTGTGTTGAGCTCAGCTCCATTTCAGCAGGTGGCTGCACTTTATTTTTGCCAGTAAGAAATCAGTTGTTAAACCAGAGCAGCAAGAGACAAGGAGATGAAACAAAAGAAAGGCCTCAGAAAGAAAAATCCCTGCTGATGGAGCTGAGCTGTGAGCCCTGTCCAGGCAGCCCCAGTGCAGCATGTTGTCCCAGCAGGTCTGGGATGTTTTCAGCCCTGCCTGGGGCCAGGGATGCTGGATAGAACACGGCAACTGCCCAAACTGTGTTGGGGGAGTTTGACTCCATCCAGAGCTGATACATGAAATGTGTCTGCAAGTCTAAGAAGGGCCAAAAGCTGGGATGGAGCCCAAGAAAGTCAAATCTGTGACCTCTGCTCGTGTCCCTTCCAGTGCTAAGAGCCATGAGAGCCTGAAGACATCTGTCAGAGCACAGCGACTCGCTCCAGTCTGAGCTCCTTGAACCACTTCCCAATGTCCCATGCAAGGGGAGAGGTGGGAATTTGGTGCATTTACAGCTCCAGGGGTGCATGGTGGTGGTGAGGAGGTGGAGGCAGCAGAGCTCAGGTCTCTCTGGTGACGCAGGAGCCACCAATTCCAGGACTTGGTGGAACCAATGTCAGTCTTTGCTCCCCGCCACCTTTGCAGTGCTCAGAGGTGGTGGGAAACACCATGAGACAGCAGGGACAACACCATGGTCATCTTCCATGGTTTATAGTGCAACAGCAAGGGATGAAAGGAGTTAGAAAGGCTACTCTAGCTATTCCCCCAATAATTAAAATGTAGAATTTATGCCTTCTTCCAGCGAGCCTCACGCAGAGAATTAAACACAAGATTAATGAGGTGCCTAATGGTTTGTGTAGCCCCACTCAGAAATAAAGCAACTGTTTGCTCCTTGTGTGATGGGGTGTGTGAGAGCAGCCAGTTTCCCTCCAGATGACGTGTGCTGCTACCAGTGACAACTGCAGATGGATGTTTGTGCTGCTCGCCAAGCTGCTGGGGAAAGCTCTGACGCAGACCTGGAAGGGATGCTCTCAAACGTGCTGCTTCGAGCCACGGGGCTGAGAACAAGAGCTGGGGGAAGGAGTGATACCCAGGGCTCAGCTGCAGCTGGGCTGGCTGGACTCTGCTCCCTCAGCAAGGTTGCTGAGATTGCAGCTCTTCAGTTGAGGTGCCACAAAGGTGCTGGTGACCCAAAGCACTTTGTCACCCAGAGCCACTGATCCACGGGTGGCTGTGACAAGCAGGGTACCCCCTGTGCAGGTCATCCCTGAGGAGTAATAAAAGCTTCACTTGTATAACCACAGCATGTGCTCCAACCGGACGGGTTCTCTCTCTCTCTCCCTCATTTATTTTATATTTTTTAAGGACCACACAGTTCAAGTATTGGTTTCCAAAGCTCTTGGCCTCTGTGTCAAAACCACATGCTCTCCCCAAACACAGGTTCTCCATGTTGGCTCCAGACACTGGTGCTTTCTCCCAGTGAGGGCTGGGAGCAAGTGGTGACCCCCTGGAGGTGTCGTGCCATGGCTGGGACCAGGTGAGATGGAGCAGGAATTGGAAACGCCATCCTCTCCCCTTTCCAGACATTTTTGAGGTCTCTTCTTGCTGGTGTTCTGCAGAGTGTTGAGGTCTATGTAGCGTGTCTTCAGCCATGCCTTGTGACATGTTCTTCCCCTGCAGCTCCTGCTGCCTTCCCCACATCGAGACACGTGGTGGGGCTGGGGCTCAGCAGGTGCCTGGTCGCTGCTCCTCCTCTCAGTTCCTATAAATCTGTTCATAGCAGGAGCTCAGGGATCCATGTTGGTGATCTGGTATTCGTGGGCATCACAGTAGTGCCTAGTGGGGTTCACCTACCGACCTTTCCGAAGAGGAATGGTGGGCTGAAAGATTTCCATACAGCATAGGGCTGGAGAGACCCCAGGAGGTGGCATCAGCCATCCCCTGACAGATCATGCCACCCTATGTCCCGGGTGGACACCAGCCTGGCCAGGCCCCCCAACCACAGGTAAGACCCCAAACCTCCTCCACTGCCAAATCTGGAACTTCCCTACTCTCCCATCAGGGTGTTCTTCCTAAATGACTCTAAATTACCCTTCCCTTGTGCCCAGCGACGTGGAGAACAGTTTATTCCCTTCTCTCTGCAGCAACTCCTCGCATAGCTGAGGGCTGTTATCATGTCTCCCAACCATCACTTCTAGACTAAACAAGCCCAGTTCTTGCAGCCTTTCCTCACAGGTCGTGTTGTGGAGACCTCTGATCACGTTCTCTGACCTGCCCTGGCCTGTCTCCTGCTGCTCCTCATCTCTCTCCAAAGGCGTTGCCCACTGGATGCTGTTCTCTGGCTACAGAGAAGGATCCTTCTGCATTTCTTATGGACAGCATCTGGATTTATAGCTCCCAGGGAAGGGGAGAGAGGAGAAAGCCAACCTCTCCTTAGCAGCTCCACTAATCACCCATTTATGATACTGCCTCACAAACCAAGCTCCCAGAATCCAAGAATCACTGGATATTTCAGGCATTTTCTTCCTAATTCTGGTGTCCCAGGAACTTCTAGGTTGACCTGTTCTGGTGTTCCCTGCACCTGGGAAGGCTGGAATCCCCATGATCTACCCCAGGACACAGTGCTGAGAGGTTACAAATGGAGACAAAACAGAGCTAGGCATCAAAACCACAGCTCCTATCCCCTGGGAGAGCTGAAGAATCGGGAGAAACTCAACATTTTTCTCATAGAAAACCAAAATTCTGAGAATTCTGGGCTGAAAATCAATAGAAGTTTTTTTGGTGTTGTTTTTTTTAATTATTAGTAGTATAAACCTAGAAAGGCTCTGCATTGTCTCCTGCATCTTTCTGGACCTTCCCCTTCATTCTCCAGCCAAATCCCATCTCCCAGGACACTCCACCTTCAGCTGATCATGCTGTTCCGCCATGGAGGAGCTTCCATCTACCCTGAGCCATCAGACATGTCATCCTTTGGCAAACATTACCCTTTTTTTAAACAGACAAAGCAATCTGTGATCCAAAAAAACCCCCCAGTGTCCCAAAGGTGTCAACAAACCCAGTGCAGAAGACACAACACTCAGCAGCAGTTAACCAGGTGCACCAAGGACTTTCTTGCATCAGGTCTCACAACTTTCTGATGACTGAGGGATGAGCCCATCTCAGAGCTGAGTGCCCAGGGAGGTCCAGGCTTCCTGAAGGAGCAGTTGCAAAGGTAGGAGAAGAGCATCCTCATGTCCATCAGCATGAGCTGAATGAGCTGCTGTTTGGCCCCTGGTTTGGGAGCTTCAGATGACACAAGAACTGGGGGGCTCAGCTTTGCCAGTTGTCCAAAGAGCTCCAGGGAAGGCTGGTGGGACAGAATCTATTAGATTAGACATAAGGACAAAATTTTTGACACTGAGGGTGGTGAGAGCCTGTCCCAGGTTGCCCAGAGAGGTGGTGGCTGCCCCATCCTTGCAGGTGAGGTTGAACCTCTGAGCAACCTGCTCTAGTTGCAGATGTCCCTGCTCCCTGCAGGGGGTTTGGACTGGGTGACCTTGAAGGGTCCCTTCCCACCCAAACCAGTCTGTGATTTGATGATTCAATGGTTCTCTGACTCCATGATTCTATGACTGGGCACAAGCTCAGATGGAAACACATCCCCCAGCACTAACCAGCACCTCATCTTGTCCCACCTCCCGAAATGCATCCGAAGGGGAAGAGGTCTGTCCAAGTGCTTATGTTGTAAATCCACTAGAAGCTCTATTTCCTAACCCAGGGGTTTTTACAGTCCTTGCAGTAAGTAATAAAACTTCAGGAGGATTTTCTTGTGGTTAAACACTGAGGCCTGTTTTGGCCAAGCAATGTAGGCTCTGCTCTGTCCTCCGGATAGAGTGGAGCTGGATTTATTGTTATTTATGTTTCAGTTTAAGCATTACTCAGAAGGCAGCATTAGTCATAAAGCTGGCTCCCTGCACAGCTACCCTTGTTTTCCTTGTGTTTCTCTTCCTGCCTTTAGCTGAATTCTCTTTGACATCAGCCATCAAACATGAAGCTGCACATAGATCACATGTTGTCAGGGGCTGGCGGGGTTTCCAACTTGGCCTCTACAGCTGTTTGGGGAACTTGCTTTGCTGGAAGGAGGGTGGTCCATGCCTCTTGTCCTTTGAAGCCCAAGGAGCCCCTAGACACATGCTCAGACACTGATGTGCTCTCAGCTCGTCCACGTTCAAATGTCAGCTGGGCTGGAGCTGCCAAATGATCTCGTTGGAGTGTGAGGGGAAGAGCAGGAATGCAACACCCACCTCACGTGCTTCATCCTCAGACCCTACCTGTAGTAGGGTCAGTAGCCCAACCACCTCCTCAGGATGAGGGTTCATGGGGCAGGGGTTCCCCAGGGAGCCCAGGGCAGGGTCTTTGCACTGGTGTGTGCCAGGGAAGGGTGGGAAGAGCCAAGGCAATTCTGCCAGCAGCTCCCCAGCTGCCCATGTCTGAGCCCAGCTGGGTGGGAGTTCTCACCCAAGGGACATCCCTCCCCTCTGACACACAAGGGACAGTAACAAGGACTCCCAGAGAGTCTTTCCTCCCACCCAAAGCATCACAAGTGAATCTCCTGATGGGCTTTTGCCTTGACATGGAGGGAGCTGGCAGGGGCTGGCTCTGACATGGGCATCCAGCTTTGAGATGTCTAAAATCAATAGTGCAACCCTACCCTGTGCTCCTTCCATTTCCTACATAATTTCATCTTCCTGACCACGGCTTCTGCTACACCCACCATCAATGCAGGCTCAGGTCATTCCTCTTCTCCTTTGCTGGCCTCACGAATCTTTACCCTTCAATTCACTCTTTCACCCCCAGCTCACTCAGAGATGTCTCCAGGCAACTGTGTCCCTGTGGGACCTCTCTTTTAGCAATGCCACCATCCCTCCTGGTGGGTGCAGCCATGTCTTTTCATGAAGAAGTTTTTTCTCATACTTGTGTGGAACCTCCTCTGTTCCAGCTTATACCCATTGCCCCTTGTCCTGTCATTGGATGCCACCGACAAGATGTTCCAAAAAACCTCTGCCTGCCCATCAGATGAAGTCAAGATGATATCTGAATGGGGTGGAGAAGGTCTGAGACAGGAAAAGACTTCAAAAGGGTGGGGAAGATGAAGGTAGAGAAGGGGAGGAAGGAATGGTGAGAAGAGAAGGAGAAGAGGGAAAGGCAGAGAATGGACACCAAAGCCATTTCTCTTCCCATCAGATGAAGGACCTTCAGCAGGTCCCTGGGTGCTATGGTCTGAACCATGTGGCTGGAGGCTCCTTTGGAGGAGCCCTCATCTCTCCATCCCCTCCAACCTCAGACCTCTTGGAAGCTGAGCCCAGTGTCTGTGTCCATGTGTCCATCTTGGCAGGCGTGCTCAGCTTTCCTCCCACAGCCTCTGCTCTAGACAGTGTCTCCAAACACATTTTCCAAAACAGATGATTATTTACTCACCCAAGGCAAAGAAAAATCTTCCACCACAAGGCCGCCTCCTGCGAGCTCTTACCCAACCCCTGGTGTGTTCCTCCCTGGGTGCTGTAATTTAGGATGGGGCAGGCAGACAGCCTTGATGTGGTTTTTCTTTCTCCCGGAGCTTCTCCAGCTTCTCCCTCCCCTCCTCCCCAAGCCAAGTAGTTCTCCTTCCCCTCTCAGCCAACTTATAATTATCCTCTGATATTAGACAGCCAAATGAAGAAGCAGTTTGTTAAACTACTTGGAGCTGGGTAAATAGACTTTTTTCTAATAAAGGGTCCCAAACCTGGTGGGCCAATGTCCTTCACTGCTGAAGATTTTGGAGGGATCAATCCTGCAATGTAAAGGTAACTTTCTGAGCATCCCCAGCCCTGTTGATACCCTCAGGGGTGCTGGGGGTGGCAGAGAACTGCCTGGGATTAGGAGACGATCCCATTTCACTGTCTCATCCCTCTGCTAGCTCAAAGGCCTGATCCAAAATACCAGACAAACCCCAGTGTGTGCTATTATTAGTTTTCAATTATAAATTCATAGATTAAAAAGTCACGCTGGTTAATTACAACAGGCTAAAGCAGTAACCTGGCTTTGCAGCAATGTTAGTGTGTGATCCAAGAAGTAAAAGCAATGGAATGAGGGCAGGGAAATGCAGAGAGAGAGCAGATAACGTTGGAGGGGTAGAGGGAAGGAGGTTGTCACCTTTGTGTTTTCTTTGGGATTGTTCAGTCTGGAGAAGAGAAGGCTCCAAGGGAACCTTCTTGTGGCCTTCCAGGATCTGAAGGGGGCTACAAGAAAGCTGGGGAGGGACTTTTGAGGCTGTCAGATAGTGGTAGGACTGGGGGGAATGGGTCAGAACTAGAGGTGGGGAGATTGAGATGAGACGTTAGGAAGAAGTTGTTGCCCAGCAGGGTGGGGAGACACTGGCCCAGGTTGGCCAGAGAGGTGCTGGAAGCCCCATCCCTGGACATTTGGAAGGCCAGGCTGGCTGGGGCTGTGAGCAACTGATGGAGTGGGAGGTGTCCCTGCCCATGGCAGGGGGGTTGGAACTGGATGATCTCTAAGGTCCCTTCCAACCTTGACAATTCTATGATTCTCTGCTGAAAGCCATGGCTGACCTGGCAGTGCTGGGTTAACGGTTGGACTTGATCTTGAAGGTCTCTCCCAACCAAAATGATTCTGTGATTCATCAGCATGGACACATTGTGACTGGGAGCTGGAGCTCCTGTCCTACACCAGTTCCCAGAGGAGCTGCACACAAACCTCCTCAGCCTGGGACAGCAGCAGCACCAGTCGTGGTGCTGAGACAGGGGAGCATCCCAGCCAAAGCCACTCCACCATCTGTGACTGTCCACGTGGTTTATAATTGTTGATCCCAAACTATAAATAAGCACCCCCTAAATTAACGGCGGCTTCCTCCGGCTTTAAATTATTTTCGTGGATGCTTCTCTTGAACCAGCAGCAGACTTTCAGTTCAGATCTTCATGGCAAATAAATCATGCAGGGGAGGAGATAGAACAGGCTGAGGTCTGCAGTCCTGCAGCTGAGTCTATAAACCCTGCTGTGCCACCAGCACACAAAGTGGCTTCTGAGAGGGACGGCCCCTTCCCTCACTGATGTCTGCACGAGGCCTCTTGCTTCTCACAGAGCAAGCTGGACCTGACCCACAGTTTCTATAACACTGGCCTAAAATCTCAAGCGAGCCCCAGCAATGGAGCAGTGGCAGTCAAGTCATTAACATCCCCCCTGATGTGGGAGCTGTGGGTCTGTGTCCCAACAGCTCCAGGAGTTTTGGTGCATGAGCTTAAACCCACCTCTGAAGGCTGGGTAGTACTCGGGTGTCCTTATCAATGTTTGTATCTAAAGGGTGGGGGCAAGAGGCTGGGGCCAGACTCTTGTCCGTGGTGCCCAGGGACAGGACAAGGGGCACCGGGCACCAACTGGAACCCAGGAGGATCCATGTGAGCAGGAGGAGAAAGTTGTTTGTTGTGAGGGTGTTGGAGCCTGGCCCAGGCTGCCCAGAGAGGTTGTGGAGTCTCCTTGTGTGGAGAGATCCCAAAGGGGCCTGGACACGCTGCTGGGCCCCCTGCTCTGGGGGAGCTGCTGGAGCAGGGGGGTTGCACCAGAGCATCTCCAGAGCTCCCTTCCAACCCCACCATGGTGGGATTCAGTGAGCGAAGTGTCAGGAGAGTGAGAGCAATGCATGGCTGGAGGATGCACTGAGAGGAGTTTCCCCTCCATGGCCTGTGGAAAGCTGCTGCCCCAGGGTAGGACGATGCCTTCCCAGTTCATGGTCTCCCTTTGGCTGCACCAGAGCTGGGAACTGCTTGGGAGAGAGAGGCTGGGTTGGTTTTTTACTGCTGCTAATGAAGAGTGATCCCTGCCTGACCCTCACATCACATGAGTCTTGGCATGGTAGGTCTGGCTGCATTTTATAGGGCAAAGCCCGTTAAAGAGGAGAGACTGACGTTTATTGCCCTGTTTGAATTCCACATACATCCAAATGAAAAACAAGCCACTTAAAATGATAGAAGGGCCTGGTTTTTATTTACTGGAGTGGCAACAAACCTCCGAGCTGCATCTCTCTGGTAGACTGCACTCGTGCAGATCAGCCATGGCCAGGCACAGAATCTTTCTTGACATAAAGCAACTGCCTGTCTGCAGGGGAGGTTTGAAAGGTGCTGTAGAAACCCCTGCCTGGCTGTTGGTCCCCTGCCTGAAGGTGATCCACCCTTGAGCCCTCCCCTCCCAGCCCTCCTGCCGTGGCAGCATCCCTGCAGGAGAGGGGCAGGATGAGAGGGAAGGGGTGGGATCATGGAATCAGGGAATGGTTTGGGTTGGAAGAGACCTTTAAGATCATCGAGTTCAGCCATTAACCCACCACTAACCCATGTCCCTCAGCACCACATCTCCACAGCTTGAAAACCCCTCCAGGGATGGGGGCTCCACCACTGCCATGGGTGGTGGGTGTCCCAGAGGAGCAGCCATACAGGGGAGGGAAGGTGATAAAAGTGATGGGAAGAGACAAGGTGTGCTGCCAAGGGTCAGGGTGATGTCAGAATGGGGTGGAGAGGGTCTGAGACAGGGAGAGACTCCAAAATGCTGAGGAAGATGAAGGTAGAGAAGAGGAGGAAGGAATGGTAAGGACCTGATCTTGAGAGAAAAGATGAAGGAATGGCAGAGAATGGACACCAAATCCACAGTGAAGGTGGAACACACCTCCCTCAACCCATCACTGGGGGGGGACAGGAGAGAAGGGGTGACACCTCAGGGCTGGGAGAAGCAGCCCCTCCTGCAGCCCCAGCCCAGGCCCCACAACTCCTCCCTGGTCAGACTAGGGAGGGTTGGAGGACAGCAGTGGCAGGGTCTTGAGGTGCAGGGTGAACGCAGTGAACAGGATTGAGCCAAAGCATGGTCTGAAAGTTCACCCAGATGACTCTCCATGAGACATTGCTTCAGCTTGGGTGAGCTGCAAAAAACCCCCAGTTTTTACCAGTTTCCAGGCTCCCACTGACTTCAGGGTGCTCCAGACAGACTGTGAGGTCCACAGTCCCCCAGGGACAGGGGCTGCAGAGCCAGGCAAGGTGAAGGTGGCTGAGCAGCGAGTGCTCCAGAAGGCAGCTCACCCCCCGTTGGTGCTGGCGTGCTGCAGCTGCAGATGTCTCTGTCGGTACATGTGCTCTCTCCAGCATTACATCACTGCAGTGAAATAGCTCCAGGTAGCAATGCAGCACTCTGCAATCCAGGGCAGGCTGCTTCTCCCTCCCCAACACAGCACAGCAGCACCTGGTGGGAAAGGGGAGTGGAAAATGTTGGGGGGTTTGAGCAGCCCCATCACCTAAACTTCTGTGCCACGGTCCTTCAAGGAGGATGTGTCCATCAGAGTTAGGAGAAACACGTCAGAGTGATGGGACCCCACCGTGCAGGCTGCTGCTGGGATTTGGAGGCTGCTGTGCCAGAAACAAAAGGGGCCATTCAACGTGTCATCCTTGGATGGAGAACAAGCTGTCATGGCAACCGTATCAGTGTCATTCCAGGAGCAGAACATAGGCTGCAAAAGAGATAGGGCTTAAGGTGTCACCCCATGGAGCCTGGTGGGAGCTTGTATCCACATCCAGGGGACAGGTTGTCTCCATTGGATGTGTCAGTGAGTGGATACACCCCCTGGAGCCAGGAAACAAAGGTGGTCACTTATGAGGCTCTTTCCATCCCATCCTTGTCCCTGTAGGAAGCATATGGGAGCCCAGGAGACTGGAGAACCCTTGGCCAGGAGGAGTGACATTAGCTCTGAATGGCAAGAGATAATCTCAGCAGTTGGGCCAGAGCTCTGACCTGCAACGTTCTCCTTATTCCACAAGTGACACTGGTTGTGCACCTGTTTATAGACCATTAGCTGAGAAATAGGAGCAAATTCCTCCGGGGTTGGTTTGAGACTTTGCAAAGGACTAAATGTGCTTGGGATTTTCAAAAGGACTCCATTAGATGACAACATCTGTCAGGTAGAAATGCTCAGCACCTTAAAAGAGGAGCAATTTGGATGGCCCTCAGGGGTAAAAATTCTTGGGGTGAATCGAGGCAAATGGAAATCTAGGCTGGGTCTTGGAAAGTCTCAAAGGATCTATTAGAACAGAAGTATTTTGAATGGGAACTTAATGAAGGACTAAAAAGTGACTCTAAAAGGCCATAAAAGGACTGACTTATTTTCAGATGAGTTATGTGGCTATCGCCATATATTTCCTACAATCACTGCTCTGTTGAGTGCAGGGCTTGGCCCTTCTTTGAGACCATCACTGTTCCACGTGCATTTCCACTCCTATGAATTTCAGTCGGGCAAATTTGCTACGTGCAGCTTATTACAAAACCAAATTCCCCTTTTTCCTGTTCCTGTGTTGTAAACACAGAGCATTTGGTGTGACTTTCTTGACTCGTCATTTGTTTGGCAACTGCAACCAAAACTTGGTGCTCGTGTCACCCGCAAAGTTTTTCCCTGATTATTCACAGGCAAGATGCGTAACTGGTTTGCTGCAATCAATGGCACTAGTCCTGATTTTTGGCCAGCATCCCCCAATTAGCTATACAGGCATTTTTGGCATGACATTTTGGCATCTCTATGCAAGCATTTGCTTTCTGCAAAGGACGGTCGTATTCCTACAAATAAAAAACCCCCCTTTCTTCTACAGATGTACAGCGAACTGCAAGCATCAGTGGAGTGTTCAAAGAGAATTGGCCTCAGAAACCACTGAAAGATTTATGATTCTGTGCTGTTTGAGCATCTACTTGCAACCTGGAGCAGGAACGCTGCCGTACTGTGCTCAAGACATGGTCCCTTCCAAGCGTGTGATGATATTACAGCTACAGGCCATGCTTGCATGAACAGGTTAGCATGGCTGGCGTGACAGCAGAGGTTGTTCACTGAGTCCAGGGATGACACCCGCTGGGAGAAACCACAGACATGTTGGAGCACAGGGTTTGAATTCCAAATGGTTTTGACAAGCTGGAGAAAGGGTCTGAAGCACCAGACCTCGGTGCAGCGAGGACAAGCGCCAGGCACCAGAGGTGTGGTTGCACCAACGAGGCATAGAAAGAACTGTTTGGGCAGAAAATGCAGAGGAGAAGGAGAAAAAAAAAGTAAAGAAAAGTGGGAGCTGGTGGATTGTAAACTGAACAAGATGGTAAGATGTGATTCAAGAGAAAAATGAACCAATGAGAGAGGGGATGTGAACTATGAGAGATACACAGAAGAGGAGAGAATATGACCTATGGGGAGGGAGTGGGGGGCTGGAGCTGCTGCTGGTCTGCCCGGCACAGATGGGATGCCCAGCAGTGTTCAAACACCAAGTGTCTGCTGAAGGGAGGGAGAAGCAACCTGGAGCCTGCAAAGAGCACGGGGATGAGCTCCAACTGCAGCCAGAAGAAGATTCAGACCCACTTTAGGGCAAACACAAACAGCGAGTAGGCTGGAGAAACAGATACCAGGGAGAAACCTACACCAGAAAACTCCTCGAGGTCTTTTCCTGTGGTTTTTTTTTTCTATATTTCTGCAAGCTGGTTTGAGCATCAAAGCTAGAGTTAGAAAAGGCAGCACAGTCCTACCCCAACGGCAGAAAATTCCTGCCTGGATAAATCAGGCAGGAGGCTCAGAGTTTCCACTGGCGACTAATCCATGCCCAGCCCTCTCTGGGTACAGCTGCCTCTCTGAGATTAGCTCCAGGATCATGCCCTGACCTCTACCTCTCCTCCCTGAGCCATTGCTGTTTGTTTACTGAAATGATTTCAACTTATCCTACATATTCGAGCACCTCAATGCCTGGAGACTCACCCAGAACCTGGGGAGTGACACCAGTAACCATGAATGTAGTTGTGAGGACAGCAGGAATGGCCACTGATTGCTCAACAGCCTCAGCTGGAAGGACAAATAGATGTGTCTCCCCCCAAATAAAAAAAAATCAGCATTGCATGGGGCAGGGGCTGCCCATGCTTGCAAAAATTTTCCAGCAATTTCCTTTGTTAGGCCAGTAAATATTATGTCTTGGTTTTACACATTCTTTCTTGTTTGGGAGTGTAAGAACTCTGATGAGCCTCCAGCTCACTAAGGGATTTTCAGATGAGTTAAAAAGTAAAAAAAAAAGATGGGAGTGCAGAGGGTTAAAGCTCTGGGAAAGCAAGAGCTGCAGCCTGGGAAAGTATCTCACCGGCCTGGAATGGACCTCTTTGATTTTCACGTCCCGTTCTATATTCTCAGGGGGAGAGGTGGTGTTTGGTTCCCTCCAGAAAAGGATTAGGTCCCTCTTAGCAGTAGTTTATTTTTTATTTCCTCCCACTTGTCTTAAGTCAGGGCTATTTCTGCTCTTGGTGTCGGGAATGGCTTCAATGTGAAGGTTAATTTTTAAAGGTAAAATTTACAGAGTCTATGAACACCCACCAGCAGCACTGGGAACGGTTTTCTTTGGGGTTGTTCAGGCTGGAGAAGAGAAGGCTCTGAAGGGACCTTCTGGTGGCCTTCCAGGATCTGAAGGGGGCTACAAGAAAGCTGGGGAGGGCCTTTTGAGGCTGTCGGGTAGTGGTAGGAGGGGGGGGAATGGGTCAAAACTAGAGGTGGGGGGATTCAGATGAGATGTTAGGAAGAAGTTGTGGCCCAGGAGGGTGGGGAGACACTGGCCCAGGTTGACCAGCGAGGTGCTGGAAGCCCCATCCCTGGACATTTGGAAGGTCAGGCTGGCTGGGGCTGTGAGCAACTGCTGTAGTGGGAGGTGTCCCTGCCCATGGCAGGGGGGTTGGGACTGGATGATCTTTAAGGTTCCTTCCAACCCTGATAATTCTATGATTCTTTGCTTATCCCACAGTGTTCCCAGTTGGTTTTCCCACTCCCTCACCCCACTGAGGTTTGGAGGAGGACATGCCCTGGATGCTCAGATGTCGTGGGTTCAGTGAGCAGCAATCCAGTGACAGTGACAGTACAGAGACAATGGCCACTCTGCCCTCCCTGTGCAGAGCAGGGTGGCAGAGGCTGGACTCCTGGGGATGATGCTCCTGGAAGCACTTTGCTCCCACAGGTTGTTCAGGTGGTGAGGTTTTGGTTATTTCCAGCTTCCTCAAAGCACTGGTTTTACCCACTAATTTCTTTGCACTTCATCTCCTTGATCATGGGATTGAGGAGAGCCCCTGTGGTCTGTGCACACAAGAAATACCCAAACCTTTTTTCCTGCCTCCTTATCAGACATTATGAGGGTTGTGAGACAGTGTAAGTGAAATACCTTCAATATCAGGACCCAAAAACCTCTTGTGAAGAAGACAGCAAAATATTTGGCCTAGAGTCATAGAATGGCTTGGGGTGGAAGGGACCTCCAAGATCATCTAGTTCCAACCCACCTGCCATGGCAGGGACACCTCCCACTAGACCAAGTTGCTCAAGGCCCCATCCAACTTGGCCTTGAACACCTCCAGGGATGGAGCATCCACAACCCCCCTGGGCAACCTGGGCCAGGGTCTCACCACCCTCAGAGTGAAGAAATAGACCCTATTATATAGGGTTATATTTAATCATCATCCACAAGCTGTAGGACAGCAGAATAGATGCAGAGTCTGAGCTGTCACATCATCAGAGGAGTTTTTCTAGCTGGAAGGTATCATCCAACGAGTCTGTTTTGAAAATCACTGCAGGCATTTCATTGTGCCAGTGCAAGTCTCCAGCATGGCTTGGGAGAAATGTTGCCGGGAAAACGCTCTATCTTTTTCCCCAGACATTAAAAGGTGACTTCTCTGCACATAAGTGGGCCCTGAGGGACCTGGGTTTTGGGAGAACATAGCACAGGTCTGCTCTGGCCTGAACTTGTTGTGTGGTGCTGCAAAGACATTTCACCTCCACCCCGTGTGTCCACTATGTCCAACTTGGCAGAGCTTTACCAGGGCAGTTTGTTACATTTTTGTGCAGTATTTGGGACAAGGAGGTTTCTAGAACCTTGGTAGATCCAGATGCTCCTGGAAATCCTACAGGAGCAATTTCTTACAGGGTCCTTAAAGGAATCAAGGTTTGATCGTTCCTTGAGTCTCCTCAGTGGAGAACAGAGCAGACTGACAGCTTCTTACCCCAAACTATGGCTGAATATTAATGGCAAGAATAAGGCCCAGTACAAGACCAAGGAGAACCCTGGATATCCAAGTCTGCCTTACCTGGGTGCTCACCCTCCTCATGAAGGTCTAATTTCTTCAGGCACACGAGTGGGTTTCTGGCTCTGCCAACTGGAACGGCTTCACAGCAGCCACTGCCCTGAAGTTGCTGCTTTTTCTTTCCCTCACATTCCCCTTCAAGGGAGAAAAGCTGCTTCTCAGCCAGCTGGAGCACTTTGATCTCCCGGGCTGTGGGATTTGGGGCTCTGCAGCCCATCTGGTAGGCTCCAAGCAGGGTGCTTGGAGCATGCCAGAGGATTTCCCATTGTCCTGCAGTAGCCACCAAGCTTTGCTGCAGGGCACCTTATCACTTTTGCTCCCTCGCTCTTTGTTTCCCAACTTGGCTACACAATGAACATCCCAGCAGCCAGGTCAGTGCTGTGCTCATAAAGCAGAGCAGGAGCTCCAGGGTCATGGTGTCACAGAAGGGTGGATGTATCAGAGCCACAGGTCACACCTCTACCTTCAGCGTATGGTACTGGTGCCACATGTGGATGTGCCACCTAAATGATGAGCCAAGTGCTGCAGTGACATCCATGGTGCTATTCTTGCTCCATACCCTGACCACTGTGCCCACCCCATTTTCATAGAATCATAGAATGGTTTGGGTTGGAAGGGACCTCAAAGATCATCTAGTTCCAACCCCCCTGCCATGGCAGGGACACCTCCCACTAGACCAGGTTGCTCAAGGTCCCATCCAACCTGGCCTTGAACACCTCCAGGGATGGAGCATCCACAACCCCCTGGGCAACCCGTGGCTGTGTGTCCTCTAGGCTTGACATGAGCTTCAAACCGGCAGGAGCAAGTTACAGATGTATTGGGGATGTGAGGGGAGGGATACTGGGGAGTTATTAAATTAGGGCATGTCTTAGAGTCCTATAAGCCATGGTAGGACACAATAGCTGCCCCATCAGCCATGTGGCCAATGCCAAGGCCCAACCCCCCAGGCAGGGACATCTCCTCCAAGACCAGGTTGCTCAAGGTCCCATCCAACCTGGCCTTGAACACCTCCAGGGATGGAGCATCCACAACCCCCCTGGGCAACCTGTGCCAGTGTCTCACCACCCTCAGGATAAAGAATTTCCTCCTAATTTCCAGGCTAAGTCTCCCCTCTTCCAGTTTGAACCCATCACCCCTCATCCTATCACTCCACGCCTTTGTCAAAAGTCCCTCCCCAGCTTTCTTGTAGCCCCCTTCAGACAGTGGAAGGCCACAATAGCCTTTTCTTCCCCAGGCTGAACAAGCCCAATTCTCTCAGCCTGTCTTCATAGGAGAGGTGCTCAAGCCCTTTAATTATTGCTGTGGCCCTCCTCTGGACACTCTCCAACAGGTCCCTCCCTGTCCTTTTTGTGCTGGGGGCTCCAAAGCTGGACTCCAGAGCTCTTGCCCTGGCTGCCCCTGTTGTGTTTTCCTTCTTGCCCCACTGCCCTGGTAGGTGTCACAGGGATGGAGACCAGTGACAGCAAGCCTGCAAGGATGGGAGAGGAAGGACACACTGAGAAGGACAGATCTGAGGCATCACCCTCACCTCCTTCTGCATTGTGAAGCATGGAGGAGGACCTCTATACCCAAACAACTCCCCAGCTCCACCACAGAAACACCAACTCCATTACACAGGGATTTTCTCCAGTGCTTGGACAACAAGGAGGCCCACAAAGAGCAGTGAGACGCAGAATCACTCTGCCCCCCAAGCCATGGTTATCTCCATCTTCCCACACAGGTGACACACGGGGCCAGCTTGCCCAGTGGGCCATCATGTCATGTCCCCGTCCCCTTTTGTGGGACATATTTTCCAAGCAATCTGCAAGCCCCAACCACGGCGTTTCTCCTGTGTAACCTCAGCAGGCAGGAGCGTGGCAGGGCTGGATTTAGTCACAGCTCTCCCGATGTGTCACTGTCCAAAGGTCACCACGTCTCTCCTTACCCTGCCGGCCCCGTGCCCAGGGGATCAGGGGCGTTATGTAACCCAGCCCTGCCAGATCTCTCTGTGCTCCGCAGGGCAGCCATACCCTGGTTATTATTCCCTGCAAAGGAGCAGCCTCAGAGCTGTGCAGCACCCTCAGAAACCCTCTGCGTGGCTGAGCTTGACATGGAGATGATGCTGCAGCTGCTCCATTGCTCTCCATCTTCTCCATGCTCCCACAAGGCCAATGCTCTCCCCCTTGTTTTCCTTTTCTGACAGCCCTTGATGTCAAACCTTGAACCTAGAGAGCTGCAAAAAGAAGAGCCAGGCACATCCAGCATGGTGGCAGAGCAGGGAGCAAGCCAGTGACAGGATAAGAAGGACATTGAGGGGCTAGAAAGGGTGTAGAGAAGGGGAATGAAGCTGGTGAGGGGTCTGGAGAACATGTCTTGTGAGGAACACCTGAGGGAACTGGGATTGTTTAGCTTGGAGAAGAGGAGGCTGAGAGGAGACCTTAGTGCTCTCTACAACTACCTCAAAGGTTGTGGTGAGGCTGGGGTTGGGCTCTTCTCTCAAGTAATTAATGACAGGACAAGAGGTGATGGCCTCAAATTGCACCAGAGGAGGTTTAGATTGGACATTAGGAAGAAGTTCTTTACTGCAAGAGTGGTCAGGGACTGGCCCAGGCTGCCCAGGGAGGTGGTGGAGTCACCATCCCTGGAGGGGTTCCACAAACGAGTAGATGTAGCACCTTGAGACATGGTCTAGGGGTCAGGGTGATGTTGGGATGAAGGTTGGACTTGATGATCCTAGAGGTCTTTTCCAACCTAAATGATTCTATGATTCTATGAACTAATGACAGGCAATATAGCACCTTCTGGTCATGGTGCTGCCAAGACTTCAGCCAGAAGAGGAGCTCAGGGATGGGGACTGGTGTGCTGAGCTTGGTGCCTAAAGTCCCCCAGGGTGATGGGTACAGAGGTGGGAGCATGTCACGTGCAGGGTGTGGCTCTACATCATGTGCTGCCATTGCACCATGTGTGTTCATCACAATGTCACACCTGCCTTTGATCTCCTCTTGATCTTCTGAGCTACTCAACCTGATCTCCTCCCTGCCCACTTCATGGCAGAGTCTTTCCTCCCAAGGCTCCCAGAATAGACACTTTGATCCATCCCACAAATTTATTCCTGAAAGGGGCAATGGGTAGAAGTTATTCCCGGGGAGACTCCAATTGGACTCCAGAAGAAAATTTTTCACCATGAGGACAATGAGACATTGGAATAACCTCCCAAGGGAAGTGGTGGATTCTCCTACATTGAACAAGTTTAAGATTCACCTTGAGAGAGTGCTGGGTAATCTCATTTAAAATATAATTTTACCTTGAAAGGTTGGAGTAGATGATCCTTGAGGTTCCTTTCAACCTGGAAATAAAAGAAAAAAAGAAGAAATTTGTTGATTTACACAATTGAAGTGCTGGGGCCTGAGTTGTGGGCCCCGAGTTGGAGTTGACCTGTGACAACCCAACAGAATGTTTTGTTTCCCTACTGGCTTCATGTTCCAGAGGCAGAACCTGCCCCACCTGGGTCTCCTGGCTCCACCCTCAGTCAAGTGGTCATGGGGTGGTGGGTGGGGCCAGGACTATATCAACCAGAACCTGCCCCACCTGTGGCTCCACCCTCCCCCAGGTGGTCATGGGGTGGTGGGTGGGGCCAGGACTATATCAACAGGAGCTGATGAGTTGGCACTTTCTGTTGGGGCTGGCTGCATCTTGCTGAGCTCTCTTGGTGGTGTCCTTCCATGTGAAGAGCCCCTGAGGAGCCATCTCTGTCCATTGTGTCCAGCAGGTGATGGTGGCACTACAGTGGGCAGTGGAGGAGCTGGGCCCACAGGATCCTGTGGCAGGAGTTTTTGAAAGAAGTTGGTGAGTTCAACATTGACCTGTGTGATCAGGAACTGATGGCAGCATAAAATGATCACAGAATCATAGAATGTTTCAGGCTGGAAGGGACCTTTAGAGGTCATCTGTTCCAACCTCCCTACACCAGCAGGGACATCTCTACCTAGGGCAGGCTGCTCAGAGCCCCATCAAGCCTGACCTTGAATGTCTCCAGGGATGGGGCCTCCCCCACCTCTCTGGGCAGCCCATTCCACTGATCTATCACCCTCATGGTAAAGAACTTTTTTCTAATATCCAGCCTAAATCTCTCCTTTCCCAGCTTAAAACCATCACTCCTTGTCCTGTCATTACAAACCCTTTTGAATAGACCTTTCTCTGCCCTCCTGCAGCCCCTTCAGGTACTGGAAGGTCACTCTAAGGTCCCCCAGAGCCTTCTCTTCTCCAGGCTGAACAGCCCCAACTCTCTCAGTCTATCTCCATACCAGAGATGCTCCATTCCCCTGAGCATTTTGGTGCCCTCCTCTGGATGGCTCCAATATGTCCCCATCCTTCTTGTTCTGGGGGCTCCAGAGCTGGACACAGAGCTCCAGGTGAGGTCTCCCCAGGGCAGAGCAGAGGGGCAGAACCACCTCTCTTGATCTGCTGGCCACACTTCTTTTGATGCAGACCAGGCTGGGATTGTCTCTGGGTTGCCATTGCACATGGGTGGCTCATATCCAGTTTTTCACCCACCAGCACCCCCAAGTCCCTTTCCACAGGACTCTCTCCAGTAGATCCTCTCCCACCCTAGACTGATAGTGCTGGTTATCCCAGCCCAGGTGTGGAACCCTGCACTTGGCTTTGTTGAACCTTATAAGGTTCATCTGGGCCCACCTCTCCTGATGATGGCTGAGCTGGCACAACAATTGAAAATTTTACTCTAAGGTCAGGGATCTGCTGCCTTCTCTCCCAGAGCAGCCTGTGAAAGCAGCGACGCTCTTTGTGGCTCTAGGAATCAGGTCAGCTGGGTGGGTTGGAGGTGATGAATGTGCCTGGAGCAATCTGGTGCAAGTGGTAAAGGAAGGGCCCAACATGGCAGGGCAGGGAGCTGAGAAATGGAAACCACTTCATGGGTTGCAACTGCTCCTCAGCACTGTCCTTCTTCCTCCATCTCCAGTGGAGCTTTGACCATGGGGCTGTGAGCAACTTGATGTAGTGGGAGGTGTCCCTGCCCATGGCAGGGGGGTTGGAACTGGATGATCCTTAAGGTCCCTTCCAACCCTGACAATTCTATGATTCCTGAAGAAGGACTCCCAGCCCTGGGGCCAAGGCAGCAGGAGGACAGCTGAAAGCCTGGCAGAAGTTCAGCATTGCTTAGGCTAAACCACCCCAGCACCACAACCAACTGCCCAAAATGCTGCTCAAGGAGGCTGTGGACATGAGGGTGGTTTTGTGGGAAAGCCTGGTGGGCTTGAAGCTCAGCTCCAAACGAGATGAAGTGAATGGTGGAAGGAGGCAGGGAGAACCTCATGGCAGGGTGAGGGTGGACCAGCCTTTCGTCAGTGCTCTGAAGCTGAAGGGCTTTTGCTTTCAGAGATAGTACAGGCTCAAGGCCCTACCTGCTGCCACCTTCCACCCATCATTTCAAAGCCCTTTGCTCTATTATTCATTTTTTGTAATAACAATATATTAAAAAATCCCATACAGGAAAAAAAAAAAAAAATTGCTTGCCCTGTTCAGACCTATTCATTCCCAATGGGTTCGTCCCAGAATAAACACAGACGTGTTTTGAGGCTTGTTGTGAAAGGAGATTAACTCTAAAATCTGCTTCCTGGCTTTGAAGGCTGCAGACCAGCATGGCTTTTATTATTAAGGAGTCATTAGACTGAGTGACATATAGGAGGAATAATTGCTTGGCGTGTTTGAGGGTTGAAGGATGTTAATTAAGAAGTAAAAATGTTTGTTTTTTCTTCTGTGAACAAAGCAATGCGAGGGCTTGTGTTGTGCCTCCCGAGAGGCAGGTCTGGTCTCACTCTCCCAGGGGTTGGGGAGGACGAGTGTCTGCAGCAGCTCCGCTCCCACCGCCGCGGTCACAGCCCCGGGGGGAGCTGCTGTCCCCATGAGGTGATGGGAACCAGGGAGGAAGGCTTCAGGAGCAGCCAAGGCTTGTGGCTGGGTGAGCTCAGAGCCTTACGGGTGATGCTCCCCATCCTGGAGAAGTCTGAGAAGCTCCAGAAGGATGTTGGGTAGGACCCATCTCGTAGAATCATAGAATTGTCAGGGTTGGAAGGGACCTGAAGGATCATCTATTTCCAACCCATCCAGCCTGGCCTTCCAAATGTCCAGGGATGGGGCTTCCAGCACCTCTCTGGGCAACCTGGGCCAGTGTCTCCCCACCCTCCTGGGCAACAACTTCTTCCTAACGTCTCATCTCAATCTCCCCATCTCTAGTTTTCAGCCATTCTCCCAGTCCTACCACTACCCAACAACCTAAAAAGTCCCTCCCCAGCTTTCTTGTAGTCCCCTTCAGATCCTGGAAGGCCACAAGAAGGTTCCCTCGGAGCCTTCTCTTCTCCAGCCTGAACAACCCCAACTCTCTCAGTCTGTCCTCATAGCAGAGGTGCTCCAGCCCTTGGATCATCCTCGCAGCCCTTCAATGGTGGCCTTAAGCCTGCTTCTTGGTGACATGAGAGAGCATCTCTGGGCTACCTGCACCATCCCTTTCCCAGGTCCAGGTAATCCAGGCTGCTCGAGGCTGCTGGAGGTTGAGGTGAGCTGCAGCTCCTCCTGGCCCATGGACATGTGGGTGCAGAGCAAGGGGAAATGCCTGGGTCCTGTCCCCACACGCCGTCAGGATGTGGGCAGCCAGAAGCTTGGAAGCTGCCCAGTGTGGACAGCAATGAGCATCAAAGTGCTCTGATTCACCCCAGGGAGAGGTCTCGCTGGTAATTGCAGTTTTTTCTTCAAGGACTCCTATGTTCCTTTCCCAGATCTCCATGCCTTGAACAAGACAATCCTTTCCCAGTGCAACAGGCAACAGAGGAGTGGGGAAACTTGGCCCAAAGCACCAGAGACATCAAAGTGAGGGAGCTCTGTAATTGATGATGTCTCTGTGAGGCAGGCTTGGAAGGAACAAGAAAAATTCCTTCTCCAGAAAGATGTGGCAACATGAGCAATGCGAGGGGAGGGACACGTTGGGGAGATGTGGAGCAATTATTAAACATCTGCTTTTCTGAATGAGGAATCAGATGTGCAAGGATGGCAGATGATTTGAAAATGAGAAGGAAGTGACTGAAAATAATAAAAAAATGCAGTTGCACCGAGTAAAAAGATCAGATCTGGCCATAGTACTGCAGAAAGCGAGGTGGGAAAAACAGGAGAGCCCAAGCCAGCTTATGGGAGATGTTTTCCCACAGTCTGGGGAATGAATCAAGGTTCCAGCCCTTGTCCAGGCTGCCTGTGGAGGTGCCTTCCCCCTGGCTCTTGGCCGTTCACAGCCAAAGGACGTTTTAGAATGCAGCTCCAGTGCTTTCAGATGGGAACAGGGCACCTAAATACCTGCTTGATTTGATATTCAGTCTCACCAGGTCATGGTACCTCTGCTAAGAAAGTGCTGCCTCCATCCTTTATGGAGGAGTGATGGGGATGGAGACTTCATAGAATGGTTTAGGTTGGAAGGGACCTCAAAGATCACCCAGGTCCAACCCCCTACCACAGCAGGAACACCTCCCACTAGACCAGGTTGCTCAAGCCCCATCCAACCTGGTCTTGAACACCTCCAGGGATGGAGCATCCTCAACTTCCCTGGGCAACCTGTGCCAGTGTCTTACCACCCTCACAGTGAAGAATTTTCTTCTAATTTCTAATCTAAATCTCCCTTCTTCTAGTTTGAGTCCCTTACCCCTCATCCTATCACTACAGACCTTTGTAAAAAGTCCCTCCCCAGCTTTCTTGTAGCCCCCTTCAGATACTGAAAGGCCACTATAAGGTCTCCCCTGAGTCTTCTCTTCTCCAGGTTGAACAAGCCCAATTCTCTCAGCCTGTCTTCATAGGAGAGGTGTTCCAGCCCTCTAATTACTTTTGTAGCTGTCCTCTGGCCCCTCTCCAACAGGTCCTTGTCCCTCTTGTGCTGGGGGCTCCAGAGCTGGATGCAATACCCCAGGTGGGGTCTCACAAGAGTGGAGTAGAGGGGGGGAATCACCTCCCTTGACCTGCTGGTCACACTTCTTTTGATGTAGCCCAGGACA
>VYZX01026068.1:267915-349090 GCA_013401335.1 Brachypteracias leptosomus
CTTTGTTGAACCTCATAAGGTTCATCTGGGCCCAGATGAGGGTGAGCAGAATGGAGGTGAGCAGAGAAACTTCCCTTCTGAGAACCTGAGGGCAGCTCTCAGAGTGTTTTGGGTGATGTGACACCATGGTCCTTGCTACAGCCATGCCTCCAGAGCCCCCTAGATCCACAAGGGAGGAAGGAGGTGCCTCCACTGGTGCAATTTGAGCTGGAGGGTATTTTCAGTAGTGCTTTTTCCATGACGCTACAGAAAGGGCATCCCAGTGTCCCAGCAGTCTGAACTGCTCTTTCAGCTCTGTCATCCTCATCTGATGATAGAAGGCCTGGAGAGCTCTTGGCAGGGAGCAGGAGGCTGTGTCAATGGCTCTTTGCACACAGGGGAGATCTTTGGCAGGGTATTAGATGAGAAATGCAGAGAAGGTGGGATCTGGAGGCTTCCCTACCCCATGGGTCCATACACTGTTACTGGTGTGGCTAGGGAGGGTGAGAAGAGCTCAAGCATGGACATCTGCTCTCCACACAGCAGGAATGAAATCCAGCCCCACAGGGGAAAACTTCAGAGACCCTCAGCTGAAGCTCAGCAGAGTGATGGTTTTTCATTTGGGTCCTCTGTGGAGTAGGAGGGTTTTGCTCCAGGCACAGGGAGGCTGGGTGCCTCCAGGTTCAACTCCAAACAGCTTATTCCAGAGCCACTGCAAGCTGCTAAATCTTCTACCATAAATTTCCCATCAGAAGAGAGGGGAATCAGCAAGCCCAGAGTTTCCCTGGTGGGTAAGATGAGGTTAAAACTCTAAATTATTGGAGAGCCCATTTCCAGAGGCTGCTGGGACCTGCAGATCAACAAAGTCTGTTTGAATGACCTTATTAATGTTTATAANGTGGCTCATGTTCTGCTTTGGGTGCTTGTGCACCGTGTACCAGGTGTCTCAGACTGTTTCCTTGATAGCCTTACTGGGAGGGCTGGAAGAGGGTTAACATCTCTCCCAGCTGACAAATTTCCTATTCCTGAGCCCTGTCTGAGCTGGGGACACCTTCCACCTGCTGCTTGTGGAGTATCTGGCAGGAGAACAAGAACCACCACGAAAATACCCACACAGGTGTTCTGGTCTCCTGTGAGAAATGCATCCCACTGCTTTGATTTTTCAGGAATTAATTGAAAAGATATTTATGGGGTTTGTTGTAATGGGGGTTGCCATGACAACAGCTACAGGAAAAAAAAATCGGAAGGGCTCACACTGTCACTGGGGCCATCTGTCCCTTCCAGGGAGGGTCATTATGGAGCCTTGTACCAACCTCCCCCAGCCAAATCTTCATTTTGAGCTTATGGTGATGAAAGTGCTCAGTCCAATTTATCAAAATGCTCCTCTCCTGAATCACTGTTTCTTTTCTCTGCACTGACATGATAATTTCCTCTCTATCGGTGCAAATTAAATTCTAATGAGGAAGCTCCGCATTTCAATGTGATGGAGAGCTCTTGTGCTTGGGGATGCACAGAAACATCAGGCCCGGTGGGGAGGGAGGAGAAAGGATTAAATATGACTCGAGGTGCCTGAGACAAGAGGGGCAGGAGCCCTTCAGCAGCCTGGGGAAGGCAGTTTTGCTGGAGTGTCTTATTATTGAAGTGCTGGAACGTGTCCAGAGAAGGGCCACGAGGATGATCAGAGGCTGGAGCACCTCTGCTACGAGGACAGACTGAGAGAGTTGGGGTTGTTCAGGCTGGAGAAGAGAAGGCTCCCAGGGGACCTTCTGGTGGCCTTCCAGGATCTGAAGGGGGCTACAAGAAAGCTGGGGAGGGACTTTTTAGGTTGTTGGGTAGTGGTAGGANAACCCCCCTGGACGTGTTCCTGTGTGACCTGCTCTGGGTGATCCTGCTCTGGCAGGGGGTTGCACTGGGAGATCTTTGTAGGTCCCTTCCAATCCCTGATGTTCTGTGACTCTGCGAATCTGATATTCAGTGTAAAGGCAGGAGCAGACAGAGTCCACTCTAACCAAAGCTGCCCTGGCATTAGCTTGACCCCTGTAACATGAAGCTGCTGTGCCCGCGTGACACTGGGCATCAGAATAACCCCCGACATCTGCTGTGACATGGGGCCAGAGCCACCCTCAGTGGCAAGAGCAGGACTTTATTTGGCTCAGTGGCCTTTACTCCAGGGCTGCTTTTGGCCCTGGGAATGCCAGTTGCCTCCGCAGTGTTGTTTACTCTCCGCTGTTATAGCTGTGCTTTTCTGGGTGACAACTTGGATCCTACGCTTTGGAAGGTGCTTATATTGAATATTCATGATGAAACTCAAGCCAAAAGATACCAGGCAGAAAGCAGAAGATTAGAGGCCCCGGAAAAAGATGGTCAATCTGCACCATTGTTTTTCTAGGACTGCTAACTCCAAGTAATCTCAATTGTAAATAAAGTTTGCATTCATCATAGATGGAAAGGAAAGCATGGGGTTGAACTGTCTCCCTTCTTGGAGAAATGCAGCTGCTGGGTTGTCCCAGAAGTCTTTTCCTGGATGGAAATTATGAGGAGAAGTTGCTTGGAAGGCCTGAGTCTGAGAGTGCTGCAGAGTCCTCAGCCCTGTCCTGGTGCTGGGGAGACTGATGTGCCTTTGGCCACATGAGGAGCATCAAAGTCCTCAGAGATGCCCAAGGGATGTTAAGTCCTTGCCCTGTTTATGTCTACGTAAAGTTCATCTCTTTGTACAGTAGGAACCATCTGATTTCCGTGAGACTATAAATCTATATGATTTACAGGACATTGTGGCTGATAAGGTCAGCAAAGAGAGGCAAAATAAAGCTCTACTACACTAGTATGTGCCATGACTGTGTGGGCTGAACATGACACAGGCATGGGACAACCCTGGGACAAGCCAGACACCACTGAACTTGCATGAGGTGTGTTCAGAGTCATCCAGGCAGGATGGGTTGATTTAAGAAATCATGAACTTCTGCATAATGGCCCCATACATCCCGTTGGTAGGAATGCCAAGTAAACCAACCCAAAAGAAAAGGAATGGAGAAGAACAAGGGCAAAGACATCAAATGGAAGCATGTGCCCTAAAGGGGTTAGTGGAGGACACTTCCAGAACTCAGTGTCTTCCTGGTTTATCTTCTGGGAACTGCTTTATCTTTTGGGAATGTCATCTCCCAGACTGCAAATAGAAACTTGCTGTGACTTCGGAAGACCCAGATGACCTCTGGAGGTCCCTTCCAGCCTAAAACATTCTATGATTCTTGTTATCTCAAGACTCAAGTTCCTCTTCCATTGGGTGTAGAGGGGTGGAAGGACTTCTTATTTGCTCTTCCTGTGATTTCCAGGGAAGAAAGCAGAGCCAGGAGCTCTGTGCATGCTGGATCTCCTCTGTGGCCTCATGCACATCAAGGTGCAGCTTCCTAGTCCAAGAATTACTGAAGAATATTTTGCTTGCCCTACTGTGCTTGGTCCCAGGAGGGCAATCCCCTGGCTGGGGTGATGCTGACACATCCAGCCCAGACGCTGCATGCTCAGCCTCTACCTTGGGAACAGAAAATGTGCTTTGGCAGCCGCCTTGGAAAGGCTTTGGCCACACGCTCCAGGAGCAGAGCTCTGCACAAGCATGTTCCCTGTGTCCCTGGAGGCAACCTCCCTGTACCTGTGTGCACAGCTCTTGTAGGAGCAGAAAAATACACTGTTTTTTCACATGAGGACCAAGTGAAGGTGCCAGGCTCAGACCTGGACCCCAACCAACAAGCTGGCAGGAGAAGAAGGGTTTTCCTTGTGTGGAGCCAGGGTCTGTGCTGGTGTAAAGCAGCAGAGCTCCAGTGAAGGACTAGCACTCACTTGTGAGTGTGATGGGGGCTGCAGGAAGGGAACCGGTGATTTTTTATATCCTTGGATTTGCAAGAGCTTCTTCCAACAGGATGAGTGTTTTTTAGAGAGGATGATGTCATTTTTTCTGTTTACCTTCCCCAAACAAAGAGCTGAGCTGGTGACTGCTCGAGGTCTACTCCTGATCTGTATTTGCTGGGAGCTGTTTTGACTGAATTTTGCAAAGCTGCTAAATGAGTCTCTCATGTAAAATGAACAAATTAAGCACATTTTTAAATTACTCTGCCCAGTTGCTACATGGTCTTTCTTTGTTCTGGGACACCAAAACTTTACAGCTTGGCCTGGTTAGCACACAGCCCTTGCTGGCCTGGGGACACAGGGATAAAATTAGAGCAGTTATTGTCCCCGTTAATGTGGATTATTGCTTCTCATTTGTTTATTTCTGATGGTGCTTGCAATAGCATCGTCTTATGGGGTGGCTGCTCAGCCCACAGAGTGTGAGTGACAGGAAAGGGGAAGAACAATAAATCCATAAGCACCATGATACTCATCAGAGAGTCCGCATGACACAGGTGGAGTTTGCTTTTCTGATTTTTCCAGCTCCATGCCTTTAATTTCTTACTTTAGCCTATGTTTGGGGTCACTGAGGTTGCCCTGAAGGCCCAGATCCTCAGTCAAACACCAGATCTTCTTGGACTACCCTTGGTGGGATGTCCCTTCAGTGCAATGAACTCAGCTCCATCTCCTTTCTTTGGGACTTTGGGTGATGTGGGAATTTCTCTTCAGATCCAGGCCCATTGTCTGCAGATGGTAACAGTAGGAAAAAAAGCACACCAAAGTGTGGAGAAGCACCTGCCATATGAACCTGGGCTGTATCTCACAGGTTGCGCATGTTAATGATGTGTCCATGGCTTTCCTTTCCATCAGACAGTCCCACCTTGCTGGGTTGTCACTGCAAAGATGCAGGACCTTGTCCCATCCTGTTCCTCTAGTCTGTGTAGCTCCTACACCTTTGCTCTCCTGTTGATGTTGTGTTGAGATCTTTCTCATCCGGAGCCTTTGCTCCATGGGTCAGCTTCTCTGTGACTTGCCTTCCTAAGCCTCCTAAAAGTTCCTCCCTCGCTGCACCTCTTAATGGATCTGCTGACATTGTTATCTCCTCTTTAGCTCTGAAACCCATCCAGAGTGGTGGTTATGGGAAGGGTTGACTCAGGAATGAGCCAGACACGAGGCAGGCTTGTCACTTGGGAGAAAGTACCTCTAAGAGAACTTGGCTCTCTAACTCCTCTGCAGCTTTCCTGCAGCTCCTGAGAGATATTTTTAAATCATGAGTGAAGATGACTGAATTTAATATGGCAACGCTGAGAATGCAGGAAAGTTTTGAAATTTAGCTCTTCTCATCCTCAGGAGAATGAGAGTCCAGAAAGCTGATCCCTGTGTTACTTTTTAAAGGCAACAGGATTTGATTTTCTTCCAGTTAGAAGGGACAAGCTGAGGACACATGGATACGTGACCAATAACTCTTTGTCCTCAGGGTGAGGAAGCTCTACCTGAAGTGTCCCAGCCAGGCATGGATGCTGTGAGTGAAGGGATAGATTGCCAAGAGGACTTTAAGGCCACTTTAAAGACTATGAGATCTTAAATGTGACATTTATGCCTTGAAACTATCAGGTGAGTAGCTGGGTGGGGTGTTACTGATACACTGAAGATGGTCCCAAGCCTTCCCTCAGCCCCCAAAGCTAAATACACCTGTATTTTCCTGTAGGCATCTAGGAAAGGAAAGAGAACTTGCCAACTAGCAGGATGGTGTCTCAGCCTTATCTAGGATTAGCCAGCAAAGGACATTTCCCAGTGGCTTGTCAATTATTTCAGATTATCTAGAGGTGACTAATGATGCTGGGGATGTATGGGAATTTCATAGAATCATAGAATGTTTCAGGCTGGGAGGGACTTATAGAGGTCATCTTGTCCAACCTCCCTATACAAGCAGGGACATCTCTACCTAGGGCAGGTTGCTCAGAGCCCCATCAAGCCTGACCTTGAATGACTCCACCACCTCTCTGGGCAGCCCATTCCACTGATTTATCACCCTCAGATTAAAAAACTTTTTTCTAATATCCAGTCTAAATCTCCCCTTTCCTCACTTAAAACCATCACTCCTGGTCCTATCATTAAAAAACGATTTTACATAAATTTCGAGGATGCCATCACTGCTGTTCAGGCTGTAAACAGCCTGTGATGGATATAGATCCAGTTCTGAACAATAGTTCCCCATCTCCACAGACAAGAGGCTGCCCAACGAGAAGAAAGCAGAGCTGCCCAAAGCCACATGGCTGGTTTGATGTGGATGATGATTTAGCTTCACCAATGCTTGCGGTGAAGCTTCCATCATGCAGGAAGAGCACTCAAAATGGGTGAGCAAAGACATCATCTTTCATTACATTAAACCACAACTTTTGTGTTTGATGAAGAAAAAAACCCAACCCACAACTGTTGGCAGCACTTTGACGTTGAACCTCTGGAAATGGAAACCAAGGCTCACCACCTTTATTCCAAACACCAAATACCTGCCATTACAGCTCCTTTTAAAAGCCAAAGAAAAGGTGAAGAAATACCCAATTCCAAGGTCTTTAATGTTCATTTTATATAAACTCTTGGCAGAAATTTTGTCAACATTCCAAAAACTCAATGAGTTTCCTTTATGACTCAAACGAACATCCTCTGCTTACTGGTCTTAAATGACCATCAGAAGTTTCTGGGAAATATTTTACTTGCTTGAATAGATGTGTAAATAGATCCCATGAGATAGAAAAAAAATACTAGACACTCCAGCTTCTTCATGAATGAAACCAAAAAAAAGTCCATCCTACGTAGTCAGATGAATTTTATTAACTTGTGAGAAATTCTTGGGCTGTGTTTATTCAGTATTATCACATATCCCAGTTAAGGACACACAAGGAATTAGAGGACTTCAAAATCTCTTGTTCATTCTCTGCTGATAAGAACGTATTTTTGGAACGTTTACACTGCCAAATAAAGAAAATGCTAATAACAGAAATCTGTGAATTAGCCACTGTTCTCCTAAAGAAATCTTTTTGTCCATTTTTTTTTGCAGTCTCTTTGTTCCAGAAGGGAAGTACAGCAATTAGCACTGATTGTGTGACTGCTAAATTACCAACCACTAACTTCCAAGCCACTATGCATTTGAAAGGCAGCTTTGATTGTGGAGATCAAGATCACCATGCAGGGTGTCTGGGGTCCAAGGGCTTGTACAAGGTGACTCTGATCATGGAGGAATCTCTTGGTTTCTGTGAGATTTACTGATTTTCTGGGTAATAAAGAGTAGGGAGTATTCTGAAATTAAGTTTGAAGATATTAACCCTTCTGGTTGTGTAAGTACTAAGGATAGTCCTGAGATAGGAGAAGAGGAAATGGCCTCAAGTTGCAGCAGGGGAAGTTTAGATTGGACATTAGGAACTATTTGTTGGTGTTTGGGGTTGTTGTGGCTGTGCCAGGCTGGGCAGGGCAGTGGGGGAGTCCCCATCCCTGGAGGGGTTTCCAAGGAGGGGAGATGTGGTGCTGAGGGCCAGGGGTTAGTGGTGCCCTGGCAGGGATGGGGGAAGGGTTGGACTCGATAATCTTGAAGGTCTCTTCCAACTAAAACAATTCTGTGATTCTATGTACAGTGACTCACAGCTGACACAAATTTGTTTAGATCATACCAAACTGATCTATTTTCCTCTTTGACAGAGCAAGAGAGAGTAGAGAGATAAGAAGGAGCACTAAAAAGTAATTTATCTTGGACGTCAGAAGGCTTTTGTATTGGCACTTTCCTAAGCCAGCTCTGAAAATAAAGGCTAAGGATAAACAATGAAAGGTAAAAAATTGCTTGGAAAAACCAAAGAAATATAATGCTGTCTGATAAAGATTAATGCAAAGTTTGGCACATAGGGTAAGAACAATCATATCGATATAGGAAGAAGAAGGTGGTTTTAAAAAGCACCTGAGATGATAATGGTTTGCAAACTGAACATCTGGCAGTAATATATTGCTGCAAAAAAAAAAGGTAGTTATGCAGAGATATGGGCTGATGGGAAAGAGAACAGAAGAGAACAAGAAGGACCATGGGCTGAGAGGTCCAAAAATTGAGTGAAGTTGAGGGAAGTCACAGTAACCATCTCCAATGCACAAAGGACTACCAAGAAGAGAAAAAGTGGAATATCTGCAGGGCAGATAGGACAAGATGTAGTAGGTATAAACTGCAGAGAGGAGGGTGGAAGTTCAGGTTCAGGAAAAGTCTCTAATGATGAGGATTTCTGGGCATGGGGAATTGCGTGGGGTGGCTGTGGAAGGATTTTGGAGGACAGAGAAACAGGTAGTTACAGACAAGCCCTCCTTTGACAGATGAATGAAATGACATTTCAAGATCTTTATCAGGCTTATTTTCTTTAGTTGCCTTAATCCCTGTGTTTGGCAGAACTCAAAGAACACAGTTAATAATAGCACTGGGGAGAATTGTTTGTTATTTTACCTTATTTGGTGGATAGCAGCAAATCTTTCACTGTAACAAGGCGAGAACCTTGTCTAGGAGCACACGGGGCTCAGGGTGTGTCTACATTTGCTGATTCAGGCAAGAGCCCAGCCTGGGGATCCTGGTTTCCTCTTGGTTCCCTGTGTCCTCCAGCTAAAGCCAGCAGTGTCATTCCCTCATTCTTGGCCTTTACAGGGGTTTTTTTTTGTTGCATGACCTCAGCTACATATTTCACCTCAATGAACCAGGGTACCTCTTCCTGGAGATCCGCCAGCTTGGATTTCACAATAAAAATTCACATTTTCAAAGTACCTCAAGATCTTCAAGCAGCAGAAATACAGAGAAATAAGTGGGTTTGCAAACATGGAGAATCCTGCAAGCCAACAACCCCTTGTGCTCACTGCAGAGCAGTAAGAAGGGACCTGCAAGGTAGGAGAGAAAGGACCGTGTGAGGTATCCAAGCCCATCTCTCAGAAGCATGGACTAGATGTTCCCTTTTCACCCCTCAAAAGCCCTCATGCCTCAGCACAACACAGCAAACTTAGGACCCTTGGTTGAAAAAACCCATCAGGGTATAATTTACAGAAAGAAACAATCGAGACAGCCAGAAGATGCTGGCAGTGCCTAGATAGCTCATCATCCACCTCCATGGGTGGAACAGGCACAGGCCACACAAGTGCTCCACAGCTTTGGGAAGGGCTGGATCTACAATGACCTTTCCAAGGCCTGACCAGAGTCTCAGTGGTATCAGTCTAAATCAGGGCTATGGGGCTATGAAGGTGTGAAATGAGACCAGAATGAGCCCTGAAGCTTTCTCCCACGCCCAAGACCTGTCCCTGGTTCCCTGTCAAACTCCAAGTGAGATCTGCCTTGCAGATCATGCTCTCATTGGCACAAAGCCACCATTGGACCTGCTGCCGGCCTCAGCCATCCAGTAACTCATTACTTCCAAATCATTAAATTATTTCTCTCTAATCCAATTAGTCATGTAAGCACAGAACAATCCATTCTACTGTCTCCTATTGGATATTCGAGCAGGCAGCTCCGTATGCATTTACTGATGTCCAGAGCATCAGGTTAACAGAGGTGGACCATAAGTTGTTGATGGCCATAGCATGGTCATAGGATCAGCTGCAATGTGCAGTATCTTAAAGATCTGGGGGTTTTGTAACCATTTCCATGCTTTCTCCATTTCAAAGTGTCTTACTCCTTCATTTTCTGGTTTAGAGGCAAACACTGCTTGGAAGGCTCTTGCACCTCATGGTCTCAGCAGCACAGTGCTATCAGTGTGGGATACACATGACGTGCAGAGTGCCCAGCTGCTTGTGAGAGGAGAGCCAAGCCCACAGCTCTGCCTGGAAACCAGCCCAATAGTGAGTGCAGCTTGATGGACCTCTGCTGCTGTGTCTCCATCGTAACCAAGCTAGGAGACAACATGGGGTTTTCTCCATCCACGCAGTGCAGCATGAAGTGCTGGGGGCCTGGGCTGTGGGACCTGAGTTGGAGTTGACCTATGGAGGAGTCACAACCCAGCAACAGGTTTGGTTCCCTAAGGCCCCAAAGGCAGAACCTGGCCCACCTGTGTGAGGCTCCAACTGCCCCCAGGTGATCATGGTTGGGGTGGTGGGTGAGGTTAGAGATGCCAGTCAGGAACCGAATCAGTTGGAGAGAAGCAGAAACAAGGAGCTGATCAGTTGGAAGAGAGTTCCTGTTGGGGGCACTTGCTGAGCTGTCTCTGGTGTGTTCCCCCTTGGCTGATTTGAGATGGAGAAGAGCAAACAGATGAAGAATAAAAGATGAAGGTGTGCTGAAGGGATGTTGCTGAGTTTGGTGTTGGTTTGAGGAAGAAGAGCTGGCAGCACAGTCCAGCCTCACCAGGGAGATGTCCCATGGCACGGGGTGTGATGAGGGGTACCCCAGGGGCCAGACAGGCTGTGAACTGCAGCAGTGCCTCTACCACACAGATGTACTCATGCATATCTACCTCTGCTACAGAACAGCATCTGGTGGTGACCCAAGCCCTTTCTGAGCCTGTGAGTGTCCCTACAGCCTTCAGCAAGGGAAGTCTTAGACTGGGCCAAATTCCAGGCTAGGGAAAACATCCCACAGTCCATAAATGCTGGATCCACCTCGGCACTGAGCACTGCACAGCTCCAGCAGCACGAGTTATTTTCCCTACATGAGTTTTATGCTTTTTAACATTACACAGGCTTTTCTTGCCCCTCCCCGCATCCCCTGTGATCCTCTGCAAGGTCCAAACGTGTGTCCCCCCAACCTTTGCTAAGGGGTTTGGCAATTTCTATCCCTTTTCACCAGCTGCTCTCCATCTCACTGCCTGTCCCAGTGTCTCTGCAGCCCCTCCTCTGACCCTCTCCCTCATCCAGCTCCAAGAGGATCTCTCCAGCACTGGCAGCGGAGGGAATGGGAGGTGAAGGGCTCCCAGCCCGAGCGAGGAGCTGCTGGAAAACCTCCAAGCACAACTGGGATGCTGCGAGTGCTGAAAGTTTACACGGGTTCAGAAGGCAACGGGAAAAATTCACAAAAGGAAATGCATTTACAGTCACTAACCACAAAGAGCCCACCTCTAAATCAGCACATCCCAGAGGCAGAAACCAGGGGGGAAATTAATCTGGGGAGCCACGTCCCTCTCCTCCCTGCCCACCCCCAAGCACCCACACCTGCCTCCTGTTGCAGGTCCAACCCCTCATTGCTTTTCTTATTCTCTTAAGAAAAAAACCTCTACCAACTAGAGGGTTTTTAAGGAGCCAGAGCTGTTCTCAATAGCCACAAGGCTGGTGCATAATGAGCTTTCAGCTTATTGTGCCTAAGTGGAAAGGCACAATTAAAGCCCATTAGCTACCATGACATCACCAGCCTGGAGGAAACAGTGTGCAGGGCAGGAAGGGGGCAGGACTGCCATGGAGGGGGGGACCCTGGGAGGTGGGTTCTGGTTGCCTAAGGAGATGGGCAACGGCCCATTTCCAAAACAAACCCCATAACTTCCCCCCAAGGCTGCACAGATCCACCACCTCCGCCAGCTGGGAGAGGTTGTGATGCCTTTTAACCCTTAAATCCACCCCGTAACTCATGAAGCAGACCGCAGAAGCCAGAGCAGTGCAACGTGTCCCTTGGATGGGGCAGGATGGAGCCTGCTGGGTTTGCTGGGGGTGGGCACAGGGCTGGTGACAGGACAGCACCAGCTGCCTCATGGCAGGACAGGCAGCACCTCGCTGCTGGCACCCTGGGCATCCACAGCCACCCAGCACAGAGACCCTCGGGGGTTTCTTGAACTTTGGCTGTCCTCACCCCTCCTGTTAAAGAGGGTTGGGTGGTTATTTTTCTCCTAGGGTCATGTTTCTCCAGGGCAGGGGGGATGCTGCTGCTGGGGTGCCCCGTCCAGAAGCTGTTTGCAGCTTGGGAGCTGTCAGGATTCCCAGGCAGCAGCTGGGGAATGGGATGAAATAAAATGTGTTGCGTGCTGTGGTCTCAGGGCTGGTCGTGTGGCAGGGCTGGCATTGCTGGGCATGGTCATGACCCTCTGAAGTACAACAGGCACACGCACAACCCTCCTCTGTGGGAGTTGGGGATTGCCTTAAAAAGTCATGCGAGCTGGGGAAAGGGTTTGGACGGGTTTTTTTTTTCATGGATGAATGCTGAATTCCTCAGTTCATTCGCACCGAGGAGCTGCTCTCCTGGGTCACTGGGGTGCACTTGGTATTTTCAAGCTGGTTTTTGCAACTGTGAAAGTCTTTCTTTTATCCCTTTCTTCTTTCCTCCCTTCTTTTCGCCCTCCCTTTGCCAAGGGAGGTGGAAGCCCCTCCTGAGCTGCTCTGGCTCCTGCCCCCGGGGGGACCAGCATAAAGGCAGGAGATTATCCTAACAGCTGGGAAGATTTTCTTCCCCACCATGGAAAGACGATACATGTTTTGCAATCCAGCAAAGCTCGGGGCTGAGGGCAGCCAGCCAAGCCCCAGTGTAAATCAAAGGGAGTTTCCCCTTGTTTCCACAGGGGCCAAGATTTCACCCCAAGAACATTTTGCAGTTACTTCCCTGCTGTGGCTGCAAAGGATCAGAGCCCTGATGGGTTTTCGTCAGTCTCATGGGAGATCTGCAGCTTCTCCCAGGCTGAGAACAGGATCTTCCCACACCTCTGCCACCACGCTCGGGGTTCAGGGATTAGTCCCTGGACTGCCAGGGCTCTGCTGGTCTCTGTGCTCCCAGAGATAGAAATACAGAACTCTTCAGCAAGAGAAGATTTGATCTCCTAGATCCTCCCCTGGCACGTGTAAAATTGATGCACTCAATGCAAGGCTGGAGATCTGAGCCTGACAACTCTTGTTCCTAAATCTAGCTAACCATGCTGCCCTGTTGAAGCAATTAATTACGTTCTCCATAGCTAGAGAGGGGCCTCGGAAAGGTTGTGTAGGGATCTTAGTGTCAATTTTTAGATGAGACAGCATCAACCAGCAGAAAATATTAAGAGAATAAGATTGCACCAGTCTCAAGAAAAACAGATAGGGGATACCTGCTAAACATCTCAAAATACGTCTGATAGAGATAGATCATGGTTGGACTTGATGATCTTAGAGGTCCTTTCCAACCATAGTGATTTTGTGATCCTCTCTCCCCAGTGGAGCTCACTACATTATGTACTCCTGCTGCACAAACAGAGCCACCAGTTTGTGCATTGCGTGGGAGAAGCCACAGGTTGGACAGGACAGAGGAACCCTTCAGACACCATCAGCACCTAGCTGTGAAATGCCTGTTGCTCCTGAAGAATTTCTGAGGTCCCTTTCATCATGGGGAAACTTTGCATCACGACCTTTCGCAAAGCCAGGTGGGTTTTGTGTGGGGAAATGTTTGAATTTCTCTTTTCTGCATCTGACCCTTCTCACTGTTGAGAAACTGCATCCAGTTCTGGAGCCCCTAGGACAAGAACGATCTGGACGTGCTGGAATGTGTCCAGAGAAGGGCCACGAGGATGGTCAGAGGCNTCATGCACAGCAAACATGGGAGTGGGGGATGCATTAAACACAAAATCTGTCCCATTGCAAAGGGATCTTTATAGTCCAAGATGTCACTCGCATTTATGGAAGGCATTCAATAAGTCTGGCATGAACAAATCTCTACTGGGCAGTGAAGACCATTTATCTTCCAAAGCTAAGAAACCCAACAAGATTCCTTAAAACTGAATTCTTGCCATATGCGTAGAGCACAAAATGAGAAACCCACACTGCTTGGGAAGCTGGAAGGAAGGTCAGTGTTCCCTGGGGAAGGGGCCCTGTTACATGTGAGTGAAATCAGAAGGAAATGGAGTTATCTTCATAGGAGAGCAAAGTATGTTAATAAGCATGTAGGAACAGTGGGATAGATGCATCCCCAGCTCTGCTGTGGGTGGCTTGGAGAAGCTATTTCACTTCTTTTCTGCCTTTCAGCATCCTCACCTCTCCCAGTAACGCTGCTTTACAGGTATTACTGGCTGTAGTCAAAGGTTGTAAAGGACAGTGGGACTCTGGGATCCAAGATGCTTCAGGTGTGTGAAAGCAGATGGACAAACTCATTTCATCTGAAGGGGCACCTGAAAGGAAGGGAGCAGAGGAAAGGCAGGAAAGGGTTTACCTCTCATTTACTGGCTTGGGAGAGAGTCTTGAATCACCCCAGAGGTGTGATGGTCTCACATCTTCTGGGCTGGGGCCACCAGTGGGACACATAGAATTATTTAGGTTGGAAAAGACCTCCAAGATCACCAAGTCCAACCTTCATCCCAACATCTCCCTGACCCCTAGATCATGTCCTAAAGCACCACATCTACTTGTTTTTTGAACACCTCCAGGAATTGCAGTAGATGTCCTGCAACACCCAACCTATCACCTCTCCAGGTGCTTGGCCAGCTTCATGCACAGGGCCTGACACTTCCCACCTCATTGCAGTCCTATACATGTAACTGTTATTTCTTTGTCTGTTTTTTCAATTTTGGGCTGGAATGCTGGAAGAGGTGCCATGGAGCCTGCTGGAGCTGCCTCTGCCTGGTGTGTTCCCAATGGCTCATGCCTGCACTGGGATGTGACACGAGGCCATATGGATTTACAAGTCCTTTGGACCACCTTGATCCAAAAAGCCACCTTTCTTGGAGGTGATTTGGTCCCATTTACACTACTTGTATGGAGCAGCTCAAGGGGAATTCTGTCCTGCCAGCAATTCCCGGCTTTCCCCTTGTAGGCAACGGGCTGGTTGGCTCCAGAGAGCTGAGACCAGAGCGGGACACATTACTGGGGGCCCAGGAACAAAGTGTGGGGGAGACAACGTGGAGTGAAAAAACAGCCCTGGATGTGGATATGCTCTAAATAAGGCAGTTATGGTCCAAGTCTCCTTCTTGGGCACCTCCTGCCAAAATCCCTGTGAGTCCTGCAGCCCCCCTTACTGTGCTGGGGGTCCTACAACCTCCTGAGAGCCTCGATTTTGAAGCAGAGCAAATACCCAGTGAACATGAGGCAGCTCAGACTCAAGAGACATTTTATGTTTAAGTCCTGTTTTCAAAGAAGTTTATAAAGAGTTAATGATCAAAAGATGTTCTGGCCACATTACAGACCTGTCTGTGTTAGACATGTTTTATGTGCTCATCTGAGAATGGCATGAGAGATCATTTATAGGCAGTACTTGCCCTGTTGGATTCTATCAAAAACACTAACAAATAATTATCTGGGTTTATTAACACTTTGTAAATTTATTAACACTTTGTAAAATATCTATAAATGGGACCTTAATATATCGCATGGCCCAGAGCAGCCACCTAAATAAAAAGGCATTCAAAGTCCCAGTCCCTTCTGCAGATGCTGGCAGTGGTGGTGGTGAGTGTGTGGCACGGGGCCAGATGTTGTCAGGGCAGCTCTGGGTTCTCTCTGATATGTAGCACAAGCCTTGATGAATGCTGCTTTCTATCCCAATTTGAAAATATTTTGTTTTGCAGGGCTTCAAAACCCAGGTTTTCTTCTTCCATGCTGAAAGGAGAATATAATAACGTGGTCAAAGCCTTCTCTGCTCGGCACTGGTGTTGGGTTTGAATGTGCTCCCTCTTTTCAGCTCCTTACCTCAGAGCTTTACCTCAGCACAGGGAAGCTCTCCCCGAAGCTGGGGTGGGAGCCCTGCCTGAGCTGGGGCTGCAGGATTGAGTTCAAAGTTGGTTCCTGGAACTAGGAGAGAGCTGTAGGAGCTTTGTAAGCTGAGCCCAAGTTATGCAACCACCCAATTGCACGTCAGGCTTCATCTCTTGCAGTTGGCATTTCCTTAACAGTCAAGCTCGAGCCTGCAAAGGTCTGAGCTCTGTGGGCTGGGAGATTTTGGGGAGCTGTGGCAATGCTCTGCTCCGGAGGAGCCCAACACTTCAGCTCCCCTCTTCCCTTGAAATCCCTCTTGTGAGTGCAGGCATGGAGGCAGCTCATGGGGCTGCACAAAGATCTTCTCTTCCCAAACCACTGTGATTTTAACAGGTTATTCCTCTGGAAAGCAGGTGAGAGAGGTCGGTCCACAGCAAGAGAAGCACCATCTCACTGGTAAATAATGTGTCAGATGTTTCTCCCTGCTCTCATTCAAACGTTCACCCTCTTTCATTCCTTCATCTTTTTCAGTTCTGTTCTGTCCATCTCCTGGTAGTTCAGACTCATTAATTTCATGTATTCACTGGTGGATGTCCTTAAAAAATGTGTAAGGGATTGTTATGATCAGGTTGTGGACAGAAAAGCAACCAGTGATTACCCAGAGATACAGCATTTTTGTGTCTCAATGTGAAGCAGAGAATTGCTTCTATTTATAGAGAAAATAGCCCACGGTTCCTAAACAGTGTTTTGCCAATTGACATTCCCATGGTGTCTCCTTTCCCCCAAGCATTTCACATGTATACATCACTATAATTTAGGAACCCGGTGACCCTACATATTTTATTCTGCTTTGCCATCACCTTGGCCCCTTGTTCCAAGAGCAGGAATTTCCTGCCAGCTCCTGCAGAGCGGAGCCAGCAGCGACAGCTTCTGAGGTTTTGCACAGAAATCTCCTTTTTCAGACCCGGCTTCTCTGCTCATCTCATCCCTTCCCAGCACCCTTCCCCACACGCTGCATTAACAATTAATGGCAGAGCAGCAGCAAGGAAAAAACTTGGCAATAAATCTGCTTTAATTGGACAGGAATGTTGCCAGGTAACCTTCTTCCCATCCTATATCTGGGCTCTTCATTGCTCAGGGAGGCTCCCCCCTCTTAGGGCAGCCCTTTTTCCATTAACTGCTCCAGGATGCTCATCTTGGAGGCTTATTCCATCAAGGCTTTTGGTGTCATCTACGCATCGACTCAAGGCTGAAGTAACACAACATGCACCTGACAAAGCTGGGGAGCACGGAGTCGAAGCACAGAGAAGGGCTTTGTCACCGTGGTAATGCAAAAAAAAAGCATCTGGAAACCTTGAACCAAGCCCAGAGAGGGCTTGTTGGGAGCTGGCAGATGGTTCATCATCCTGACAGCAGCAGCTCTGCGAGCTGCAGACAGAGATTGTTGGCCTGCAATATAAACCCTGTGAGATGCCGAAAGCTTCTTGAGCCATGCAGAGCATCCTGGCTCCACGCTGGCTTCAACAGAGAGGGTGGCACGTGGCACCAGGTAGGGCTGGGTCTGTCCTCGAGAAACCTCAGAACTTCCACTGCCAAAAAACTAGGTCCCAACCACTTGTGTGAAGTGCTGGGGCCTGGGCTGTGGGCCCTGAGTTGGAGCTGACCTGTGGATGGGTCACAACCCAGCAACAGGTTTTGCTCCCCAAGGCCCCAGAGGCAGAACCTGGCCCAGCTGTGTGAGGCCCCAACTGCCCCCAGGTGATTGTTGCTGGGGTGGTGGGTGAGCCTAGAGAGATATTAACTATGAACCCAATCAGTTTGAGAAGCAACAGGAACTGAAGCAGTTGGGGAGAAGCAACAGAAGAGAGAAGAAGTAACAAGGAGCTGGTGAGTTTGAAGAGAGTTCCTGTTAGGGCCAGTTGGAGGAGCTTCTTGTTGGGGTCACTTGCTGAGCTCTCTCTTAATGGTGTGTTTCCCTTTGGCTGATTTGAGGTGGAGAAGAGCAAACAGATGAAGAATAATAAAAGATGAAGTTCTGCTGAGGGGATGTTGCTGAGTTTGGTGTTGGCCTGAGGAAGAAGAGAGCTGGCAGCACATTGTGTTATACAAAAGTCCCACCTGTGGAAGTGACTCCAACAACCCAGAGCAGTGGGATGCAAGCACAGGTGAGGTGTACAAGGGAGGTGGTGGAGTCACCATCCCTGGAGGTGTTCAAACAATCAGTGGATGTGGCACTTCAGGACATGGTCTAGAGGTCAGGGAGATGTTGGATGAGGTTGGACTTGATGATCCTAGAGGTCTTTTCCCACCTAAATGGTTTTATGATTCTAGGTTGTGACACAATTAACCACACCAACAGCAGAAGCTCTGCTGGACTCTGTAGCATAGAATACAGATCTGCCATCTCAGAACAAGAAGCCTTAAAATATCATCAATTTTGTATGGGGGTCAATCAGAGCAGGTTTACTCCTCTGAGAAAAGTGGTCCAGGCTCTGTCCCTTCCAATCTCATCCTTCTTTCCTTACTCACTTGGAAGATCCTGTCCCTGAAGTAGGAGCAATTGGGGTGAGATGATGGTTGTAGCCACCAAGACCATCATTAGCACTTATTTGGGATGGGGACACAGCCTAGGCAGCTTCTAGGAAATTACTTCACCCATCTTCTGCCCAATTCATTTTAAAATGTCAGGTTACTGGTGTCAAAGAAACAGGGTAATTATGCCCTGGGTAGCTGGGAAAGGAGGAATTCAGCACTGAGCAACTCCATGAGACAAGGGGCCAGAGCAAGGTGTTGAATGGCAAGTGGGTTGCTCAGCCCAGGCTTCAACAACTTTCGTTTTACAGCCTGTTGTCAAAAAATGACCTTTTCCTCCAATAGAACCGACAAAGGGAGAGTAAGAAATACAACTCTACCAATGTAATCCTCTGCAGTGGATAACAAGAAGGAGGAAAACAAAAGACATTTCTTGGAAATCTCTTCTTTTTCTGATGCCCATAATTGCCCAGTGCAGAGTCGCTGGGTTTTTCTCTCGTTAGGCATTTTCCTTGGGTTATAAAGACGTCATAAAAGTGTCAGATCATAAAGTTTACAAGTTATGGAGGGACGACTTCCTATATAATTACCTTGTTTTTGCTCTCGGGCACTGCTCTCGTCAGCTGCTATTCTGCAAGGTCTCACAGGCAGCAGGATCAGCCAGAAAAATACAAATAAAAGCAAGAAAGAGGAGATGTCCTGGCACTCGGTGGCTGGGCTCTGACACAAACACTGCTGGGATCACGCAGACGTGCTGGAACGCTGCGGGGCTCTGGGTCGGAGTGAAAATCCCCTGGTTTTCACATTCATACACCCCAAACCACAAAAGTGCAAGTTTCCCAACTTCAGGGCTCTTGTAGACAAAAAATGGGACAACTGACAAATAGGAACTCCAAGCAAGAGGTGCTGCAGAGACTGGCCAGGAAAGAAAAAGAGAAACATTTCCAAATAGAGAAATGTGCAAAAGCTTCACTGCTGAAGACAAGGATAATATTTGCTCTGTTTTCCTAACCAAATATGCCACTCAGCAGTCTCTCCTTTATCACAGATATTTTAGTGGTGTTGAGCTAGGGTCAAAACTAAGTCAAAAATTCACAATTTTGCTTTTCAGACGAGGCTGCTTACCCTAGCAAGAGAGACTTCACTAGATGAGTCTTTCTACAGATGCAGAGGCATCATAGAATCATCAGGGTTGNTATTAACTATGAACCCAATCAGTTTGAGAAGCAACAGGAACTGAAGCAGTTGGGGAGAAGCAACAGAAGAGAGAAGAAGTAACAAGGAGCTGGTGAGTTTGAAGAGAGTTCCTGTTAGGGCCAGTTGGAGGAGCTTCTTGTTGGGGTCACTTGCTGAGCTCTCTCTTAATGGTGTGTTTCCCTTTGGCTGATTTGAGGTGGAGAAGAGCAAACAGATGAAGAATAATAAAAGATGAAGTTCTGCTGAGGGGATGTTGCTGAGTTTGGTGTTGGCCTGAGGAAGAAGAGAGCTGGCAGCACATTGTGTTATACAAAAGTCCCACCTGTGGAAGTGACTCCAACAACCCAGAGCAGTGGGATGCAAGCACAGGTGAGGTGTACAAGGGAGGTGGTGGAGTCACCATCCCTGGAGGTGTTCAAACAATCAGTGGATGTGGCACTTCAGGACATGGTCTAGAGGTCAGGGAGATGTTGGATGAGGTTGGACTTGATGATCCTAGAGGTCTTTTCCCACCTAAATGGTTTTATGATTCTAGGTTGTGACACAATTAACCACACCAACAGCAGAAGCTCTGCTGGACTCTGTAGCATAGAATACAGATCTGCCATCTCAGAACAAGAAGCCTTAAAATATCATCAATTTTGTATGGGGGTCAATCAGAGCAGGTTTACTCCTCTGAGAAAAGTGGTCCAGGCTCTGTCCCTTCCAATCTCATCCTTCTTTCCTTACTCACTTGGAAGATCCTGTCCCTGAAGTAGGAGCAATTGGGGTGAGATGATGGTTGTAGCCACCAAGACCATCATTAGCACTTATTTGGGATGGGGACACAGCCTAGGCAGCTTCTAGGAAATTACTTCACCCATCTTCTGCCCAATTCATTTTAAAATGTCAGGTTACTGGTGTCAAAGAAACAGGGTAATTATGCCCTGGGTAGCTGGGANGACAAATAGGAACTCCAAGCAAGAGGTGCTGCAGAGACTGGCCAGGAAAGAAAAAGAGAAACATTTCCAAATAGAGAAATGTGCAAAAGCTTCACTGCTGAAGACAAGGATAATATTTGCTCTGTTTTCCTAACCAAATATGCCACTCAGCAGTCTCTCCTTTATCACAGATATTTTAGTGGTGTTGAGCTAGGGTCAAAACTAAGTCAAAAATTCACAATTTTGCTTTTCAGACGAGGCTGCTTACCCTAGCAAGAGAGACTTCACTAGATGAGTCTTTCTACAGATGCAGAGGCATCATAGAATCATCAGGGTTGGAAGGGACCTTAAAGATCATCTAGTTCCAGCCCCCCTGCCATGAGATATATATCATGAGATATAACATTTGCTGTTCACTGCTCATTTTTTCATCCTCACTGTCTTGTTAATAATTACATATTTTATGAAATAAATGGAATCCCGCCTCCTAACAGAAATTCCAGTTGTAATTTAAGGCAGAACAGACATTTTGGTAAAATGATGACAGGCAGAGAGCTTCATGATCAAGAGCTTGGAGAAATTTTAGGCAGGAGGAGGCCACCAGCTCTGTCACTAATAAACTGTATGAGGTTGGGTATAAGCAGAGCATTTTTATGCAGTTTAATGGGTTCCATCTATAGGATGAGAAGGGTTGCACGGGGAGGGATAAGAGATCTCCACAGTGCTATTAAATACCAAAATGACCATGAAATCAAACCTGAGCACAGCATTCCAGAGCCTGATGCAGCACTTGTTAAAGGAAGAGAAACTCTTAATTAAGGAGGGTGGATGGGGATGCTGATCCTGCAGCAGATTTTATGAACAGGTTTAAGTGCTCTCAACTTCAGTGGGACATTAGCACACGTTTAAGTGTCAGATAAATGGGTGTAAGCACAGGCTTAAGTCCTCTGCTAAACTGGGGCTTTGGAATGATGTTTCTGGGAGAAAGAAGGATGTTGGGATTGCAAAACAGCAGGATCCTTTTGATGTCCTCCAAAGGCACCCCATGGTGGAGAGGTGCTATTAGGTTTGACATGTTAGAGCTGTTGTGGGGCTGAAGAAGCCTGGTTTGGGTCTTAATGAGGCCTTTTAAATGAAAAGCAAATGCTTAGTTTAACATTTTATGTCACAGAACTGCTTCGAGGGTGGAAAGAGACCCATGAATCATAATTTTAGAGTTGCGGAATAGGATTTCATACTTCCCAACTAAAGTTTTAGAGCTCTCCAGTGTAAGAAAATACTGCAAGAAAATACTGCTATTTTTATTTACACTTTAAAATAATAGCGAGGCTTTGGGGAACGAAGCCATTTTTCAATAACGTTTTTAGAGCTCTCTTTGCAAATGTGTGGCTTCCACAAATCAATTTTGCAGCCTCCATCTTACAATTAGTAGAGATTCTAATGGGACACACAAAAAGAGTCCCCTTTGATCCACGTTTGAGCAATCACCTCCCAAGAACCTGGGGGCTGCATCCTCAGAACCCTCCTCTTGCTTTGTTAACACATTTGGGGCTGGGAAGTTTTTGTATCCCTATTCTTCCCAATTTGGGCTGGTGTGTAAGTGAGGAATATCCCTCACTGTGCAACCCCTCTCTTCCTATAGGTGGAACCCATTAAACTGCATAAAAATGCTCTGCTTATACCCAGCCTCATACAGTTTATTAGTGACAGAGCTGGTGGTCTCCTCCTGCCTAAAATTTCTCCAAGCTCTTGATCATGAAGCTCTCTGCCTGTCATCATTTTACCAAAATGTCTGTTCTGCCTGAAATTACAACTGGGATTTCTGTTAGGAGGCGGGATTCCATTTATTTCATAAAATATCTAATCGTTAACAAGACAGTGAGGATGAAAAAATGAGCAGTGAACACAGAGACTCCATCCAACATCTCAGGCTAAATAAAGCTCCAGTGGAGTTGTGGTGGATCTCCAAGAGCAGCCGTGAGTGATTTGATCTTTGTTGGACAAACCAGCCTTGTTGCAAACACAAGAGAGATGTGCAAGTCCTTGTGCAAACTCCTTTGTTAGAGGCTTTATCCTTTTTTTCCTTTAGTGTGGGTGGGATATTAATTTTTTTTCAGACAGAGAAGTGCTGAGGGCAATGATCCAGGGGAATAATGGGGGAGATGAGCATCTTGCAGACCTGTCTTTCTTCCCCCGCTGAGGAGGTGGCACATTTTCTGAGCAGAACAAAGCCCATGGAAGTGAAGGGCTGAGGTTTGGGAAGGACCTTGCTGATAAGGAGCAGGATGGTAGAGAAGAGGTCAGGGCACTGTCCCTCTTCTGTCATTGCATCAATGACCCCGAGTTTCCTGGTGCCTCAAAAACCACCTTTGGAGATGTTGAGATGGATTCCTCAGGAGGGAAAAGTAGGAAATGCTCAAATATTTAACCAAAGCCAGAAGAGGCTCCACTTAGGTTTTCACAACCTGAAAAAACCATCAGTTTTCAAAATAAAAACGAGATTAAGCAAATATCATGTAACCTATTAATATCTAAGTTATAGCTCTGCTGCTTCTCTGCTTAACAACAAACACCTCGTTCTTTTCACCATATGGAAGCATAGAAACAAAGCAGTTGATTTATATTGTTCACAATTGGACTTATGACTTACTTCTGCTGGATACTGCAGGGAATAGTCTCCTGACTGTATATGGATTTTCATCCACAGGGAAATATAACCCAGTCTCTGGTAAATACCCAACTGAATGGAAACTCTTCTAGAAGATTTAAGATGTTATAGGTTGCTTGTTTCTTGTTGTTTTTTTTTTTCTAACTTGTAAATAGAGACATCTTAAAGTGCTCTTAAAGCTGCTTTACGACAATTAAGAAAGATTTTAAGAGACCACAGTTGCAGGATGTCAGCCTTAGCACTTTAAATAAAATTAATAAGGCTCACAATTATAGATGTCTTCCTGCTTGAAAAGCAAGTGCGAGCCACTCATCATCCTGAAACCCATTAGCAGAGATGATTAAGGGCCTGCTCATCCTGGCACAGTGGGGCTGGAGCACCCGAATTCAGAGTAAAACTTTGCTCCACACCCTCAGTGGCCCTGCAGGAGGGTTTGGAGCTGCCCCCACTAGTTAACTTGAAATGATGTTGATCAATGGCCACGCTGGTTCTCCAGTCTGTGTGTGCGCTTGTAGGTTAAGGAACCACGTCAGCCTCAAATTCCCCTTGCACCACTTGAAGGGTTCAGTGCAGTGAAGTGAGGGCTCATGGGACTCGAAAGTTGGTTGTATGAAATGACATAAAAAGTGGTTTTCAGTAACTCTTTCACTCGGAGGAAATCAAAGCTCCCCCAAGAGCAGAATGGGATTTTTTGTTTTTAATTCTACTTCTGTCTCTGACTTCTTGTTACTCTCCTGGAATAGAAGCAAACAGATTAATGGCTCAGATGACATCATTTCCCATCATATATGATCTGTTGTAGGTTAAGGTATTCATTGAATAGATAATTCAGGCACCCCGGATTTGACAGTGCCAGTGTGGGAACAAAGACGTTTTGGTCCCCGTGTTCATACATGCACAAGTGAAATAAATGCAAAATTTCACATCATAAAATAATACTGCAACATTTTTGGCTCTATCTCTTCTCCCAAAAAGGTAAATGCATAACAGAAAATACATTTTTAATGCACTCTGTGGAGATGTATTTGTACAGTCTGATTACAGTCCAGAACAACCCTTATGAAGATGTGTGTTTTCTCTCCTGCAACACTTCAGCCTACAATATTAAATTGCAATTGCATATTATATATGCTAGAAATACAGCAAAAATAGTCTTATTAAAGCTAATGCAGCAGTTGGGAGGAAGTAAAGCAAATGTACCTTGGAGAGATCTAAGGACTCAGGGCGGGGGAGGCTGGGCTGGGTTGAACACTCAGAGAGCACTTAGCAGGGGCTGACTAAACCCCCAACCCCCAGCAAGGAGGTATTAGCTGGACACATTTTCAGTGAATGGCTCCACTTTTCTCCCCCTCACATCCTCGAGCCACCAGTAATTGTGGGGGATTACTATTGATCTGCAGCAGCGTGAGGAGGATTAGAATCAGTCCCCAAAAATCATAGAAGCATTGAGGTTGGAAAAGGCCTCTAGGATCATCAAGTCCAACCTCTGTCCAACTTCTCCCTGACCCCTAGACCATGTCCCAAAGCACCACATCTACTCGTTGTTGAACCCCTCCAGGGATGGTGACTCCACCACCTCCCTGGGCAGCCTGGGCCAGTGCCTGACCACTCTTGCAGGAAAGAAATTCTGCCTAATGTCCAGTCTAAACCTCCCCTGGTGTAGCTTGAGATCATCACCTCTTGTCTTGTCATTAGTAATTTGGGAGAAGAGACCAACTCCAGCCTCACCACAACCTCCTTTTAGGTAGTTGTAGAGAGCAATGAGGTCTCCTCTCAACCTCCTCTTCTCCAAGCTGAACAATCCCGTTTCCCCCAGGTGTTCCTCACAAGACATTCTCCAGACCTCTCACCAGCCTCGTTGCCCTTCTCTGCACCACTCCAGCCCCTCAATGTCCTTCTTATCCTGTGGTGCCCAAGAAAATGAGATGGAGAAGGGGGGTAGATGAAATCTCTGTTGGGCAAGGAGATGTGAAATGCTGAAGCTGATGGTTGTGTTGGGCTTGCTCATCCCTGCTGACCCTGGGGGGCTGGGGAAAGCTGCCTTGTAAGAGAAAAATTGTGTTCATTCTGCACAACTGGGAGATCTTTCCATTGAGCAGTGCCAGTGTAAACGTGGCATTTCCTTTGGGAGATGATGTCTCCCTTCATTGCAGGGGCTCTGCACAGACACCCCAGCACGTAATTAACACTGGGAAATGAATGCCAGTATGAAAAAAGGCAGGGGAAAGGATTGCAGGTGAGGTGCTGGTCCTACTGGTTTCTCCTCCACCCAGTGATTGTTCAATAGTCTCATGGCCTAAAATTGCAGGATTTTAATGCAGAAATATCGACCTTTCTTAACGCATGGATTATGTGTAACCCATCTCCCAGCTGCAGAAAATACAGAGGTGCCCATGGGACACGGGAGCTTCTGCAGGTTGGGACCATCATACCAGCTGATACCTCCATGGGGAGGATTTGCTGTGGGCAGAGCTACCTCCATGGGCTAAGACACAGCTTCATGTGAGTGATCCTGCTGCGTGGGGAAGCTTCATCCTGAATCCCAGGCAGCTGGGTCATCCCTCCTTTCTCCCAGAGGGAATAAAACCCATGAGGTTTGCTGTGTGTAGTGTTGGGTTGACAGTTGCACTTGGTGATCTTAGAGGTCTTTTCCAACCTTAATGATCCCATGGTGGACAGTTCCTGAGATTTCAGGGCCATGAGCGAGTGGTGAGGATGGATTTGGTTGCAGAGATGAACCTTCAGCTGAGCAAGGAGCAGGAAGGTGAAGATGAAGGTGGAGGGCACAGCCATGACTCTGTCCCTTTGAGAGCTTCAGGATGAATAAAGCCATGTCTGGATGGTTCCTGTGGAGTCTGAAGCAGGTGTAGGATGTGTGGTCGGGACTAATATTGCAGCAACGATTGTCTGATAAAATCAATTATTGCATCTTAAACCTGAACACTATGTGGTGTATTTCATAGTGTTTCCTAAAACCAGCAGATACATTTGAACATAGATGAGATAACGTTCTGTGATTCTGTGAGATGCCTCTGGGAGTTTTTGCAGTCATCAGCAATAACTGGAGAAGGGTGTGAAGCTGTAAACTTTAACAAAGGGAGCCACAGGGAATTTCCCCACTTGTGATGTGACAAAAAAACCCCAGAAGATCCTTGGGATAGAGTCAGGCAGAGCTAATGAGCGTGCAAGAGATGACAGCAAACTGGATTTGTTCGATTTTCTTACTCCTGCTCCCACAGATCTTGTTGCAGCAGCTCTTTGGTGGCCTGGGTGGTATTTTCTGTGCCATGCATGTTGGGCAAGCATCTCTGCAGGGGCACTTTCTGAGTGCCATTGGTGGGATGTGAACAGCACATTATTTTAAAAGCAGCACGTGATAAAACCACCACCGTGCTCTGCAGGTCAAGCCACAGGAAGAGATGGTGAGAGGCTCCAGCAGAAGTGAGAAAAGACATGAGAAAAGCCACTTCACCAGCCTGGCCAGGGTCTGTTGAACATGCAGATGGGGAAGAAAAGCTTCACTCCAGCTGTGAATTTGCCTGGTTTCCCTGAATCCACCTACCAGGGCTCTTGCCCTGAAGGATCTCATTGGATTCAACCCCTTAGCCAGAGTTTGCTGCTCTCAGGGGAGCAGGAGAGCACAGCTCATGCTCCCCACAGAGCTTCTTCTGATGACGAGGAGGAACAGGGTTATCCTCATGCCACCTAACCACCAAATCTGGGACAGCCCAGGGCAAAGCCCTGGCAGAGCTCTTGCACTGGTACAGCACCAATGTGCTCAGGATTGCTGGGCCCATCCCTCCAGCTGCAACGTGTGGCTTGCTCAACATCTGCCAGGGCAGGGGAGAACATCTTGCTGATGGCTTCATTAATGTCTCAAGTTGTGTTGCAGTGGGTAGAGAGTTGAATTCAATACGTGGTTTGGATTATTTGCTGCCGAATAGATATTATCCTTGACAAGAGTTCAATAAACCTTCGTAACGTTCCATGTATCCCATAAACACAGAAAAATGCTATTTCCGAAACTCTTGGCACAGCCCCTCAGAGGAACATACCAAACTTGTGTTTTGCAAAAAAAATCCCATACACAAACTCATGAAATCCTCTTGCAGAGCACAACAAAATCATCTTTCAGCTACAGCGTCGAGCAGAAGCCTGAGGCAACCCTGTCCTGGTGACTCCCACCTCTGCTGGCTTCAGAAGAGCCTTCCCCCCACCCACAGTATTCCCAGTGCCTCTGTAAAGTAAAGTGGCTACCCTTTAATTATTATTATTATCTTTTAATTATTATTATTAATATATTATTAACAGTATATTATTAATATTATTATTTTCCCTTACATTAGTTTTTAGACTTAGCTTGACAGGGTGCTGAGCCATCTCAATTAAACTGTATTTTTCTATCCTGAAAGGTTGGACTAAATGATCCTGGAGGTCCCTTCCAACCTGGCATTTTATGATTCCAGGAATTTTTGCAGTAGCAATTTATTTGGAGCATTATCACAAGTGATGCCCTGACAGAGATGCCCAAACCCTTTATCTAAGGATATTTAATTTGAAAAGAGCCTCATCTTATTTTATCTCCTAAGAGTTTGAAGGAGGTTGAGGTATGACCGCATCCATTAATATAAAATAAATTGGGAACTCTTTGCTGCTCTCTTCACCTTCAGTCTGGAGGAGCTGCTGCAGCACTTGAAGCCCCGCCACAAATTTATAGGGCAGACTAACAACATAAAACAATCCGGAATAAGGCCATCTTTGAATGGGTTTCAGACCACAGGAATGTTGAGGTCTTGCTGTGCGAGCGGCTCGGGCGGCTATCGGGGTTGTTTTTTCTTGTAGAGCTTGTTCAAAACTAAAGGGTTCTGAAGCCAATTTAAATAAGGAGCTGAAGATAAAATTCCAGCCAAAATATGCTACGTCTCCGTGTTCCCCAAAATAGGTCGGTTATTCTGACTGGGAAGGCTACGTGTTAAACAAGATTGACTTGTACACAGAATATTTTTTTCCCTCTCCCAGACTAAACATTGAAATACAGCGGGATTGTTTCTATATAAATTCCTGTTAAAGATTAATGCTAAGTGAAAAGATAATCTCGTGGTGCACCAGAGGGTAAAACGCCACCAGAATTGAGCCGCCATGAAGAAGAGTGCCTTGGAATTGTTATTTTTGGGGGTGTATCTTAGTACAATGTTACTTTGCTTTGGAGACAGTTTTCCAGAGATATTTCAAAATTTTAGCAGGAGCTTCATCACTTCAGGAAAAAATAGGTTAGAGACGTGTGTTCAAGGCTTATAGGTTTTTTTTCCCCCTGATTTGGGTTCAGATAATGGCAATTGGGAAACACTGGACAATGGAACAACTTGGAGAAAAGTTATGGAAGAGATATGGAGCTATGGAGAAAGATATGGAAGAAGACACGTGTAGCTCAGTGTAAAGAAAAAAAAGATTTAAAAAAAAAAAATAATCTTATCATTCTGGTTTTCCATCTGGTCCTCTCTGGTTTGGGGCTGAATTACACCCGTGGCTTTTGCCCAAGATGAAAACCACCAGTGTCCCTTCATGGAGCAGGACCTGCAGCCCAGGTCCTGTAGGACTTGGACTCCTGGTTGGGGTTGCAGCATCTCCAACACATCCTGGCCCAGGAGGCCAAGGGGCTGTTTCTGTATTAGTCAGAAGGAGCTATAAAAGATGAGCGTGGGCTGCTGGGGCCTGTAGGCAAATGCGCAGGTGCCTCTAGCTCCTGAGAGCCCTTCCTGGAAACGTCTGGTGCCTCACATTGTGTCCTCACCCGCAGTGGTGGGTGTTCACACAGACATCCATGCCCTTCTGAGCCTTTCTTCCCAAACCTGGGTCCTGGCGAGGAGAACCAGCTTTGTTTTGTGGCAAAAAGGGAGGTTCTGCTGCCTGGCCTCTCCAACCACTGCTGGACAGGTGAGGACTTTGCTGCTCCAGACCCTTCTGCTTTGCCTATCCCTGGGCTTCAAAAGTCAAATGATGCCAAGAAGCTTATGCAAACATGGCTGTGACCCCAGTGTGAAGCTGGAAAGGGGTTTGGGGGTGGCTCACGACCCTCCTGGGACTTGGCGAAGCCGCGGTGGGTTGCAGCAGAGCTGCTGGATGTCCCAGGAGAGCCAGGGTTGTGTTGCAATTGTGGTGGTGAGGAAGGTCTCGGGGTCCCAAGCCAAAGCCTTAACTGTTTTCCCACCAGTGGAAGAGCTTTGCTCTCATCCTGCCTGTTCAGGTGCCTCCATAAGCCAAGTGTTTGTGTTTTCTTGAGGGAAGAAAGGGTGCGAGGACATTGCACAACATTTCTCCAGGAAAACAAAGCTCTTACTGTTCCCTCTCCCCTCAACAACTCCTGGAGCAGTGTCTCACCAGGCTAGGATGAGTTAGGAGGCACTTCCAAGGGTACTTTGCTAGGACAGGTCTCATGGAGAGGGAGGTGGAGCAGAGGATCCACTCGGGTGCTTGGCCAGGGCAGGAGCTCTTGGTTCGATCTCACAGGGTTAGTGCCAGAGAAAGCTTCTGGAAAGTTGGTTTTGCTGGTTTCCCTGCTGAGGGGTGTTCATGAAGGTTCATCACGATAATTCATGTTGTTGTGGAGTCTGGGGGGCCGAGGGAAGCGTTTTCTGCCAGCCAAACTTATTTTTTTCCTTTAGTAAACAGTATTTCCCCCCTAGCACCGCATTGAAATGAGACAATTGTGGGGCAGGAGGAGGGACAGGAGAGACAGCTTTCAAATGATGTTTGTTTTGTCAAATAAACTCCTTTTCTTCCTCAAAATAAGGAAAAAAAGCAAATATATAGATTGTGGTGCAGAGACTTTTAATGATCTGAGGTCAACAGGAGCAAAACATTAACTTGATTCTTTTCTCAGTTTTGACTCTTGTGAAGTTAGCTTCTCAGTACAAAAAAAAAAAAGGTAAAAATTAGAATGAGGAATGTTTCTAAACAGTGTGAACAGAAATGAAACCTGTCCAGTTCCTGTTGACAATGTTAAAGAACACTTGAGGGAGATGGAGTGTTAAATACTTTTACTTCTAATAATCTATAATGTTCTTTTAATTGTTCCTTTCTAATTTTTTAAATTTTTTTAAAAATTTTTTAAATCTCATAGTACTCTAACCAGATAACTAACAATGGATATTACTTCAAATGCAAACATTGCCCACAAAAAATGGGGAGTTATTTGTATGTGAAACACTTCAGGTTAATCAAGCTTTTAACTTTTACACTTTTGACTTGTGACTATCCTAAGTATGGGACCTTCATGTTTCATTAACACTTTTTTTGCATTTCTTGCCTACTGCTCTTTAAAACTCCCATTAAAGTGGCCCTGCAATGGAAGTGTTAAAACCTGATTCTTGGGAGTTCCATGTGCTATTTCCTTCCACGATCAGAAAGTTTTTTGAGCATGAGTGAGCCCAGGATTTTTCCCCTGTTTAGGGCTGGGGTCCTCACACTTATTAAATTGGATGGACCCTTCTTGGGGTGCTGATCTTCACCTGGGTGAACATCTGTGCCCCCAGACCTGCCCTGTCTGAGCTGCTGGGCTTGCCCCCATTCGTTGCCATCCTCTTTGGCTCCAGTCTCCGTATTTACACTGGGAAGGGGTTGCTGGGAAGAGATTGCACAAGGGAAGGGAAAGGCTGTAGGAGAGGTCTCTTTTCCTGGCGTTCATGTCATAGTGTGAGCTCCTCCTGCACACTTGAGAAATGGGCTCCAGGTGATGGACTCCTGCCTAACGCTGTCCTGGGACAGGTGGACACTGGAATTAGGTGACTTTAAAGAAGGGCTTTAGCTCCACGGACATCACCAGGGAGGAGCAGGCACTCTTTATTGCTTAGGAAGGATGTAATCTCTAAAAAATAAGCACACATGGCTTAGGCTGTCCTAATACCACCTGAAGTGCAGGTCTGGTCCTGCTGCAAGGGCACTGGGTCTGGGGAATCATCAGATTCATGGTATTCTGCAGTCCCTCTGTTTTACCCAGTTCCTCCTCTGTGCTTAACCTGGCACGAGACATGAGAGGTAGGAAGTTTAATTTAACTTTCCAAGTTAATTAGTGTATTCTGCAGCCTCTTCTTTGGTCAGATCCTTGCATCACTGGCCCATCCCTGCAGCCCAATATGAGCCCTTCTCTCCCTGTCCCAGCAGCTGAGCTACTGATGCACCTCGTGGGTGGGATCCAGTTTAGCAGGTATATATATATTTTTTTTAAATTTCCAGCAAGATGTTATGATACCTTCTGGCCCAATTTGCTTTCTAGGTCCTGATTTCCCTTTCCCCACCTTGTTCAAAACCATCTGTGCTGAAGGCAGAGGTGTAAATATTGAATATACATCACACATCATGTCTAAACCTAGATATGAAGAACCTCAAGCAATTGTTAAAATGTTTCAGGCCAAGGAGGGTCCTTGAGGAAATATCCTTCACTCTGTCACATGGATACAGGTATCTCAGCCTGTGGGTTCTGCTCCTTCAATACAACTCTATTTCCCTGTAGGTCACTAGCTACTATTTGAGGAATAAACACTAAGGGATAAGCATTGCTTAAGTATGTGGCTTTTTTCCCTCCTCATTGCAATGTAAATAGAAATTAGAACTTTCCTCACATGAAATAATCTATTTTAAAGGCCATTCTGTTCTTTTACCAAAATGGTAACTCCAGAGGACCCAGCCTTGAAGCAGTTGATTCATTTTTTTCCCATTTTAGTGTGGGATGAATAGCTCTGGCTATTGCAGTAACACACCACCATGGGCAGCAGTCATTCTGAGCTGTTTCTCACTGGAGCATTCCAGTCCTTACCAGGGAGTATCAATAACAGCACAGAAAATGGCTTTGTTTTTCATGACCCAAGCACTTTCCTCCGGTGAGATTGCTGTGTGCTGTCATCCTGGAGACAGTGTAAGGACATCAGACCTGCTCACCCTGCCCATCCAACACTGTCCAATGACTTGTAGTCACTGGGCCTGATGTGTCTTGGTCATCTAGAAATGAAAGACTCCTTCAGCAGTTTCCAAGGAGGTAGATCTTGCTTTCACTGTGTGTTTATTGGATCCATTCTCCAGCTGGGAAGTTGAACAAGTCTCTGTTTTTGTTTTTTTTGCAGCCACAGCTTGACAGAGGGTGTGCTGCTGCTGAGGTTACCACCAATCCCCCACCCCAGAGAAGGGCTCTGGTTTTGTCCAGCACCACTTGAGACTCCTGAGAGAAGACACAGCAGCAGTTCAATGAGTTCATTAAACTTTTTGGCAAATCAGTTGAGCTGCTCATAGGAAACCTCAGTGCCTGCTCCTGCTATTGGTGGAGCTAGTTTGGTATTTTTCTCATCTGTGAATGTTATAAAACATGCGGCTCCTAATGTCAGCAAAGCTCAGGTGCTTTCCTCTAAATCCTTTTTGAGGCAAACCAGACAAACAGAAACCAATAATTTCTCTTCAGGAAATTTAAAGCACCAAGTTCATGACTTTGCAAGTCTACAGGGCCTTGGGCTGAGCTAGATGGGCCACCCAAGGGACACCAGGTCTACCCAGGGGATTGCAAGCTATAATCTACCATTAATCTGCTGCTCCTCCATTAATCATGTTTTGAAAGGGCTGTTCCTAATAAAAATGCTTCCTTCTGGTTCAAGCTCAGGTATTACTTGTTGAGAGTCCCAGTTTGGACAGATGAAATAAGTGTTTTTGCTGTGGGCAAGCTGAAGTTTCACAGGTGCTTGTGAACTGCTCTGGCCAAGATTGAGCAGCTCTGGCCTGAAGGGGAGAGTGTCTAGGTGTAAATGCAAATAAAAGCAATCAGATCAGCTTCGTTTCTCCTCTGCCAGGTTGGGGCAATTGCATTTTCTTAGAAGAAGCCTTTCCCTGAGCAGAAACAACACGAGACTCCAGGGAAAACAGTGAATGTGCCCGGTGGGATGCACTGTGCAAACAGGTGTTGTACTGCAGAGGAATAAAACCCACTGTTTTAGTGTGAGCTTGACCTCCTTCTTAAATAAAACAGATCTCAAGTGCTATAGGAGTGGGCAGCAGCCTTCTTAATATACCCCTAGAAAGCAGTGAGGTGACAGCACAACGCACGCCCCAAGTACCAGCACAGGCTGAAGTTCAATTTTCACCATTTTCTTCCCAGAAACACCCAAGTTCCACATATCCCTTACCTCGAATGACCTTTGCAGGAGGCGGAATCATTTGCATTTTGATGCTCTGGCATTTTTCTAAACCGAAGAGACATAAGAATTTTTATCACCTTCAACAACTGTGTTGCCAGGGGCAACGCTGAGAAATGTGCTCGCGAGCAGCCGGCTGGGTGTGCAGCAGAGGGCGGTGTGTGTGTGTGCAAAAAATGCATATTTATAGCAAAAAATTAGAAAATCTCCCTCGAACCTTGGGCAAAACCTGGTCTTGGAGATTATTGTGCTGCAAACAGCCACGGGAGCCCTATCTATCAAGTGCACACCTTAAATCTGTTTGCAGATTCCCTCGCCCCTGACTGTGTGTTACTGGGAAAGTGCTGGTGGTGTTATTTTAACTTATATTGGATAATCCCTGTCCCAAAGGGCTTGGGATTTAAAAATATACCTCCTGATGCATTGCTGCTGTCCTCCGTGATAACGCAGCCTTCCCTGCTCCAATTCCTAGGATACTGCCTGTTCTAAAAGGAAAACTATGCGAGGAAAACCAGCCCATTAAATATTTGCTCGGGTTGTTTAGATGAGAAAACCAAAGCCCAGTAGAGCTCTTGACACCCCTTTCCTTAGCTGAACTTTTTCACTGCAGGCCATCCAGCTTCATAGAATCATAGAATGGTTTGGGTTGGAAGGGACCTCCAAAGGTCATCTAGTCCAACCTGATGTTGAATCATGCCCTGATAACAATGCTGTTGGCTTTTTCTTTGTGTAGACATCAAAATGATTTCATTTTTGGTGGCCATTTTAAAGTGAGAATGAGACAGCCCTGCTGTGTTTGGAGGGAATCTCTGAGTCCTGCTCTGGCTCTTGCTAAACTCTGGGGAGACCTTCAGGACATTTTGTCTGGTCTTTCAATTCTGCTGCTTTTATAAGGATGAGGCTGATGGATCACAGAATCATGGTGGGGTTGGAAGGGACCTCTGGAGATCATCTGGTGCAACCCCCTGCTCCAGCAGCACCCCCAGAGCAGGGGGCCCAGCAGTGTGTCCAGGCCCCTATGGGATCTCTCCACACAAGGAGACTCCACAACCTCTCTGGGCAGCCTGGGTCAGGCTCCAACACCCTCACAACAAACAACTTTCTCCTCCTGCTTAGATGGAACCTCCTGGGTTCCAGTTGGTGCCTGGTGCCCCTTGTCCTGTCCCTGGGCACCACTGACAAGAGTCTGGCCCCAAAACATCTAGTTTCTGACACAAGTGGATATTGAGGGGGTCAGATTTTCTTGCTGACCTGCATTTAATGTTGTTCTGGGGGAGATGGGAATGCAGCTCAACCCCTGGTCTGGGTGGACACATTATTCTGGTTTAGGTTCAAACTCTTGCATGGGTAGCACCTGGTTCCTGATGTTTTAGGGCATTTCTTGTGCAGTAAATAGGAGTGATGCCCAGTGAGGGCTGGTGGGCACTGCAGCAGCTCACCATTGGGAGATATTTCTCTATCAGAGGCTGTCGGGAGCCTGGGAAGGGAGGTAGAAACCAGACTGTTAAATTTTATGTTTCTGCATTTAAGAGGAAACTCTCTGACAAATCAGACAAGAAAATAACATGTTGCAAGAAATAGTGAAGCCGCTGGTAGGCTGATGGTGTCCCTGTTTAACTTCTTGGCAGGTTTTTGTTGTTATTGGTGGTGGATTTCTTTTTTTTCCTGGGCTTTGTAAGAGTAAAAAAGAAAAATTGTCTTGCCTCTTACAGAGGAGAACAGCAGGAGAGAGCTGCCCTGTAGAGGGATGCTCAGCACATCTCCCCTTGTCACACAGTCACTTCAGGCTATGTTTTATGGAGACTTAATTACATGAAATCTCTTATTAAGAGGAAAGGCTCAACCTCCAGCTGATACCTTGTGCTTCAGCTGGGACACTGGTAATGACTGATGTATGGAACTTCTCTTTTGTAGCATCATTTCAGCACAGATCCTGCCCCTGCACAGACCCAAACCTACTCGATGGCTCCCTGAGTGACAGGACTGGAGCACAAAGAGGTTTTGCCGTGTGGCTACGTGCAGTGAACTCAGCAGTTGGCTGTGACCTACACCAGCAATGTGAGCTCACTATCTATTTTTTGTTGAGTAAACATCTTGAATAACTTCATTATGTTAAGCAGGAACCCGTGTAGTTTTGTGGTGGTTTGGTTTTAAATAAACTCCCGTGAATGAAAGGGTAGAAGGTGGTGGGGTGATAAAAAGGGTGCCAGGAAAACCAAAACCTTCTTAGAATAAGGAGGGGAAAAACCATGAGGGAGAAAAGAGAATAAAACCAGTAGCTAAAGTGCTGAATGGTCTATAAATAGCAATAAAGTCAGATTGGGCAGTCAAGGACCAAATGGACTTTCACTGCTGCTGACAATTAACCTCTTGCAGCGTCCCTGGCTATGGAGGGGACTTCATGATGCACCAAATAAGCCTCTCTCTGTCTATAAATACACATTGACTCACAGGCTGCAGGGTCCAAAGCCGTGTGGTTTGGCTCTCTGGACATCAGATGTCCATGTCTCTGAGGCAGGAGTCTGTGCTTTTTATTCTGGTACCCTTTGGAGGAGCCATCAGTGCCACTGGCATCGGAGCCAAAGGGTATAAAAGTGGGTCCAGCATCAGGAAAAGCTGCTGAAGGCAAAGGGGGGCCCTGCTCTTTTTCCAGAAAGGTCTGAAATTGCAGGTGGATATTGAGAGGGTCAATTAATTCAGGCCTGCATTTCATGTTGTTCTCAGGGAGATGGGGACGCAGCTCAGCCATTGGTGTGGGTGAACAGATTATTCTGGCTTAGGTTCAAAGTCTTGAAAGAGAAAATCAGGGTGCAAAGGACAACAAGAGAGTGAGACCCAAGTTATCCCTGGATATTAAGAACCCCTCAATACAAACACCATGTAGCATCTACTGTTACAGCCCCTTGAAGATGCTCGTTGGGATGTTTCCAGGGCTTTTCTCTATCACCTTTTCTTCTCTCAGGGCACTTCTGCCATGAAATGACTACAGAGCCATCAGCTGACAGCGAATTTTGGTGGTGAAGGAAGTGATAAGTGATGCTTGGATGCTTCCTCTGGTCATGCAGACTTCCACTGAAGTCCTCAAGGACATCTTTCTTTGGTTGGTTGGGTTTTTTTTTTAGTGCAAAGTCTAAAGTCATTTTATTGAAGTGTAGTTACATAGAGAAATTTAGGGCAAAATCACACAACAGAGTAGTGTGTATATTGAAAAAGGATATGAAGGGTTAGTGGAAATTCCCATGGAAAACCCATGAGTTAATTTTATAAGCCACAGGTGGCATATTTTATTAATGGATGTCATCATCTCTGAATAACTCAGAGAAAAGCTAAAACAATTGCTACACTTCACAGCTCCTTCAAACACTGCTTGTAATTTCCCCTCCCTTGCCAACACGTGGCTCAGAAGAGGCATTTGAGAACCTACCAGACACCACTTGTGCAAACTAGCTGAGGTTTTGAGTGAGGATCTTTAACCAAAGGGTCTTTAGTTCATGTAAATTAAACTAAAAGGCAATTTGGATGCATCATTTGGGTGTCCTTATTGAATGGTCATGACATAGCAGAGGCTTAATCTTCAGGCTGATCTTCCTGAGCCATAGAATTATAGAATGTCAGGTTGGAAGAGACCTCGAGGATCATTGAGTCCAACCTTTTAAGGTGAAAAAAGAAGAATGATGGGTGGTGAGACACTGGCACGGGTTGCCCAGGGGGGTTGTGGATGCTCCATCCCTGGAGGTGTTCAAGGCCAGGTTGGATGAAGCTCTGAGCAACCTGGTCTAGTAGGAGGTGTCCCTGCCATGGCAGGGGGGTTGGAACTGGATGATCTTTGAGGTCCCTTCCAACCCAACCCATTCTATGATTCTATGATCATTACAACTCACTGAGCAGCTCCTTGTTGCTCCCTTAGGAAATATTTTCTGCCATTATCTTAAAATACTGCTACCATACACACACAAAAATCACAGAGATGCAAGACAAAGATTATTTTAAAGTGACTTTCATCACCAGTAAACCTTAGCTGGTTTTAGTTTTCAGTTTGGGGTTTTTTGTTCTGTTTTGGGTTGGTTCTTTTCTTTTTTATTTTTTAAATATGTTGTAGACAATTTTCATGGTCAGTGTAAGAAGAAATCTCTGTATGCCCTGACTGGCAACCTCCGAAAGGGTGAGATGGGCACTGAGCAGCTGTTAGAGGCAATATTTTGAGTCTCAATGAATATTATTGAGGCCTTGGAAGTCACTCCTTAGTGGGGAACCTCTAATTTTGTTGTTAATGGGATCAAATGACATCACTGCAGTCACTCGATATTCTTTCTTTTACAATACAGTTAATACAATACATTAAATACACATGGTACCTAAGGCCCAATAGTGCTTCAGAATCAAACATCCACTAATCTGGGAATTAAAAGTTCCTGCTCTCCCTTGTAGACCTTATGTATGAGCTGCTCCCTTTCCTCTTCTAGGCTCTGCTTTACCACCAGAAGTTAATAAATCTCTCTTCCAAGGCACTAACACTTTCCTGATTGATTTTTGAATGAAGTACTACATGCATATAGTATGTTAACCTTCAAGTCCAGCATCCACACCTCATTATTTTCAGCCTCTTTGAGCAGCTTTCAGGGGCACCCTATACCTGGAAAACCTTGATTTTTTCTTTCTGAAAAGGAGGAACACAAGCCTGCCACAGGTAGTAAGTTAATTAATTACATGGGCAGATAAAGACAACATTAAATGACTTTTTCTAAACAAATAAATTAACAAGACCCTAAGATTTTAATGGTAATATCATGATTTTTATGGCCTGGTTCTTTGTCTTGTAGACAGTGGCCATATGGAGAGGTTTTGTCTAAATTATTAGGGGTCAGAAGTTAATCCCAGTGCCTGAAAGGCTGATGATGTATTGGGAAAACCCTGAGAGATGCACAGGGTTGTTCTGGATCCCTCCAAACCCTCCCTGACACCGTCTCATGAGACTGTCATGCTGTGACCCATGCATGGCAGGGATGTTTGAGAAGAGAAGGCTCCCAGGGGACCTTCTGGTGGCCTTCCAGGATCTGAAGGGGGCTACAAGAAAGCTGGGGAGGGACTTTTGTGGCTGTTGGGTAGTGGTAGGACTGGGGGGAATGGGGCAAAAGTAGAGGGGGGGAGATTGAGATGAGACATTAGGAAGAAGATGTTGGCCAGGAGGGTGGGGAGACACTGGCCCAGGTTGCCCAGCGAGGCGCTGGAAGCCCCATCCCTGGACCTTTGGAAGGCCAGGCTGGCTGGGGCTGTGAGCAACTGATGTAGTGGGAGGTGTCCCTGCCCATGGCAGCGGGGTTGGAACTGGGTGATCTTTAAGGTCCCTTCCAACCCTGACCATTCTATGATTCTATGATTCTATGTACTGTTCCTCTGGGGTCTGGCATCTCCTGCACCAAAGCCACCACGTCCTTGTCCTGGTCTTTCTGGGGGCTGCAGAAGCCAAAATGTTACCTGAGCTTGCAGGCCATGAGCCTGGCTTAGAGACAACACAGCAAATTTATATTAAAAGTCTTTCAACACAGCTCTGGAGTTTTCAGCTTTGGGAGGGTTGCCATGAGTAGTCTTCTACAACTACATCCCTACCTTGTCCCACTGCATAACCAGAGGTCCACACACCTGTCCCACCAGGATAGGGACTCTGAAAACTAATAAAGGCTGAGTCTTCCTTTAAAAAACCAGCACACAACCCCTGTTTTTTAACACAGATGATTCCTATTCAGCCTGCAGAACAGAAGGCTCCAGGGGGACCTTAGAGTGACCATGCAGGATCTGAAGGGGCTACAGGAAGGCAGGGGAAGGTCTATTCAAAAGGGTTTGTAATGACAGGACCAGGAGTGATGGTTTTAAGCTGGGAAAGGGCAGATTTAGGCTGGATATTAGAAAAAAGTTCTTTAACATGAAGGTGATAGATCAGTGGAATGGGCTGCCCAGAGAGGTGGTGGAGGCCCCATCCCTGGAGTCCTTCAAGGTCAGGCTTGCTGGGGCTCTGAGCAGCCTGCCCTAGGTGTTCACTGTTTTTCATGGGATTCTGGCAAGCAGTGGCTATTGCCATCCTTTTTTTTTTTTCCTGATCCTTCAGCTGCCCCAAACCATCCTACACCAGAAGCATGGAAAAAGCACCCTTTACAGGAGGCTCCAGCACCTACTTAGATACCAACAGGTCCCATTAGCTGCCATGTGTCTCTTCTGTTCACACCTTCACTGGAAGTTTGGCGAAGATATAAAAGTGATATAATGTGGAGAAATTCCAGCTCTGTGTGTTTTCAGGTAAAAATGCACCAAATTAAAGCCAGTTTTAATTTTAACAGGTTAAAAAATAAACTTTGGGTAGGAAACTAGACTTTTTCCTCTCCTTTTTTATTTTTTAAACATCATCTTGGAGGTTTTAGAATGATCCTCTGACAGGAGCAAGGGAAGGGAGGAACCTATGGCTGCAGTTGTCTGTGGTAGCAAAGCCCTAGACCTCACAGCCCAGGAAAGTCCCCTTGAGTCAGAAAGAAACCACACACCTTAAGGGGAGGCTTTTCTTGACAGCTTTGTAGAAGCAGTCGAGAAAACCCTGAGTGATTTATTTTGCTCACAGCTCTATTCCTGCTGTTTGAATCAAGAGAAGTCTTCCTGCTGCTCGAGCTGCAATCCAGCATCATTAATAAACAGCACTGGTAAGAAAGTCAAGTGGCTCAATTGTCAGCTCCCCTTTGGAAGCTGCCCTGATTAGAATATCCATTAGTATAAATTGTGTTTTGATGGTTAACCCACTGGGTTAATATGAAGCTGCATTAAGACATTACCCTCTTTGTAGCCACTAAATTGAACTACCTGGTGCATCTGTTTAGTAAACTGCAAAACCTGAAGGGTTTGGCAATTGTTGTTATTTACTGGGTGCATTTGAAGCTTTTCCTTTGACTGAAACACAGGCACTGTTGGGCTTGTGCTTCACAGCAACAGCCCCTCCGCATTTCAACCGAGCTGCAGACAGCTGGAAATGGGATGCTAAGAAAATGGACTTTTAAACTTTGTGCCATCATTCCTCGTTACTCCGTATGCTCTGGTGCCAGAAGATTTGGAACACTTCTTGTTGATATGAAAGAGGAAACATTGAAAATGGGTAAAAACTGCATCTCAAACGTTCGTGCCTTGTTCAGATCAATGCTGACAGCTTAGCTCCCATTGAGTGATTTAATGCATTCCTCCACCTGCTAAGCAAGAGAATTACTTGACCCTAAAAAATCTGTGCACAGTGAAGAAAAAAACCCCTCTCTAAATCTCTTTCTGACTCACGAGGAAAGTGTGTTTCTCGTTACTGCTGGAGGGGCATGACTATATTAGGGTAGCAGAAAGGCTGGAGCTGGTTTTGCCAGCATGGAGGCTGGGAGTGGAGGGGACTGTGGTGTGGGACCAGCTGCCCCAGACCTGGAAGGTGTGTAACCCCTCTGGTTTTACTGGCCCCAGGGTGTTAAATCTATGAAATGCTTTGCACAGTGTTTATAGGTTGAGGTCTCCTCTAGCTTGGCTGTGTCTGTGTTACAGTTGATGGCCCAGGGGGGACCTTCCACCATCCCAACCTCTTTGTACCTGACCTGTCTTGTGCTTTCTGTCCCTTCTTGCCTGTGGTGTTATCCCTCCTGCCCTTTTTCAAGACACAAAAGGTCCCAGCTCTTGCACCTTATTTGTGACTTGTGCAATTTTTTTCCTGAAATTCTCAGCTCCTGCAGGCATGTGACTGTGGGGAATATCAGCTTGCAGAAAAGCAGCCCTTGGCTTTTTCCATAACCTTGAGGGCAAGAGCTCACTGCCCTGGCTCAGGTTACCCCCAGAGCTCTGAAGCTGTGAGGAAAAAGAACCAAATGATTTGTGAAGTTTTGTGTTTCCTTGTATTTCCTCTGGGTAGTCCCAGAGCATCGTTCCCACCTCCATCTCCTCTCCTTGTTTCCTCTGCTGTTCTTGGCCCTTCTTCAGACCCATGGAGCATCACACCAGCTGATGACCTGGTGGGAAGGGACATCTTTTTATTTCCCAGCTTGTGTATGATTATTTTTTTGCCATATGGAGCTCCAGGGAGCTTTGTGGAGCTTGTAGGAATGGGGTGGGTGCTGTGTTGATGAAACCTTGAGTGGAGGATCCTGCCTGTGCCTTTGAGGGGGCTGGGGAGCAGGGCCAGCAATGGTCTTCTGCTGGTAGGATTGGGTGAGTGCTGTGCTGGTGAAACCCTGAGTGAAGGATCTTGCCTGTATGGGGGCTGGGGAGCAGGACCAGCAACGGTCTTCTGCTGGAAGCAGTGTGAGCTGATGGTACCATGGCAGGAAGCAAAAACAGCCACGTCGGCTCCATCTTAGCCTGAAATTCCCAGATGCCAGCAAGTTCCTGAGATATTCACAACTACTAAATTTGCACTAAAAACAAACAAAACCGCTGACAACCAGCGCCTGCTGATTTCAGTGCTTAAAGCACAGTTTGACTTTCTTTTTCCTCCCTTTTCCTAAAGAGCTTAGTGCTTGATGCAGAGAGCTGGATCCGTCTCCACTCCTGAATCATCACCAGCATTGTTACCCACAGCAGCTGCAGAACTTCATGCTCTTGATGGTCCTCAGCTGGTTTATATTTGCCTCTTGGAGCTTGTAGGGTTGGGAGGGAGAACAAGGGGCTTTCTCCCTTGCAAACTAAGAGATTATCCTGCTCAGTGTGTCAAGACTTAAAAAAAAAAATAAAAAATCATATTTTTGCTTTTAAATGAGTGTTTTTTTCAAGTATAGCCACACTTGAGCTTTTTTTTTCTTTAAAGATGCTGAAGGGAGTGGAACATCTCCCTGGGTAGGAAAGGCTGAGAGAGCTGGGGCTCTTTAGCTTGGAGAAGAGGAGACTGAGGGGGGACCTGATGAATGTTTATAAATATGGAAGGGGAGAGTGTCAGGACGGATCCAGGCTCTTTTTGGTGGTATCTAAGGATAGGACAAGGGGCAATGGGTACAAGCTGGGACAGAGGAGGTTCCACCTAAATATGAGAAGAAACTTCTTCCTGGTAAGGGTGCCAGACACTGGCCCAGGCTGCCCAGGGAGGTTGTGGAGTCTCCTTCTCTGGAGAAGTTTAAAGCCCCCCTGGACGTGTTCCTGGGTGACCTGCTCTGGGTGAGCCTGCTCTGACAGGGGGGTTGGACTGGATGATCTTTGGAGGTCCCTTCCAACCCCTGACATTCCGTGATTCTGCTCAAAGTTTCTTGCTTAGTCTAGAGATGACAGGATAGGTTTGGCTTTTGGGCAGCTAAATACAGGGGGAAGTCTGGAATGGGGTAGGAGATGTCTGAGCTGGCTCATCTGTTGTAAAGTGGAATGCTTGGTGTGATTCTAAATTAATATGTCCCTTAGCTTATGCAAGTCTCAGTTACACAGCCTCTGAATTAGTGCTTAAAGATTCCACACTGCAACAATTGAAGACACATTAAACCTCAAGTCCAAATCCTGCTGAGGTAAAGAATAAAAATAAGTTTTATTCTTATTTTACCAGACATGCTGGTACATGGAAACTGATGTGATGTGATTTCTAGAGCAAAGTGGTGCTGTCTCCTGAAACATGGATTTTTTAGAAAAGATCTGGTAATGGGTTCAAACTGGAAGAGGGGAGATTTAGATTGGAAATTAGAAGGAAAATCTTCCCTCTGAGGGTGTTGAGGCACTGGCACAGGTTGCCCAGGGAAGCTGTGGATGCTCCATCCCTGGAGATGTTGAAGGCCAGGTTGGATGGGGCCTTGAGCAACCTGGCCTAGTGGGAGGTGTCCCAACCAAGAGGGGTTGGAACAAGTTGATCTTTAAGGTCCATTCCAACCTAAACCATTCTGCGATTCATTTTGTAGAGTAAAAATGTTCAGTGTCCCTTGCCAGAAGGGCCTTTATTCAGATTTTTTTGAGGAGCAACGTTCCTCTTGCCAGTTATTTGTTACCTACTCTGAGATGGCCTCAGCCACCACCAGTGCTGGCTAACATGAACCTACTGCACAGATACTGATGGAAAAGAAGACGGGGAGTATGGATTTGGGGAAGGTAATGAGAAGTTAGTTGGCTGTGCTGTATTTAATAGAGAAATTAAAGAAAGCTTTATTCAGCAGTAAATGTCTATTTTTTTGCTGCATCTGCCACTATTGAAAGGATCAGCTGCAGTCCAGTGTCTGTCATTACTGCTAAACAGCAGCAGCAGGAGAGGGTCTCTGGCTTGAATAGAGAACAGTCTAGAATATATTAGATAAATGTGGGGGGTTTTTTTCCATTACCTTGGGCTGATGAACTTGGTGTACTTAAAAAAAGAAGCTGAAGCAATCTCTGCTGCCCGTGGTTATTTCTGAGGTACCATGAGGACAGTTGCTGGGTAGCAAGTCTTGCAGGCAGTGGAAAAGTGGGAGATGGGAGGTATTTAGGGGTTTTATTTATGCTTAATTGAGCTGTGAAAACACGTGAGGCTGTCACAGTTTTCCTAGCTTAGTGTCTTCTGCATCTTGTTGAAGCAAATACAGAGTGGGCACAAAGTTGGTTAGACAGCCCTGCCTGCAAGATAATTATATTTTCCTATCAAAATAGGAGAGTGCATGGAGGGGGGGGGCTCTGGGAGGGCCTGCCCTGGCTCTGGTGGCATCAATTATTTTAATTAATGAGAATACACTTATTAAATTTGCAGGCAGCACAAAGCTGAGATGGGCTGCAGGGATGTCAAAGGGCAGGATCAGAACTCAAATTGATGATGACAAAGTGGACAAATCAGAATGTAATTCAATAAGGGCACAAATAAACTTCTAAATATAGATAGGAACGATCCCCATGCCAGGTTCCATCACCACTGGCTAGGGTCAGAAGCTGGGGTGGGTTGTCACCTGTCCCAGCATCAAGTGGTTGTGATGAGCTCAGGGTTGTGGGATGCATCAAGTCAACTTGCTCTGCTCATCATGAGGGGCAGTTCTTGGTACCCCATAAATTAAACATGGACCAGGTGGAGAGAGTGCTTGGAGAAATAGAATGGGAATGATCAGAGGGCTGGAAAACTGGACTTGGAAAGAAAGATGGAGAATACTTAATCTACAATAAAGGCTTTTTGTAGTTGCCACCAATACTTAAATGGGAAGATGTTACTGCAAAGGGTAAGGATCTGTTGAGGATGATCTGACACTTATGGTGGGGCTTGAAACAATGGGAAATGGTGGCCAGACATTAAAAATATAGATCATAGAATTGTCAGGGTTGGAAGGGGCCTTAAAGATCATCCAGTTCCAACCCCCCTGCCATGGGCAGGGACACCTCCCACTACATCAGTTGCTCACAGCCCCAGCCAGCCTGGCCGGCAAAATGTCCAGGGATGGGGCTTCCAGCACCTCTCTGGCCAACCTGGGCCAGTGTCTCCCCACCCTGCTGGGCAACAACTTCTTCCTAACGTCTCATCTCAATCTCCCCACCTCTAGTTTTGAGCCATTCCCCCCACTCCTACCACTACCCGACAGCCTCAAAAGTCCCTCCCCAGCTTTCTTGTAGCCCCCTTCAGATCCTGGAAGGCCACCAGAAGGTCCCCTGGGAGCCTTCTCTTCTCCAGCCTGAACAACCCCAACTCTCTCAGTCTGTCCTCGTAGCAGAGGTGCTCCAGCCTCTGATCATCCTCGTGGCCCTTCTCTGGACACGTTCCAGCATGTCCAGATCTTTCCTGTGATAGGGGCTCCAGAACTGGACGCAGAGCTCCAGGTGGGGTCTCACGAGGTTGGAGCAGAGGGGGAGAATCCCCTCCCTCGACCTGCTGGCCATGCTGCTCTTGATGTAGCCCAGAGATACTGTTTCTATAACTCCTGGTGCAGAAGGAGGAAGGCATCTAACACAAGAAGTGGATGCCAAAGAAGGAAGTGTCCTCCCTTACCTCTGTATTGCTTTTATATGGAAAACCCACGTCCAATCCCAAAGTTTCAGTGTGATTATGAACATATCCCTTAATGCCTCACTCTTTGTTGTTGGCTGGGTCTTCTGCTCCATGCTGGCCAGTGAGGGCTGTGCCCAGTAGCCCTGGACATGCCTCTTGGCCAGAGCTTGCTTTGCAAGCACACTGTAGCTGGTTTGCACGTGTGCAGGAGATCTGCTGCTTCCTCCCAAATCTGTGAACAAAATTCACAATTTAATATGCAGGCCAGAATTTCCCTTCTGGAAAATGGAGCTGATAACAGAAGGGAAAGAACAGAAATCCATTAATATTTTATAAAGCATTCAAAGGCGGTGGCAGCGAGTGCCACAGAAAAGCCTCTGAGGAAATAAACAAATTTCTGTCTTCAGAGCAGATGTTGAAATAATTATAGTAAATAAGGCACAAGGCCACAGTGAAGAGTGGGAACAGAATGGGCTGTTGAATCTCTGCTGGCTGCCTGTGCAGCAGCTCCTTGGTGCACTGATGGAGACAGAGAGCCCAGGAAAGAAAGAATTCCCTCTGAGGTTGCATCAAAATTCTCCATGCACAACAAAGTTTATTTAAGTGTGGGCAGAAGAACCTGTTTTTTTGCTATTTCCAAGCTTTGGAGACCTTGACTTTGCAATGGTGACAATCACATAGAGCATACTAAAAGGTAGACTCCATTGTAGGGAAAAATAATGAGGCTATAAAGCTAAAATGAAATATTCTGATGGATTTAAAAAGAAAATATCACCTGTAGAAAGTGACATGTGGTTAATTTTGACAATTTTTAAATTTTTGATTTTATTAATGTTTAACGTTTATAAATACATTAAGGGAGAGTGTCAGGAGGATGGAGCCAGGCTCTGCTCAGGGACATCCAGTGACAGGACAAGGGGCAATGGGTGCAAGCTGGACCAGAGGAGGTTCCACATCAATAGGAGAAGAAACTTCTTCCTNGTAACCCCCTAGGTTGACAAACTGGTCGAGGTGAGTCCTGGCTAACATGAGTAGCTTGCAACGTGGGGATTGCAGCATGGGTGGCACTGAATACTAGTGGAGAAACTTATTTCACATGGTGACTATCTTAACGTTTTGCTTTAGCAACTTGTCTTCTAAGGGCCAAAGTACTTGTATACTGAAATTTATAGACCTGGTTAATTTCCATCTTGCTTTATTTCTTTAACATTTCCTCCATCCCCACCTAGTAATCCCTATCATTGAGGTGCACCATGGTTCCAGCTGGTTCATAGAATGGTTTGAGTTGGAAAGGATCTTGAAAGCTCATCTAGTCCAACCCCCCTGCACTGAGCAGGGACATCTGCAACTAGAGCAGGTTGCTCAGAGCCCCAAACAACCTCACCTGCAATGGTGCCAGGGATGGGGCAGCCACCACCTCTCTGGGCAACCTGGGCCTGGGGCTCACCACCCTCAGGGTCAAAAATGTCTTCTTTACCTAGTCTAAATCTACTCTCTTCTCATTTAAAACCATCCCCCCTTGTCCTGTCCCAACAGGTCCTGCTCAAAAGTCTGTCCCCATCTTTTATAACCCCCTTTAAGTGCTGAAAGGCTGCAACAAGATCTCCCTGGAAAATGGGGCAGGGTTGAAGCTGTGGATTTCTGACTCAGCATTAGTGCTGATTTTGCTCTGTCTGGCACCTGCCGTGTGAGAGTCTTGGTTTAGCAATGTTGCTGTTCTAGAGTGTGAAACTAACTGAGATATGGTCTCCTAAGGGGTTGAGCCCTTTGGTCTCCAAACCATTTGTGGTGCTCCTGTTGCAATAACCCTCAAGTGGGGTCTCTTGTGTCCCTCACATGGTGCTCTGTGCTGGGGGTGACCTGCATTCTGAGGTCTGCACAGTCACTTCATGCTGGTGGGCCTGTTGGTGACAACCAGGCAGAGCTAAAATGATCCCACTCTTGCTGGTTTACCACATGTTGGGGCATCATTTGTCCACCTACATCTACCTAAGTGCTGCTTTTCACCCGTTTTTATGCCTCATCTTTGTAGAGACAATTCCTGGAGGTTCCTCTTTTGAATTTAGCTGCAATTTGGAAGTGCAGAAGTGTGAGTGTGGAAACCCTGTTTCCATAGGAAACCTTGCTGATAAATAGCCCTGTGATGCCGCTCAAAAAGCCACCAGAGGTATGAGCACACCTTTAAATTCTGCCTTTCCCCTCTCTTGGAGGGCCTGACTCAGATGGTTTGATGCTCACCTACACGTTGGGGCACGACAGAGCCTTGGGCTCCCAGGTTCTGCAATGCCAAGAAATGCAGGTACTTTGAGATTCACCTCCTGGGGATCTATACTCCACAAACAGAAAATTGCAGACACAGTCCAAAAAAAAAAATAAAATCAAAAAGCTGCAAGTTCTATAATTAAACCAGGACTCATCTAGCACTTGCTTGCTGGTTGGGCTTGGACCTGGCTCTGTTGCTGCCAGTATGTGTGTGTATATATGCATATATACATGTGCATATATATATATACTGGTAGCAACTGCTCCCTTTTCAAGCACCTGTCTCCTTTCTGCCTCAGCCACCCTGATTGACTCTCAGTTGATGCTCAACTGCCTGCATGAGAGGGATGATGCTCGTGGCTTGGGTCCCAGCTGTCCTCAAGTTAACCTCAGCAACTTCTTGTTATTTTGATGCTCAACTCCAGCGTTACATCTTTTTTTCTTTCATGTGTGTACTTCTATTTTCCTTGTTAATCTGGGAAAGAGTGGGGGAGGTGAGGGTTGTGTCCTGGGTGTGTGGCACCTTTCCCTGCTTTAGATCGAGGTTGAGACCTTTGCTGGGGGGAAACCTCAGGAATTAAATTAAGACCTTACTTCTGAGCTCTTGAGACTGCTCTTGGAGATGTCTTCCTAGTTCTTTTGCTTTAGCTACGTCCATCTCTGTTTCCAACTGAGTCATATAATCATAGAATGTTTGAGGCTGGAAGGGACCTCCACAGGTCACCTTGTCCAACCTCCCTACACCAGCAGGGACATCTCTACCTAGGGCAGGCTGCTCAGAGCCCCATCAAGCCTGACCTTGAATGACTCCAGGGATGGGGCCCCCACCCCCTCTCTGGGCAGCCCATTCCACTGATCTATCACCCTCAGATTAAAGAACTTTTTTCTAATATCCACTTTAAATCTCTCCTTTCCTAGCTTAAAACCATCACTCCTTGTCCTATCATTACAAACCCTTTTGAACAGACCTTCCCCCACCTTTATGTAGCCCCCTTCAGATACTGGAAGGTCACTCTAAGGTCCCCCCGGAGCCTTCTCTTCTCCAGGCTGAACAGCCCCAACTCTCTCAGTTTGTCTTCGTATGAGAGATGCTCCATTCCCCTGAGCATTTTGGTGGCCCCCTCTGGACACGCTCCAATATGTCCACACCCTTCTTGTGCTGGGCACCTCAAGTCACGGCTGATTGAATTTCCCTGCAGCTTTCTCCAGTAGTGCTCGAAGGACCTTTGAGCAAGGTACAGCGCAGAACACGCAATATCTTGCTGGTAATTGCTCCTAATTCAGATTTCACTGCTCAGGGACGCTGTGTACAAATGCCCGTGCGCGCTTTAAATATTCCTTCTCCCTTTTAACCCACAAAAAATGGTCCTAATAAGCTGTACTGGCACTATTGAAATCTTCTACAGTATCATGTAGGGCTTTGTGCATTGTCTTTGTTAGGCGTAATTAGTACTTTGAATGTGCACACATCAGATGGTGGCTGAATGGGAGAATTCATTTAACCCTTCAGCCTCCGCATCGCACCCCTCTGAGTGCCCTGGGATGACATTGCTGGGAAGCCACAGGGGAATTTCTGGTTTCAATGAGGTACTTTGGAGCTCAGTGTGGGACTGGATGGAAAGCACTTGGCCTGGGTTTGGTGAGGATAGGGTTAATTTTCACAAGAAACCAGGAGAGGGCACAGCCAGGACAGTCAAACTGAGCCAGCTGAAGAGATATAGAGACATTCGAGGAGATATTAGATACCAAGCTGGACCAGGCAGCAGGTTCCAGGCAGTGAGCAGCTGTACATCACTTGCTTTATATATAATTTTTATATATATATATATTTATATAAATATACCTATTTATATATTATTTCATTAGTACTATTATTACTGTTGTTTCTTTTCTTTGTGGTGTTCTATGAAACTGTTCTTAACTCATGAGATTTTACCTTTTTTATCCCAATTCTCCTTCCTATCCCACTGGTCATGTGCTACTCAGTTGCTGGTTGGGCCTAAATCGTGACAGCACCAAGTCCCTGCTTGGTTCTCCACGTGTGGAAGTAGCAATGGAGAGACCGATGTCTGATTATTGTATTGGTATTAATTCCAGCATTTAGTCTGTCTTTTATGTCTTTGTGCCACATCTATCAATGATACAGTGAGTTTTAATGTCCCTAGTGATACTTGGGTAGAGGAGAGCTTCAGTGGGGTCTTCTGAAGTGGCTCAGGTGGAGGGTGATGTTAGCATGGGGAGAAGCTGTCAATTCTCTGCTGAATTCAAGATTGTTCTAAATAGAAAGGAAAAAAACCCCTCTTAATATTCCAGTTGATGTTCTCCAAGAAACAGGATTTTAAAGTTGACAGTAAAAACCCGTCAACATGAGCTTCAGGCTGAGCAAAACACATCCTCTGGCATCACTTGCTTACCCAGAAGACATTCCCAGAGGAGAACCCTGGGGAGTGGCAGAGGGTTGGGGAGCCCATTGAAGACACCAGCCCTGAGCATGTCTGTGCCATGTGTTGGGCTGTTCTTGCAACAGGCTCTGGAAAAAACTCCATTGTCTTTTCTGTGGTAGCAATGCCAGAAGCTGGAAGCTTGTTTCTTGATCCTGACTTGGTTCAGTCTCTGGTTTGGTTTCTCCAGGACTTATCCAAATCTGAAGGAACCTTGTCTGGGTTGAGAAGAGTGGCAGGGGGGGGTGTCAGGCAGCTCTCCTGTTCCTGGTGATGTGAGCCAAGTGATGTCCTTTCCTCCAGGTTTATAAGCAAATTGAAGCTCACTCTTGTTTTTCTCTATTCCTTGGCTCAAGCCCTAACAGGGGTGTTTTTGTATGAAATTGAGAAGTGACTTGCATGCTTCATTTTCTTTGCTCTCGCAAGTCCAAACAGATCCCTTCCCCTCTCTCTCTCTAGACATCTGTTCCTGGATTTCTCCTTTTGTCCTCACTGAATTTTCAGTCTGCTCCATGAGTTTCTGAAGCCTGGAGGGTGTTCCCAGCAGAGCACTGGGAACCCGGGCGTGCAACCCAGTCCCACCAGCATCCTTTCTGGCTGGGCTCTCAGCACTGCACTCTTTAGAGGTCTCTGACTTTCTCCTTTTGATCTTCATTAATAATGGCTGAAAATAGCACTAAGGGGCCCTCCTCCTTCCTCTCTCCCTCTTTGTTCATCGTATCATACGTTACCAAAGAAAGTTGAGGCTCCTATTGGAATATGTCATGAGGTTCTCTGTTGTTTATTCATCCCCATCCCTGCAGAGGAGGAGGGAGGGCGTCTCAAAAAGGGGAGGCATGAGCTATGCATGGTCTGCCCCAGGATTTATGCAAATATGGATATTTTTATGCCAATTTACAGTCAACTGTCTGTCTTGTTAGGGAAAAGAAGTGGCAAGTCTGGCTACAAGCCAGAGCACAAGCCAGTCATTCTGCTGCAGGGAAAGGGGCTCCTGGGGATGCTGTGCCAGGAGATCTGTGGTGCTGGGGTAGAGTCATAGAGTCATGGAATATGTTGGGTTGGAAGGGATCTCCAAAGGTCATCTAGTCACCTACAATAAGCAGGGACATCTCTAACTAGGGCAGGTTGCTCAGAGCCCCATTGAGCATGACCTTGAATGTCTCCAGGGATGGGGCCTCCACCACCTCTCTGGACAACCTGTGATCAACAACCCTCATATTAAAGAACTTTTTCCTGATGTCCAACCTAAATCTCCCCTTTTCTAGCTTAAAACCATCACCCCTTGTCCTGTTGCTACAAACCCTTGAGAACAGGTCTTCCCCTGCCTTCCTAGAGGCCCCTTCCAGTTGTTGCAAGGTTGCTCTAAGGGTCATCAGCATCACCCCTTCACCAGTACAGATCTTTGGGGTGACTTTGACCCATGGGATGGGACATCAGCGAAACCCCAGGCTGAGGAATGATTTCCTTGCTGCATCTTCTCCTCTGCCTGTTGCTGGGGTTTGTCTTGGCTCCGTCACTCCCCACCAGCATGTTCTGCATTGTCTGGGGCTGTACTTACCCTCCACCAGCTGCCCCCAGCCTGGGATGCTGAAATACCTGAGCTGCCCAGCATAGAGGCGAGGAGCTTCCTCTCAGTCCCACCCTGCTGCTAATTTTTCCTCGACATCCTCCCTTATCAGCTTTTCATAGCTCGGAGCCCTGTTAATTGGTGAGGAGAGCTGCCAAGCCATGTAGGCTGGGCTCTGCGCGGGGCTGGAAGGCTTGCAGCTGTCCTAGACATGTGAAAAACTTTCCATAAACACTGCTGGGTGCTTTGGGGGTTTGAAATGAGATTTAAAAGAAAAAAAATCAGAAGGAAAAATTAGTACAAGGGGATGCCTGGAAATTCTGAACATCGATTTCAAGTTCTAGTCGGCGTTGATGAGTTTAAACGGGTGCTCTGGAAGAGTCTGTGAATGGGATCTCGTTGAGTTTTAAGGCATTGAAAATATTTCCCAAGTGATAAGAGTTATCTCGAGCATTGGAAGCCAGCTCGAGCTCACTGCATGCCTTAATACATTTATTAAATCTGTGGGGATTTGAGTCTCTGTTAATGAGGGCTGGAGGAAAATCTGATTTTATTTCCAGTATAAGTTTTTCCAAAGCCTCTGCTCTAAACCTTGTGCTGTTGTCACTTTTGTTTTCAATTGAATATTTGGGAGGGTTTCTTGTTTGATTTGGATTTCTTTATGCAAAACCGAGCAAAAGGATAGGAATTACAAAAACAAGAAAGCTTGTTCCAGTCTACAATTGAAAACACGTAGGGATGGGTGGACTCTGCTGCCTCCCAAGTCTTGGAGTCAATATGGCTTTCAAAGCCATATTGTGACTTAAAAGTCTTTGAAAATCCCACTAGATACCTGTGGGTGTTGGGAACTTAACTCCTCATTTCAAAGGTACTTTGCTATTTACTTTTTTTAATACTTAAAAAAACTCCTCTTAGGTTCTTTATGTGCATCTCAGGGCATGTAAATGCATTTGAAAAATCACATGTTAACCTGATAGAGTCAGCTCCCTATTAATACACCTCTTGTAGAAAGTGCAAAGCAAAATATGCTTCAATAATTTGTTATTTCTATCTTTTCAGCATGCTTTAAATTAATTTGCTTAAATGCCAAGCAAATAAATGTTGGTTTTATATAATTTTGACTGAATTTCAACTCAAAGAGAGCCTGACAAATATATAAATATATATTTAATAAATATATACCATTCTGTATTTTCTAGAATAATAAAGCCTATAAAATAAACTAGGACTTCAAATATAGCTTCTGACTAAGAGAATCTGGGTTATAATTGCTTGACAACACTTAGAGGATATTTTGTGTTCTCTAGGCAGCAAAAAAGTACCAAATTTAACGTGAAGGCTAAATTACTATATACTCATCCCTACACCAGTTAACGAGCATCAGGCTGTCTTCAGAAAAATAGCTAGAACTAGATAAAAATCAATTTTAGAAATGAAAGTTTCTTGCGGTTTTAAATTAGGCCCCAAAATTGTTGTGTTAATTAAATCTACTCTGAGTTTGGTGCAAATTAAAGGGCAGGGAAGGTAATTCTTGCCTAAATTTCAACTCTGCGTTACAAAACTCTTGTGTTGTGCTAACAAAGCACAACAGCCACACCAGACCAAGGTAAACAGCTATAATCACATGGGTGCTTGCAGTGCAGGTAATTAATTTCTGCATTTCCGAGGAGACTGGACTTTGTAGCCAGGCTCTGGGTAAAGGAGAAATCCAGGTTTGAGACCTGCCCTTGGCAGCCAGCACAGAGTGGTTGCTCCTGTCCTCCTCCAGATTGCAGCATTTCAGCTGAGAACTGTTTGATGAGAGGCCCCCACCTTGGCAATCTTAATTAGAGGTCACTTGGGTACATCGTGGGGGTGTTTGTGATGATCCAGGGATGACAACTTAATGTAGTAATTTTATTAAATCCTTCACGGGACCTTGGAGAATCCCAGAATGGTTTGGGTTGAAGTGACCTCTAAAGGTCATCTAGTTCCAACCCCCTTGCAGAGACATCTGTAACTAGAGCCCCAGCCAACCTCATCTGCAAGAGTGCCAGGGATGGGGCAGCCACCGCCTCTCTGGGCAACCTGGCACAGGCTCTCACCACCCTCAGCCCCAAAAATTTCTCCCTTCTCTCTAGTCTGAATCTCCCTCTTTCAATTTCAAACCATCCTCCCTTGTCCTGTCGCAACAGGTCCTGCTCAAAAGTCTGTCCCCATCTTTCTGACAGGCCCCGTGAAGTCCTGAAAGGTCCCAAGAAGGTCTCCCTGGAGCCTTCTCTTCTCCAGGCTGAACAAGCTCAACTCTCCCAGCCTGGCCTCCCAGCAGAGGGGTTCCAGCCTCCACCAGGAAGGTTGTTGTTGTCTCTGTGTCAGGTTTCTGGGCTTTAAGTTCACCCTTCTGCAGCTGTGGGATGCTTCATCCCTCTCCCCTGTATTTCATAGCCCAAGTTGACAGTGCTGGGAGTTAGTAGGAGGGTGGCATCTCCAGTGCAGATAAGGGAAATCTCTCTGGAAAAAGTCCTGGAGGCAGTTGCAAGGCAACAGCAGGAGTGTGCTCGGTGAGGATGCTGCTCCAGGTCCCCGCCCTGCACTCAGAGCTCTTCTGCACGACAGGATGAAATCTTTCAGTCATGCTCAAGGCTGATGTGTTTTCCTGTCCTTCTTTACCCTTAATATCATAGAATCATAGAATGGTTTGGGTTGGAAGGGACTTCCAAAGTTCATCCAGTCCAACCTCCCCTACAATAAGCAGGGACATCTCTACCTAGATCAGGTTGTTCAGAGCCCCATCAAGCCTGACCTTGGATGTCTCCAGGGATGGGGCCTCCACCACCTCTCTGGACAACCTGTTCCAGTGTTCCACCACCCTCATAGAGAAGTGCTACAAGTCTGCTGGTGCCCTTTTTAAAAGACTTAGAAGCAAGAAACTGCTTCTAGAGCATCTCACAGACCCGTGGCCCTTTAATAACCAGCTCTGGAGAAATGCTGCTTCCAGGGAAGGGCAGCTCAGCAGGACCTCTGTGCTGTGCTGGATTGCAAATACACGGGGTGGGTGAACCAAAAAACCCAGCGTGGTGGAGAGATGCCTCCTTGACGGGTCTGACGCATCCTTGGCTCTCAGAAGCTTGCAGAGGGAAGGCACTGGGATGCCTGAGGCAGAAAATCCCCGTTGCTGCAAGAACAAGAGAGGAGATGTCTCACCCAGCGTGAACCATTCTCCAGTACAAGCAGCTCTTGCTGTGCTACATCCACCTCTCTGGTCACCACACCTCGCCTCCATCCCAAGAGCCAGCTGGGAGCAGGGCTTCCCTGAGCCTTCCCCCTCTGGGGCATGCAGGAGACCCTTCCCCACTGTTCCTTTGTCCTGCTGGCAGCAGCTGGTTCCTCTCTGCTCCTCTGATATCTTCCCTTTGCAGAGCTTTGGGAAGGGGAGGTCAAAAGATGCCGGGTTGCTTTTATTTATGGAGGAGGTGGAATTAAATGCAGATTTAGCCCTTTCCTGTGCCTTGTACAGCAGAGACTGGAAAAACCACATTTCCTCACTGTAGCCTGAGTCCTGCCCCTTTGATCACGAACTCCTGGGCATGGCTCGAGTGCTGTTTTCTGTGAATATTTGGCTGTGCTGCAGCGACGGGCTCTGAAGCTGTTCCCATCCTCCGGTGAAATGAAGCCATCTGCCAGGAGTCCTTGTACTGCTGCCAGACCACTGAGCTGGCCCGTGCAGGACAATTCTGGGATGGTTCTTCTGCACCTCATAAAACCCTGGTAATGCAGATATTGGACTATCCCTACCTTTGATTTTATGTGGCATTTCTGAGGATTTCTGTTGTATTAGGGGCTGTGTGAGTGTATGTTTTGTGATATGGAGCAGGAGGGGGAAAAAAAAGTCTAGTGGGGACTAGAAGGAAACTGAATTACATCCTGGCTGGGCTGTAAGTGAAAATTAAACTGAAATTTCCCCAGGTGAAAGGCCAGCAAAGTGTCTGTGCAGCTGAGCAGGGCTGGGCTCCTTTCCTCTGCTTTTTTGCACCACATCTTCTGACTGCAGTTGTCACAAGGCAGCACAATTTGCCTTTCCTTTTTTATAGGTAGATTCATGTTTATGTGCTCTTTGCATCTTTGGTGGTGCTGGTTTGGTGGTGACTAAGTGCTGGAGGATAATTAAGACCTGGTTAGGGTGAGGGGAGAGGAGGAAAAAAAAAAATCAAACAGTAGCCTGACATTCATAAAAGCCTGGAATGTATTATTTTAAGTGTTGGTGAAAGGTACCAGATAGTCTGAGAGAAGCCCTGGGTGTACCCCTCAGCTAATGTGCCTTATCTCTAGTCTGGAAGAGCAAGGGTGTCCCTAAGAGGCTTCACTGCATGGGAGCCTGTATTTTCCCTCTGAGAGAAAATATATTTTCCCTCTGAGGTACCATTGAGCAGCAGTTCTGGATCCTGGGAGGGGTGAGAATTGACCACCAGACTCAGATAGATATTAGTTTTCCCTTCCCAAACTCGATGACAAGATGAAGAGTTACCAATAACTCAGTGGAGATGAGGAAAGTGTCTTTGTCTTCCCAATGCAACTTCTCTAAATCGTGGTACTAGTGTAAAAAAAAAATAATTAAAATTAATAACCACCTTATGGCTGACACGTTCACCCCCCGTGGGTTGTTTGTGTTGCTGTGGAAGAAGAGCTGAGTTAGTTTTAGGCTGGTGCACCAGAAAATTGCTCACTAGGGCTGGGATGTTTGTGGTTGATGATTTGAGAGCCAGAGAGAAACCAGCCAGAGCTGCAGACACCAGCCTGTGTTCTCAGGGCTGGTGTTTTTTCCTTAATGGCTGCCATCCTTTCACTGATTAATTGGAGAAACTTGATGGAGAACCTCCCAACACCCCTCCCTGCTCTTGTGAATATGAATATATTTTGTGGTGCTTGGCATTATTTAGTAATCTGATTTAAAAACCCCTGAAATACAGCAGAAGGAGACGTTCCTAAATTTCATTAATAAAAAAAAAAAATAAATGGAGAAATCATTAAAGCTCCTTTCCTAGAGGAGAGCCTCTTAATTTCAGAGGCCCAGCAGATAGGGAGGGAAAGCTGCTTTGCTTCCCTCACACCTCCTGGAAAATTAATGTTTCAGAGCCCCGCAGACTTCATGGCTTCTGGGAGCACAAACAAGCTAAAATCATTATTTCAGGTTAGGAGACACACTGCAGGTTGGAAATTAAAATACTTCCTCTGTGGTTTGCATATAGCTTGTAACTGATGTTCCTCCTGACAGCCATAAAACGAAGGCTCTAGTTACTGTGTTTAAATAGCATTATTAAAAAATGGAGCTGTTTAACTGAATTACTCTGTTAAATGGAGAACTTCTCATCTCTCTGGAGAAGCAGCAGGTAGAGACCAGTCTACACAAGGACCAAACCTCCTTGGGCTGGGTCCTGGGTTGTCCTGAGAGATCTTGTGCTTGATTTGGGGCTTGGGGAAGAAGTGATGCTTCAAACCATGCCCATGGTGTTGTGCTTCAGCTCAGGAACAGCAGACAAGCCTTTGTTTGTCACCATATTTTGATGACCCATGCCAGGCATGGTGTATTTTAAAAGGAATTAAGATTTTTTTTTTCTCTAAGAAATTATTAATCCATCTATTAATGGTTGGTTATTTCCCTGCTTGATCCTGCTGTATAAGGTTTTGTAGCTCCCAGCTGAGCATGCTCCAAACATTTCTGCCATAAATGTCATAATTAGCATGCCAGGATGCACAGTTTGGAATATGAGCTTTACTGAGGTCACAAAACCCCAGATACGTTAAAATCTCCCTGTGGTACCATAAGAATTTAGGTACTAAAATATTTGTCTCCTGAGGCCATGCTCTGACTTGAAGCCTCCTCAAGTCTGAAGACTGAGCCAGCAGGTCTGTATTCAAAAAGAGAATTCAGCAAGAGAATAGGAACTGAGCAACTGACCCTGGATTCTCTAGTTTGAAAAGTTTGGATTTTGATATGTAGTTTGCTGTAACTAAGCCAAGTCTGATAGAGAATTAGAGCTGGGTCTAGAGCCCTGTGCTCAGCTGGAACAAAACACCTGCAATGGTTTTGTTAACATAAAGTTGATGGTATTAGGACCTAAGAGAAATTAGAGCTGTGATATGTGGCATAGATCATCTTTTGAAGCTCCTTACAGACATTTAGGTGCACACATTCTTGCAAGCTGGGGATTATTCCCATTTGACCCTTAGGCTCCAGCTCTGGTTTAGGCTAAACTCTTCCTTATAGGAAGAAGGAACCCGAACCCAAGGTGAAGCATCATCATGAGTCAGGATCACTCATGAATTACTTACAGCTGAATTTCAGGTGTTCCAGACAGAGAAGGGTTGAGCAGGGCTGAGCAAACTCCCTGCAGCTCCCCCAGGCTTGACCCTTCCTTATTTTATTAGATAAGAATGTTTTATTCAGGGGGGTGCAGCTGGGTGATGGCCAGGCCAGAATCTCTCTGTTCTTAAGCCCACCTCAGATCTGTGCAATACAATCTAGCAAGGCTAGAGCTGAAAGTATAATTAAAAATGTTATATTGTGTAATGTATTTGTAATCTATGTGTATCAAAAGCTATTTCTGCCTTTTTTTGGTGCACACCCATTCCAAGCTGGTGTCATCACAGGGCACCTGTGGGGAACAAACAGATCTTTTTGCTTTCCTTTTTTATTTTCTCCTGTACTTTGATACCAATGATGAGTGACAAGCTGGCAAAGTATTTGCAGTGATGACGCCCAGGATAATAGACACAGAAAAAAAAAAAGCCCAGGAATAATTTTCATGTTCCAGACTAGAGTCTGCAGCCCTGGGAAGTTAAAAATAAATAAATAAGCAAAATAAAACCCCCCCAAACTTGGGAATTGCACACTGAGCACATTTTCTGTGGAATTACTGAGGAAGAAGCCCATGAGGTCAATTGAGTAGAACTGCAAGTTAAGACAAAACAGTTCTAAATTAGTAGCTGTCAGGAGAGAGCTGCTTTGGCAGAAAATGTTGGACTGGAAGGAGCCTTAGCCAAGAAGGAGTCGCTCGTAGACTCATTAGCACACGAGGAAGATGGGTTTCCAGTCAAAGGTATTTTTAACAAGGGAAAGAATTAAATCCTCCTCCACTTCAGGAATTTGAGGGTCAGATTTCTGCCCCCAACCCTGGGACATCACTAAACTCAGCTGCAACCCATGAGTATCGTATGAAACCTCCAGAAATGAGTAGCTGAGGAGGCTGGGGTTGGAAAGGAAACCAAGAGGGGTAAAATCCTGCTTTAAATGGCTACAGAAAAATGTCCTGAATCCGAGTAGCCTCTAAAATACCTGCAACCTCTTGGAGTCTGCATTAATATTTGCTGGCAGTGTCTGTAATTGCAATAGGAAACAAGTTGAGTGATCATTTGGAGAGGAAGATGGTATTGCTGGAAGACATAGAGGGTTGATTGTCTTGACTTGCATATGTGCTGCCAGTCATAACTTCTGCAGAATAGGAGCAAAATGCAATTTAATGAGCGTATTGGTGTTCTCATTCACTCTTTCACACACTGGGTGGCCGTCCAAGTGCGTGAAGAAGAGGACCCAAGAGGAGAAACAAGGTTCTGCAAGAGACCTGGGGCCAGACCTTGCATTCTTGTGGTGCCCCAGGGTGTTGGAGAAGAAGTGCAGGTTAGGGAAAAGTCAAGAGGTTGAGTTTCATGCCAATGCTGAGGTCACTAGATGCTCTAGAATGACGTCCAGCAGATGAGAAGCCATTATTGGGCACTTGATGCTTTGTCTTGTAACTGAAGACTTTACATGACCTCACAGGAGATGATGCAGTTGTCTTCTCTCCATTCCAGGTGTCCTCCGAGCTGTAGGGCCATCAGCTACCAATGCTTGTACCCAAACAGCCACACAATAACTTGCATCCATGAGCATTTTTGCAAGAAATACCATTTTTTCCTCACAGATGAGCAGCTATGTCAAAAACTGGTGCTGCTTCAAAGGAGGAGTGGAGATCAAATGGCCCCGGGGAGGGAGTGAGGTGGGTCCCTGCCCATCTCAGATGCGCAGACATAAATCAATCTGTACCAGTTGGGAAGCTGCAACCTCAGATGAAAGAATGTCCTTTGATTAGGTGACAAATACCGAAGTGATCCCAGCAAAGCTCGGCTGGGCTGGGTGTGCTCGTGGTCAGGCTGGCTGCAAAAAAGAGCTATTTATGTTTCACTAAAAAGTCTCAAAAATGGGAATCTGAGAAGCCCAAAAGGCAGATGAAAGGAAAGTGAAGCTTGGCACTCAAAATAACTCCTCAGTTCTGGGTATGGCAAGTGTGGTGTCAGGGTCTTGATCGTGAACTGTCCACCTGCTGTGCATTGTTGCATTGAATACTGTGCATTATATACATATATATGTGAATCCCTGTCTATATATACACACATGCATGCCTGGGTGTGTGAGCATATAGAAAACTGTGTTGTGATGAAATATATTTGAGAAATTATGGCATCCTGGCTTGTGTCAGCACCAGTGTGGCCAGTAGAACCAGGGCAGGGATTGTCCCCCTGGACTGGGCACTGGGGAGGCTGCACCTCAAATCCCAGGGTCAGTTTTGGGCCCCTCATTCCAAGAAGGACCTTGAAGGGCTGGAAGTGGCCAGAGAAGGGCAACGAAGCTGGGGAAGGGTCTAGAGCAGGAGTGTGGTGAGGAGCAGCTGAGGGAGCTGGGGGGGTTGAGCCTGGAGCAAAGGAGGCTCAGGGGAGACCTTCTGGCTCTGCACAACTCCCTGACAGGAGGTTGGAGCCAGGTGGGGTCGGGCTCTTCTCCCAAGGAACATGGGACAGGACAAGAGGAAAGGGCCTCAAGTCGCCCCAGGGAAGGTTGAGGTTGGAGCTGAGGAACAATTTGTTGGTGTTTGGGGTTGTTGTGGCTGTGGCAGGCTGGGCAGGGCAGTGGTGGAGTCCCCATCCCTGGAGGGGTTTGCAAGGGGTGGAGATGTGGTGCTGAGGGCCAGGGGTTAGTGGTGCCCTGGCAGGGATGGGGGAATGGTTGGACTCGAAGAGCTTAAAGGTCTCTCTGTTGAGTCAGGAGTTCGGGCAGAGCTGCTGTGCTGAGGATGCTGCTGCCAACACCAGGAATCACCCCATCTTGCCAGCCCAGGCCAGCAGCCGGTGGTGCAGATGGCTCCTGACAGACCCTCAGGCTCTGCAGGATTAGCACCAAGCCCCAGGGCTCTCAGGCAGCCTGTTGGGTTTTGACACCACTGCTGCTGCTTCAAATCAAGCCTGGAGGAGAAAGAAGCCTGAATTGTTGCTATCCAAGGGCTTTTGGATGGTCTGAGCTGGAGAACCACGATCATTTTGTACTGAGTGAGTGTCTGCACATAAAGACTTGCCAGAGCTCCCCTGGGAGGGAGGTGGCTGGAAGAAAAGTGGGAACACTCTTGTTCTCTGTAGATGGTGAAAGAAAGAAATGAAAAGTGGTTGAAAGTGTTGTTAAACTGTTACATTAATCACTTGTACGTCCTGCATTTTTTCCTTGCATCAGGCAAATGCAACCCTTGTTTTTTTCTAGTGTTTCTCACACCTGGGCCAGGAGTAGGAGAAAAGGGGTGAGGGTGAACTTCTGGAGTTTGAATGTGTCTAAAATGCCGTTTTCCTGGTGCTTTGGTCATTTCCACTTGAGCTCTGTTTGGGGTTGTTGGCGTTGCACAGGAGGCAGCTCTGGTGGGCTGCAGAATCAGGCAGGTCCTTCACAGAACCATCCTCAGATGCCTTCAAGAGCAGCAGCTTTTGGTTTTGGATGTGGACACTTGTGCAGCAGGTGTTGGAATGAGACTATGGACTTCTTGGAACCTAGATGAGGTGGTGATGGTCTTTCCTTTGTGATCATAGAAAGCTTTGGGTTGGAAAGAACACCATGTGTTGTTCGTGACATAACAGGATTTTTTTATTATATATCATAGAATCATAGAATCATCAGGGTTGGAAGGGACCTTAAAGATCATCTAGTTCCAATCCCCCTGCCATGGGCAGGGACACCTCCTACTAGATCAGTTGCTCACAGCCCCAGCCAGCCTGGCCTTCCAAATGTCCAGGGATGGGGCTTCCAGCACCTCTCTGGGCAACCTGTTCCATATGGTTAATATTATAATATAAGCAATGATATATTAATAGGGAATTATTTGTATGTAACTGAACCTTAACTATCCATTTATACAATATGCAGAGACTGTATTGCACATTCAGGCTCCTTTGAGATTCTGGTGTCTTCCTGCAGAGCACAGAAAAACTCTCCGAAGTGTTCAAAAACTGTTGAAAAATGGTGGTTTCCACCCTCACTGCTCTAAACAGCCAGAGGATGAAGGCTCCCGAGCTGCTTTGGGAGAGGGACCTGGGTGCTCTTCAACTGCTGGGCTGGGGTCTTTCTTCAGAGCAGCCCACCCCAGACATGGTGCTTCCCCAGCCTGGTGGCCTGGGCTGGGAGCCTGACTTCCAGTTGCAGACTCAAACTGGGGAAGATTTTCGGTGGCATCCAATGATAGGACAAAGGGCAACGAGTGCAAGCTGGACCAGAGGAGGTTCCACATCAACATGAGAAGAAACTTCTTCCTGGTGAGGGTGCCAGACACTGGCCCAGGCTGCCCAGGGAGGTTGTGGAGTCTCCTTCTCTGGAGATGTTTAAACCCCCCTGGACGTGTTCCTGTGTGACCTGCTCTGGGTGACCCTGCTCTGGCAGGGGGTTGGACTGGATGATCTTTGGAGGTCCCTTCCAACCCTGACATTCTGCGGTTCTGTGATTTCTAATCCTTTGGGACCAGCCAGCATCCCTCCAGCTCCAGTGGGCACAGTTTGTCCCTCCTGCCTGCAGATTAAGGTGAGAAACAGGCTTTTGAATGTTAAATGAAAGGTGGATTTTTTTTTTCCTGTAGTTGGTTGTGCCTCTGAGTTATGGATTTCAGTAAAGCACCAAATTTTGTGACATTCTGGGTAAAACTTGGAGCTGTGACTCTGTTGGTATCTTCAGCTGACTCCCCACTCTTTGCCACTGGTACCAGTTGGCTGCAGCTGATTTTGCCTGCAGAAAGCATCCAAGCCTATGGCACCATGACTTGTTTTGGCACTTATTCTGAAAAATAAATTCCATTGATCTTTGACTCCTTTTCTGCTCTGTAATTTACAAAAAAAAAAAAAAAGTGTGTGTAGTATATGATGTTGACAGCACTGGATTTCTGCTTTAGGAGATGAGTTTGTATCTACCTGCTCATGCAAAAAAACGGGGTGCAGCTGAAGATATCCATCTTTTTGTCAGGGTGATCTGGTTTTATTGCCCCAAGCCAAACTTCATGTTTTAACATACTCCTCAGAGTACTGGTATTTTGAGGGTCTTCCCATCTGCTGTCTCCAGCAGGGCTGACAGAAGCAGAGCTGGCTTCTGATTCCTTTATCATTTCATATGACAAGCTTATGCAGAGAAGATGCTCTAAAAAATACTTTTGAACTGGGACATTGCTGCTTTTCTTTTTTTTTTTTCCTGAAACTACTCAAAGATTTGCCATGGGGTAGGTGGGACAGAGGGAGCTGACACCCCCTTAGCACGCTCAGAGTAGCTTTAGCTGGAGGGAGAAGTGTGAAACTTTCATCTTGTAGTGAAGTTTTTTTTCTCATCCCACCCTCCCACCCACCAACAGAAAGTTTTGGGTCTTNCCCCCAGCAACAGAAAGTGTTGGGTCTTGCCACTGGTACAAAATGACTGGAGGGCTTCCCAGTGCTCATTTTTAAAAGATTTTTCTTGGTTTTTAGAACTTTGAGCACTGTGCTTGCTTCCATGTACAAAGAAACAAGTAGTCCTTGCCCCAAGGAGTTCACAAAGTTTCCCATCCTCAAGGAGAGTTTCCTCCAGCCTCTGCAAGATCAAAGATGAGAGGATGGGGTTGTGGGCTCTGCTCCCGGGACCATCACAGCTGAGCTTTTCTGCAGCTTTTTTGCCCATCTTCCCTGTCACCAGCTGGACCTGCTGGTGCTCACGTACCTCAAGCTGGAAGGAGCCACTTGCTGGTGCTTGGAGACCCCCGGGCAGATGACACAGATCAGCTGCTGGCTTCAGTTATTAATAGTTTTGAGGATTGCTATTAATAGGCTTGGAGCAGCAGCAAGGTGTCCTCCTGCAGCATGTGACAGCATGCTCAGTTTAAACAGGTTCAATTAATTTCGGCGTCAGAAGTAATTTAAATTCAATTATTCATTTAAAAACCTGTGAGTGGCTGCCCATCAGGCAGAGCTGGCAGGTCTCGGGTTCCTCCTCTTCTCCACCGTTGCTGCTGCCTTTCCACAGAGGCATGCTGCTGCTCTCCCCAAAGCCAACCCACAGCAGCTTTGGGAGCTTAGAGACCAGAGCTTCTGCCTAATTAAACGTTTCTGATATGGGTATTTGGTGTTTGGAGAGTGCAGCCATGCCAGCACTGGAAACAATGAAACTCAAAGGAATAGTAGGGGGAAAATTAATATTTTAGTGTGTGTGTGTGCAGGGGGATCTTTTAGTGCCTGTGTATATGGAGTCAAGCTTTGAAGTGCCTTGATGATGGATCTTTGCCTGTCACAGAGCTCTTGTTACTTCAGTGCTTTTAGGGCTTTATGATGTCTCCAGTTTGCCAGTGGAGAAGCTGCAGTGAAGTGGTTTGAGCTGGGAGGGTGTCTGAATAGAGACTCAAAGCAGCTGGTGCAGGACCCTGGAAAAGACCTGCCAAACATGCTGGTGTGATGTGAGGCTGGAGCAGTCATCCATCATAGAACTGTCAGGGTTGGAAGTGACCTCAAAAATCATCCAGTTCCACCCCCCCTGCCATGGGCAGGGACACCTCCCACTCCATCAGTTGCTCACAGCCCCAGCCAGCCTGGCCTTCCAAATGTCCAGGGATGGGGCTTCCAGCACCTCTCTGGCCAACCTGGGCCAGTGTCTCCCCACCCTCCTGGGCAACAACTTCTTCCTAACGTCTCATCTCAATCTCCCCACCTCTACTTTTGACCCATTCCCCCCAGTCCTACCACTACCCGACAGCCTCAAAAGTCCCTCCCCAGCTTTCTTGTAGCCCCTTTCAGATCCTGGAAGGCCACCAGAAGGTCTCCTTGGAGCCGCCTCTTCTCCATGCTTTCTTGAGAGCTCATTTTTTGCCTAGTCCCTGCTGTCCTGCCCTAGAGGAACAAGCTCTTAGTTTCCTGAAGTCAGCGCATCCCTTGGAACCCATCTTTCATATTTCTGGATCCAATTTACTTTGATAAAAGGCAGGAGATACCTGTCAAACCATTGCCTTCATCTTTCACACTTGCCTGTCACTTGCTAATAGGCACTTGTGTAAGTTTATTGACAAGACAAATGGCTGGGGTGGCAGCTCCCACCCCTAACCTTGTTTTATTTATCGAACAGTTAAAAGTTTTTCTTTTTTTTTTAAAAAAAAAAGACCATAAAAAAAAATCCCTGCCCTGAGGCTTTTTTCCCTTTTTGTAGAAGGTCAGTAAATGCAGTTTGGTTTTCCTCTGGTGCAGCTGATAGTCTAGAGAAGTTTATGCAATTAAAAAGGAGAAACTAAACATTATTGTTACCAGTGTTGAGGAATGAAAGGTGTGCTGGGAACCTGCAGGGAACTGCGTTTGGAGCTGGGAAATATTCTCTTGTTTTATCCTTATTACTGTGACTCAGGGAGGTGAATTGCGTGGTGAGGGATTATTTTACTGGGAGACTATTCCTGCCAAGCCCATCTGTGGATACATCCAGGCTGCTCTCCTGAAAACTCCTCGTTCTCAGGACTTGATGTTGCAAATCATTAAGTGTGTTAATCATGGCAGAAATCCTGTTGAGATGTCTTGGCCCTGGGTGCTCTGTGCTTGACCTGCAGCTGGGGTGGAAAACCATAGAATGGGTTGGGTTGGAAGGGACCTTTCAAGATCATCCAGTTCCAACCCCCCTGCCATGGCAGGGACACCTCCCACTAGACCAGGTTGCTCAAGGCCCCATCCAACCTGGCCTTGAACACCTCCAGGGATGGAGCATCCACAACCCCCCTGGGCAACCTGTGCCAGTGTCTCACCACCCTCACGGTGAAGAATTTCCCTCTAATTTACCATCTAAATCTCCCCTCTTCCAGTTTGAACCCATCCCTATCCCACCCCTCATCCTATCATTACAAAGTCCTTCACCAGATTTCTTGTAGCCCCCTTCAGATCCTGGAAGGCCACCAGAAGGTCCACTTGAGTCGTTCCTTTGCCTCCAGCCTTTTAGGGGTATTTTGGGGTTATTTGTAATCTGGATCAGTCAATGGTCTTTTCATAGAGGGGTTGTGACCCATGGCAGAGGAAACCCCAGCAGCAAAGGTGTTGATGCAAGAAACTCTCCTTAACTGCTGTAGGCAATTTTCTACTGCTTCTTGTTACTCTTAATTCTTTATCCAGTGGTAAAGAGCCATCAGTTTTCACTAATTTCCAGATAAATAGTTGTCATTAATTGGCATATTATTAGATATTAGTTAATTATTATAATTAGACCTTTTTTTAAAAAAAAAAAAAATCAATCCAAGCTGGGATTCTCTGGCTGACAGAGAAAAGATGTGCACAGATCTTATGTGAGAATTTCAAATGTCTTCTGGGAGAGAGGCTCCACTTCCAAGAGAGCTTATTCCTAACCTAAAGCAGCTGCTACTTTAACATGGGAGCAAAGCAAATGAAAACCTCCTGCCTTGGAAGATCAGAAGGTCAGGGTAGATGGTGTCAATGCACTTTTACTCAGTAAAACCCAAGGTTTCCTTGGCTGCTGATCTCCTTGGATTGTAGACACAGGATTGGGTCAATATCTGGATGGGAAACCTCCAAGGGAACCTCCAATACCTCATTAAGCACATGGCTCCCTACAACACTAAATGAAAGCAGTGCATAGGATGGATCATTAAACCTGCACCATCATATTGCAAATAAATAATTTAAATAGGAAAATGTGAGGGTCCATCTGGAGCTGGAACAGGGCATGGGTCCTCAGAGCACCTTTGTAGGGCTTATACCCCCTCAGAAAAGAAATGTGACTCTCTTCATGCTTTCCTGCTAGATTTCCTTTCGTCTGGTTTGTGGTTTTCTTCCTATTTTAGAGGTGGAAGGAGCCAATTTGAAGTCTCTCCTTAACTGTGATTTGACCTCTTCCAATGAACAGCACTGTAGAAATGTTATTACCTGGCAAATGAACTGAAAAAAATGGCTCTGTTGTAAGAGTACTTTATGTATATTACTTTAAAAAAGTCCATAGATGGCTTCTTTCAAAATGATATATACGATTTCTGCAGGGATTCCACAGGGATGTGCACAAAGCCATGGCCAACTCCATGAAGGGAGGTCCTGGGATGGACAGCAGGCTAAAAACCCTTCACATGAGGATGGATAGCATCCTGGACATGATAGACAGCAGGTCATGGCCTCTGTGCTTCACAGTCTCATTTTTCACTCCTGTAGATGGCACTGACCTGTACAAAGTTCTCTTCAGGTGTATAAATGCCATAGAAACACAGAATGTTTTGGGTTGGAAGGGAACTCCAAAGGTCACCTAGTCCAACCCTCCTACAATAAGCAGGGACATCTCTACCTAGGGCAGGTTGCTCAGAGCCCCATCAAGCCTGACCTTGAATGTCTCCAGGGATGGGGCCTCCACCACCTCTCTGGGCAACCTGTTCCAGTGATCAACCACCCTCATATTAAAGAACTGGGAGATAATAATAGGAATATTTTGTATCTTAGTTGTAGTATTAACTTGATCTTTCTTTCTTTCTTTGAAAAATGAGTCCTCAACTCCCTCAAGACTGCTGGAGAAATCTAACCCAGGGCTCTGATTTTGAAGCAAATTTTGGCTTTCTCATCTTCTTCGATCTCAGAAGTGTTCATTATTTTAACAGTATTTAGTCAGCAGAGAGGAACCAAGCCATGACCCTGAATATTTCCTTACCAAAAGATGCCTGAGTATTCTTTGTATATATTTTTGAATTATATCCATGAATTATGTCAGTGGAACTAACGATTACTCTCAGTAAATCTCACTTCTGTCAGAGGCACTTGAATAAATTTTATAGCTGGATGCATTTAAGAATACTTAGTAACACTTACAGCAGTATTAGAAATAAAAATACAGGTAATAAATTATCATCTCCTCTCATTTCCAACACGTATAATTTGTAAATATCCCATATAAGAGACTAGAATAAATATGGCATTTGTCAATGAAGCATTTATGCCAGAGCTGAGGGGATGATGCAGTCTGTAAATTGATTTTCATGTACAAGTTGCTTTAGGATTACAAATTACATAGAATGGTTGGCTGGCGAGTTTTGGGATTTTATCTTTATCATCCTGTTTGTGGACCCTCCTCACCCATCATTTGTTATTCAAACCCTGTGTTGATGGGAGGGTCATTAATTTACTCAGGAGCTCCTCTGGGGTGGAGGATCAGCAAGGGGTTAATCTTCATGAGCAATGTCAAAAAGAAATATCCATTTTCAGGGGGTTTTAAATGACCTGTTGCTTTAGGGCAGGCAGCAGAACACGGCTGCCATGGGGGACCTGCACCAGGCAAAGGTGCTTTAGGCTGGGACCTCAGAGATTGAAACAAAGCACCATTGGAGGGGCAGAAGGGAAAAGTTTGGCTTCAGCAACTTCTCACTCCAAACTCAGGCCTTCAGGGTGAAACTGAACTCCCAAGTCCATAAACTAGTTGGTTTTTTTCTTCCTTTTGTCTCCTGGCTTTAACAGGACTAATGCAACACTTCCAAGCTAATATTTTCTTTAATTTTCCTTCAGCCACAGCTGGGCTCACCTGGGGTAGGGTCAGGCAGGAGGAAGCACAGATTTTTCCATGCTGTAATGTCATTGCTGCCTCACAGATGGGCTTCACTGGAAGCAGGTCATCCTCTGGCCACAACCAGTGCTGGGGTAGGTTCCTGTTTGAATGGGTTGTACTGGTTTGGGGCTGGGGCTGTTGGTCATCAGATTAATTGAACGTGACTTTCACAGTGAATACAGGGTTTGACTAGACTGGGAAGCTGCAAAATGTTATCAGAAATTGAGACAAAGAAAAAAAACACCAGCTGGTTTGCTGTTTCCAGTGGTCAAACCCCAATGAATGTCAAGCTCAGCATGGTGCAAATACTCATCTTGATGGATAGTGGGATGCTTGATACGGTTTTGAATTTAATTGGAATATTTTCTCCCTCCAAGCAGGATGTTATCTGGAATAACAATTGCTGGACATGAAGGAAACTGTGAAATCTCACCTCAAATATTTAACAGTAGTGTGATTTTGTTCCTCCTAAATCAAACAGACCAGTCAAGTTGTTTATCTTTGATCCATGTGGAAGAAAAGCGGGTGCCAAATATGGTTTAAATCTTTTTGCTTACACCAAGAACCTGTCCTGTGAAACACTCGCTGAAGAAAACAAAACCTTTTAGCTGGGCTTAGATCAGTGCAGTCCCACTGGTTTGTCTGAGCTGCAGGTTTGGATTTGGCTTTGGCTTTCCCAGCAGCTCAGTTGCTTCCTGCACCATGGTCCATGTTTATTCCTGACAATCTTGTTGAAATTTTCTTCTTTCTTCCTTGTTCCATTGTGGTTTTTTTCAAATGTTTTTCACCTGGATGCCGTTACCAGGGCTAAGTTAAGCCCTCTACTACAGATGTTTATAAAGCTGTGGAGGAGCCACGCTCATGCTCCTGGAGATGATGGGGACAACACGTCCTGCCTGTAGCTCATGATGGAGCTCTGCTGTGAGCCCAGACCCTGCAGGTGGGCAACCAAAGCTCAGCTGGTCAAAGCCCTCTCTGACCCAGAGCCAGGATTTTCCTGCGGGCTTCTTACAAAGGGATCAGGTTTTCTCTTGTAGCTTCTTGCCTTTATTCCTGTAGGAAAGAAACATTGGAGACGATGCCAGACTTCCAGCCTAAATTCACTCCTTGGCTGTGTTATCTCCATTTGATCTCGTGCCAATATTGTCCTTGAAATAGCTCTTCTCCTCTCAGCTTGCATTTTGCTAGGTCAAACAAACTGTCCTCTTTTAGTCTTCCCTTGGACAGTATGTTCTCCATTGCTCCAGTGGTCATCCCTACAGTTCTCTGCATGGAAATCATAATTTCTCTGAGATGTGGTTAAAAGGCTTTCAGGTGGGGTCACACCAGGGACTTGTACAACAGCATGGGTGCCTCCTTCTGTTGACTATATCTTGCCAGATATGTTTTAACATTGAATTTTCTTTCTCTGCTTCTTGCTGGTTCCCCTCACCCTTTGGTGCACTTGAGTGGCTCTATCCAAAGTGTATTTTTCTAACCAAAAGCTGACTGCAGAATTATTCCCCCTCCCTCCCCTCCCTTTTCCTATGGACTTGCTGATTCTCTGCACCATGAAGCCCCATTCTGGTCCTAGCGCTTCAATCTTCAGAGTCATTCTGCTCCCTGTGTGATGTTTCATTTTTCCTCCAGTGATGATACTTCCCTGCTTCCTATCAGCAGCAGTTTTATTCAGAATCCTCCTGTTTTGCATTATGAAAATATGAGATGAAATTGGTCTGGAGACCAATTCTGGAGCAGCTCCAGTGGCGATCCTGGTTTAGTAGAGCTATTATTGGTGAAAACTGTGGGAGACTTTCTGATGACCAATTTCTTATGTCCTTTAGAATTCTTATGCTCACCTTCTCTCCAGTGGATGCATGATTAGGTGGCATTATAGCAAATATTCTAACCCAGTTTCAAAAGCCCCTGGTGTTGTGTGCCACGAGGCAAGATGAGGTGTGTCAGTAGCCTGTGCTCAGCTTGCTCTGGTGCTTTCCACAAGGAAAATATGATGTCCTCATTTTTTTATATTCAGAACACTTCTTGGGCCTGTGTAGACATGATCAGGTCCATTTTAATATGTTTCCATTGGTCATCCTGCCTTTGTCCCCTTTCCTCTTGAAATCTGAAGCAAAATATTGTATAGCTTGGAGCATACTTGGATTATCTTTAATCTTCCTGCCACCCATAGTGACCTCTTTTATTTATATAGAGAAAACATTTTGTCATGTTAACTGCTACAGGTGTCCCTGCCCATGGCAGAGGGTTGGAACTAGATGACCTTTAAGATCTATTCCAACCCAAACCCACCCATGATTCTATGATTTTTCTAAGTTCCTTTCAGTTTGAAGAGTTTTTCCCCTTGAATCAAAGGTACCTACATTTAAAGTTTTGATAGTTGTATCCTTGCAATTAACTTGATAGATTCAGCCAAGTTTCACTATTCACATCCTCTTCCATTAGGCATCTGGGGCTGGAAATGCCCATGGCAACTGGTCATTGCTTCCTTGGGGAGATGAGCAACCTGGTCTAGTGGGAAGTGTCCCTGGCATGGCAGGGGGGGTTGGAACTAGATGATCTTTGAGGTTCCTTCCAACCCAAACCATTCTATGCTTCTATGTTTGGGTAGAGAGGACTGATGCAGCTGACACTGTCCCATTGCTCTCACTGCTGATCCCAATGGAGCTTGTCCTGTTTGTGGGGGCTCTCGTATGTGAGATGCTTCCCTGCTGGCAGAAGCTCTGCTGGCTCCTTGTCCCTGTAGCTAATACAAGCAAAACTCATGTTGAGACCATCAAGAGTGATTCACAGGTGTATGAGGGGCCTCAGGTCAATATATTATCGACTATATTTAGGTTGAACTTTAGAAAAAAGTTCTTTAATATAAGGGTGGTTGATCAGTGGAACAGGTTACCCAGAGAGGTGGTGGAGGCCCCATCCCTGGAGACATTCAAGGTCAGGTTTGATGGGGCTCTGAGCAACCTGCCCTAGGTAGAGATGTCCCTGCTATTTATTGTAGGGGGGTTGGACTAGATGGCCTTTGGAGGTCCCTTCCAGTCTGAAACATTCTATGATTCTATGATATATGTCATAGTTCGCATGTCATATATGTGTCATAGTTCACGTGTCATACATACATATATATATATATGACCCAGGTTTTGGCTGTGCAGCAGATCAATATCACCCACCAGTCCTGACCAAACAGGTGCCCTGGGTCACTGTCTGGGTGAGGACAAGCAGTAGGTGACCTCTTCAGGACAGGGTAGACAATTTATCCTGCTCCAACCCCCTCGGGACCGAGTCAAACCAGCATCTGCCACTTCCCCTGGGTGTGATGGTCCTGAGTTATTTAACTGGCTTAATTGTTTCTGCTGGATGTTTTCATTAATTTCTTCACAGTGACTGCTTCTAGGGGCAGCCTGGATGTTTAGCTGGAAATAAAAGAGTTATCCCCTGATAAAGCTGGTAATAACAGGCTTCCCAAAAGCCTAAATGTGGATTCCTTGTGTATATTAATGACGTGGTGTTTTGTTATTGCCATGCTAGTCTAAAGGTATTACAGGAGTTATAAGGACTGGGCATATCTTTCAGTGGAGCAGCTGGTAAGAGTGATAAAACTGGGCAATTTTTAGGCATGCTGGTCAATTTATTTCAGTTCCAGTCAGTTTAGTTGGTCTAATAAGAAGATACAAATTCCTACACGCTTGAATTCTCTTGTATGCTGGTCACTTCTTGGTATACACTGTAAAATATATATATATATTTTTTTTTTTACATGAATAATCAACATTACCTGCTTATCTCTGCTAAAATCTCCCAACCTAGTGTTTACTCAACCTTTTAAAATAAAATTTTTTTAACTATTATCATTCAGCTGATTGCTGAACTCATTTTCTCTAGGGTTAATGAGAACAAATCCTTTGAACTCGCCAGTTATTTCTGTCTGATTTGGAGCAGGGCTCACTCAAGCTGCCTTTGCAGTGAAATTGGTTGTATAAATTATCAAGGGTTCGGCTATGAAAAAGTTTGATTAAGTTAATTAGAAATCCAGAACTTGGCCTTTGGCCAAAATGTAATTTACTTTCCTTAAGCCCAATTTGAAATGAAATCTTACCTCGGGTTTTAATCTGGAAATTCAAATGTTTTCTTAGCTCTTACTTTCGGCTGTTTATAAAACAACCCAATTAATTAAATGCGTAGAAGTGTTTAAATAGGAAAATTAAACATGGACAAATTCTAAGAGCAGGGTGGGGACAGTTGCCCCTGGTTGTACAGCTCAGGGAAGCCTTTGACACATCACTCAAGGTGAGTTACCTTAAGGCAGATGCAAACCTCAGTCCTTCAGGGGGTTTCAGATGAGGGTCTGGTGTCTGTACTGGTACCAGTGCTGGGCTGTGGACCTGCCATGGGCATCCAAGCATCTGTGCTGCTTAATTGTCCCTAGCATGGTTTTGGCCCATGCAAACCAAGCCTGGGCTGGGTTCAGAGGAAACCATGACCCAGGGACCATCCTTAGGATGTAATTTAGATCTCCAAATTGGTTTTGGCTTTGGGGTTACTGAAGGACCCTGAAGTCTCTGACCATCCTTCCTCATGGTTGCACCTGGATACAACCACGTGTCCATGAGGCTAAGATCTGACCACTGCCAATGTTCATCCTTCTGAGATATTGCAACTCTGAGCCAGCAGCCCATCCCCACCCTGGGCAAAGGTAAGAGTGCAAGGTGTGGAGAAAAGCACCGCAGCCTGGTTTTCCAATCCTGATGAGTAAGGAATCATAGAATGTTTTAGGCTGGAAGGCACCTCTAGAGGTCATCTGGTCCAACCTCCCTACACAAGCAGGGACATCTCTCCCTAGGGCAGGTTGCTCAGAGCCCCAGCAAGCCTCACCTTGACGGACTCCAGGGATGGGGCCTCCCCCCCCTCTCTGGGCAGCCCATTCCACTGATCTATCACCCTCAGATTAAAGAATTTTTTTCTAATATCCAGCCTAAATCTCTCCTTTCCCAGCTTAAAACCACCCCTCCTTGTCCTGTCATTACAAACTCTTTTGAATAGACCTTTCCCTGCCTTTATGTAGGTCTCCTTCAGGTACTGGAAGGTGTCTATAAGGTGAATCTCTGCTGCTGTTTCAGAAGCACGTTTACTTCTGGAGCAGAGCAGAATTTGCATCTACATCCACAGAGCAGTTTTAGTAGCAATGGGGGTCTCTTTTTTTCTTCCAAATGAAGTTTCTGCCCCAGGGTTTGGCTGCTCAAGAAGCTGTTTCTCCTAACTGGTGCACCAGTAGAACCTGTGAGGCTGAGCTGGGCAGGAGGATGGAAAGGCAAACACTGCACAACTTGCAGGTCTGTGCAACAGGTCTTGCTCCAGAGCAGCAACAACAACCCAAACAGGCTCCCCAGCTGGGATTAAAAAAAAAAGACAGACAAAACAATTCCAAGGCCACACTTTTTCAGAATTTTGAAAACTAGATCTACCTTGGTGGTGGCTCTTTGGGGTCAGTGGTATCTCCAGACCCAACTGAGACACCGGGACCATGGGCTACCCAGCTCAGTGTGAGTTCATAGTCAGAACCTATAGATTCTTCTTGTAACTTGAGATAAGATTCTCCACATCCCTTACCCTGCATCCCTCTACTTGCATATATTTGAACTGATAATTCTGTGACAACACAACGAGGCATCATTAACATCTGCTGTGTGCTTTGATCTGCACGGGGGAAAGTGCTACCAGAGCCAATGATTTTCATAGAATCATAGAATGGTTTGGGTTGGAAGGGACTTCCCAAGGTCATCTAGTCCAACCCCCCACAATAATCAGGGATATCTCTAGGGCAGGTTGCTCAGAGGCCCATCAAGCCTGACCTTGAATGTCTCCAGGGATGGGGCCTCCACCACCTCTCTGGGCAACCTGTTCCAGTGATCAACCACCCCCATAGTAAAGAACTTTTTCCTATTGTCCAACCTAAATCTACCCTTTTCTAGCTTTAAACTATTATCCCTCATCCTGTTACTACAAACCCTCATGAATAGTTCTTTCCCTGTCGTCTTATAGGTATTGAAATATGTATATTTTGTTGGTACTTCTTTTTGTGTTGGATCCAAAAGCAGGGATCAGTATTCCTAATGATAAGTGAGGAGAGGGAAGCAGAGCCCCAGGTAGGTTCTGTGAGGCTGGCTGCTTCTATCAGCCTTAAACCCCTTTGGGGCAGGAAAGCAATACACCCTCTATTCCACCTAAATGATTTTATAATCACCCCCAGCCTTCGGTTTATCCTTCGGCCCATTCACTATTTTAATTATGATTTTTTTTTCTCCCTCCCTGGGCAGTAAAACCTCTTGGATTCTGCCTTTTGGTTCAGTTATTTCGGGAACTCATTAAATGCTTAAGTCACGTGTTCATTATTAGAAAGTGCAAACAACTCCCTGGCTGTGCCATGGGAGAACCTTCATGGTGAATTACCGTAGTTAAGTAGTAGCTTAACAGCTTGAGACTCTTCTAACATTAGGCAGGGTTTTTTAGACCTTTAATGCACGGCAGATTATGATGCTTCCTGTACTGAATGGGATGAGGTTATTGTCTGTGGTTGGTTTAATATGGATCCGTGTAGAGGGATAAGGCACAATCCTGTACATGCTGTAGAGGAATTAGAGAATGTTCTCTTTTGATGAGGACAAGGAATGATTTAAATAGAAGGAGGGGAAAAAAAAAATATACCCAAACCAACAATAAGCAAAGCCCATCCTACTGCTCAGCTACTCTTGCAGCTCATGGCTAAGAGGATTCAGGCTAGAACCAAGGTTGAATCATGCTGTGATTCACCAAACCTCAAATCTCACTGTGGTGTCATACCTAGAGACATCATTTCATCCGAGGGAGCTGGTTCCTCTCATCCCTCTGCTCCTGACAGTTGAGATCATCGAAACCTCTAGTGCCAAGTGGGAGTGCTAAAGAGCTCCATCACCTGCCCTGAGAAGCCAGTGGTGAGACAGCGGAGATGAGGAATCGATGCTGTGAGGGATCTGCCGGCAGCAACCTTGCAGAGACTGCCGGGGAGTTAATCATGGAATCATAGAATTGTCAGGGTTGGAAGGGATCTTAAAGACCATCCTGTTCCANGTGCATGTGTCCACTGATGACTCACGTTGGGCTTCTCATCCACGAGTACTCCCAAGTTCTTTTCTTCAGGGAATCCAGTGTAATGCCTGTGTCCCTCAGCCTCACGTTGGGTGAGAGATGCTGAGCTGGAAGATATTGCTGGTTAGTGACCGAAACAAAAACATGAGAACAAACAATTCACCCACGAGCTTTCACGGTTGTCCTTTCGGTGCTCTGGTGGCCTTCATAGAACAGTGGCAGATTGTATTGTTTTTACACCAGTTGCTTAGTTAATTGGGCAAAACTGTGTCTGATCTGAAAAGTACCAGGTTGGGAGCTCAGTAAAAAGTTGACAGGAAAGGCTGTCCTGAATAACAACTCCTTTTCTAATCTGAAACTTGAATCTTTGGGGAATCACCCATCATGGGGTATTGGAGAGTAACTTTGGATCACTAGCTAGAGGTAAGAATTCAAGTATTTGCAGATGTTTGTTCTTCTTTAATCGGTCATGGTTAAGATGTGTTCATTCTGGGTGTACAGACAGGTTCACAGATCTATATCCTGAAATGAGGACAGGTGATGTAATGGGAATCCCAGACAAACATGTGAATGCTCTGCAGATACAGTTTATGGCAGCAGAGAAATGCTGTCCTGTGGTAGGAATAGGAGGAAAGGAAAAGAATCAAACACCTCTACTGAAAATTGAGAGGTTGGTAATGGAACAGGCTCAGGTTTGCTCAGTGATCCTTATTTCTCCTTTTTGTACTGTGCCCCCTTCAAATGAAAATGAAATAGATGGAGTGAGGTTCCTCTGTGCAGCATCTCACCCCTGGGTACCACTTTCAGTGCCCTTGGTGATCCCCGGGGCACCCCTTAGGGCTGGCTGTGGGGCAAGGGGTTGGTAATGGGGAAAGGGATACAGAGGCTCCCACTCCCATGCAAACCCCATAAACCCCTTGTCCACAGGCTCTCATGCTTTGGTTGTTACTGAATTATGGTTTGGTTTTTTGAATAAGATTTGAGAAATGGCACATGTCCCTTCCCATTCTAGGACCGAGCTGCTGGGTTATGAGGAGGCAGCAGCTCCCTGAGGTAAAAAGCCAGCTGTGAACAGCAACCAGGTGATTCTCAGCATCTCCTCCTCTCCATCCTGCTCCCCTCTCTGCTCCTGCTGGGAGGAGATGGATCAAATCCCGGCTGCTGGGTTAAGGCCCAGGCTCTGGCAGCCCTGTGGTCTGTTCCCCTGGTTACAACTCGTCCCTTCTCCCTCTACGTGCTGTTATCTTCTGCATCTTCCTAAACCACAGTATGTAATCCAAATGCAATGCATTATGTAGTGGCACCAGGAATCCTATTTGTTTTGCTGTATGAGGTCCCAGGAAGGCAGCGGCTGCAGAGGAATTGAAACCAAAGCTATGTTTTGCTTGTGTATCTTTGTTATTTATTAAAAAATGTTAGCAGAAAAGGAGAAGAGCAGCCCCATACCTTGCCTTTCTCATCCCAAGAGCATTAGTGAAGTGGGCAATTAAAAGGAAATGCAACTTTCTGCTTCTAGCTGAGCAGGCTTGACAGGTAGTTGGGAAAAAAAAGGTATAAAATAAGGACTCTCACACGTCTCTTTGTCATTTTTCACAGGAGAATGCCCATGAAATGTCAGAACCATGAATTGCCATGTAAGGAGCTCGGACTCATCCTGCTGAGCGATGTGCACAGTGTGTTTGTGGCATTAGAGATGGGCAGGGCATGGGGGAAAGGGACATTCTGCCTTTTGCAAACACTCCCAGAGCTCTGGACGAGCTCTGAGCTGGGTCCTTCACCTCACTCCTTCCCCACCTACTCCGGGTTTGGGAGTTTAGGCAAGAGAGCAGCATCCACAAAGTAGTGGCAAAGACTTTTGAAGCAAGCTCTGAAATATCTTTTTTTTTTTTTTTTCCCCAGTGATTATTTTCCTGGGAGAAAAAGGAGGAGGAATGAGCTACAGAGTGAACATTTTTGACTTCTAAAACACAGCCAGCAGCCCAGTGTGCTAGCAGCAAGTCCTGCCTCCAAAAAACCTGGAAAAATAATAGCTTTGACTCTTGCTGGCCCATCCCACCACCCCTGCCCTCTCTTTCCACTGATTGCAAGCAGGTCCCCTCCCTGGCCACGCAGCAGGATGGCTCTGCAGTCACGCTACTTCCCAGCAAGACCAGCTCCAGCATGGAGCCCAACTAATAAGCCCCACAGAACTTATTAGCTCAGGTTTGGTGGAGTGTGTCACCTCTAATGAGGGTGTGCTTGGCTGCGTAGGGAGCAGGGAACCCACTGGGGTGGGGGCTCCCAGGTTCCAGACCCTGCTCAGCACGAGAATCCGGGGGTGATTTGTAATGCAGGTCTTTCCATTGCTGCTCAGGGAGTTCTCCCTACTGTTAATGTTGATTTATAGCAATTTTTGAACTGCTGGGGAAGTTTCGGAATAGGAGGAAGGCTGGATTTGTATCACTATTTAAAAAAAGCAAAAGGTGAGGGGGAGCAAAAGAAGTCCAAAGGGAATTGGTACAAAGCACTCAGCTGCTGGACGTGTGCTGCTTGCTGTAGGAAAGGGTGATGCAACCTCAATGTGGCACATGAAAAGGATTAAAACCCAGTTGGCTAATTGGTTTCAGGATGATTTTATTGATTTCTGTTTCTAGGGGTGAATAATCATGTGGTTGTGGCCTTGTCACAGCTTCTGTGCTGCCACCCAGTATGTGTTTTTCTGGAAGGGCCTCCTAAAAGTTGTGTGGGGTCAGAGGGAAGTCCAGTGGAGGCTACAAGGATGATTAAGGGGCTGGAGCATCTCTGTGCCCAGGACAGGCTGAGAGCCCTGGGGCTGCTGAGCTGCACAAGAGAAGCCTCAGAGGGGATCTGATCAATGCTGAGCAAGAGCTAAAGGGTGGGGGCAAGAGGCTGGGGCCAGACTCTTTTCAGTGGTGCCCAGGGACAGGACAAGGGGCACCGGGCGCCAACTGGAACCCAGGAGGTTCCATGTGAGCAGGAGGAGAAAGTTGTTTGTTGTGAGGGTGTTGGAGCCTGGCCCAGGCTGCCCAGAGAGGTTGTGGAGTCTCCTTCTCTGGAGACTTTTAAGACCTGCCTGGACACATTCCTGTGTAACCTGCCCTGGGTGAACCTGCTTTGGCAGGGGGCTGGATGAGATGATCTCCAGAGGTCCCTTCCAACCTCTACTATTCTGTGCTTCTATGGAAGCTTGAAGAACAAGGTGAAGAACATCCCTCAAAGCAGAATTCTTGGACTTACACAGATAAGGGTAACGTGGTAGTGGTCTAAAAGAGCAAAAATGGAGAGCAAAACTGGTAGCAGGTCATCTCCTCTCCTGCTCATTTTCGATCTTCTCACTGAAGTTTTACAGGGAATAAAAAGAAGACTCTGGCTTTTGTAGCTCAGGGGTGAATAGGTCCCCAGATTGGGAGTGGAAGCCAGGTAAATGCAGCCACCAGGGGCAATTTTGAAGCTGATTGTACATTTTCCCAAAGAAAGTCTCTTGTTCAAACCAGATTTCACTCTGGGCAACATGGTGTTTTCCTCAGGAGGGTGGATTATGTCCCTCTGCTTGCATGAGACATTCAGGCATTGGCTGCCCATGCACTGTGTTATGAGATGATGGTTCCTCTGGTTTCACTACCAGTCATTTAGGAGTTTAGGTGTCAACTGACAGGCTTCAATAAACTCTGCTCTGCTTTCTTGGCACATCTGGTCTTGCATGTGACTCACGGGTGAGGAAAGCGAGGCCCATGAAGACAAGTCACTTCTCAAGGTCTGTGTGGTAGGGCGTGGTGGTGTGAGAAGATCTGGGCTCGTGTGAGGGTGGCGATGTTGGTAGGAGCACAAAGCCAACGTGGTGACACCACTTCTACATCTCCATTAGTTCACTGAGGTGTTCACGCATGAAGCTACACCTTGCAGACCTACCATGACAGGCTTGCATCATCTGTCACATGAAGTCCAGGCTAGTGTAGGTGATGAAATTTCTTATTATGTGGGTTCCTCTTGAAATCTGGAAGGGGAAGACCAGCATGAAGAGCTGTGTCCTGTTGCTCTGGACTGAGGCAGTATTTTTTTTTTATTTAATAGCCTGATTATCTCCCTTTCTTCCCTCTTCCTGCACTTGTTTTAATGCCTACAGTGACACACAGTGGTGATGAGTTTCTGCTGTGCCAAAGCACTTGCCTTGACACAGGGAGGTGGAGGACACTGGAGATGGTGGCAGTGGTCACTGCCAAGCTCCCCTTGCAGGAACACAGTGCACTGGGCTGGATCCACTTGCTGATGTGACTTGTGCTGAGGGCTGCTCCTCAGGTGGCTGGATAGGGAAGTTTTGGAACTTTTTACCCTTCCATCCAACATATCAACCACTTACTGCTGAGCGTTTTTCATGATCGGTAGAGTTTCATAAGCTGATTTGTACCATAAATGCCCCACTCAAATCCTCTTTATTTTGTTGTGACAATGCAATTTTATTTAATCCTTTTGCAAGCAGCCACGGAATAAAAGTTGGCTTTTGGCTGTTGTATTTCCCCTGTTCCTTATGCTCCTGTTGTCCTAGAGAGCTCAGCTGGAAAGTGTGGCACAGTTGCTCCTCAGGAGAACACTTTTCAGCGTCTCTGGATGTGTTCACCTTTCATTTTGAGGTGGTGTGTTTGCAGAGCAGGCATATGACAGTTTTCACAAGGATTATTCCATTTCTCCATTTTCCAAGAAGATTTTCTCTTCCTTTGAGAAGAAAAATGATCAGATGAGAAGTCTTGGGCTTCTTCCTATTTGAGCCATTGCTCCATGCTGGGTAGGTTCAGGCAAGCCCCAGTTTCCAAATCCCAGCTTCTCCAGCTATTAAGATGATAGAGGACATGCTGATACATCTCGTTTGAAAGGTCTGGAAGAGGGGGGCAAGAGGTAAACAAAGGCACTGACTTGGAAAATGGATGAAAAAAAGAAAGCATCTTTGTCAGGCATCGTTCCTCTGAGCAGTGGCGGTACCTGGGGTGTGACTGGAGCTGCACCCATGGAGCTGGTGCTGGGGTGGGCTGGTGAGGCCCCTCGGTGTGGAGGGAGGTGGCCAGACCTTCTGGGTCTCCATCATCCAGTGGTGGCCAGATGTGCTGGGTCTCTGTCATCCGGAAAATGCTTCTTGCTGGCAGCGCAACGCAACCGTGAGGGTCAAGGTCAAGTTGCTGGCAGCCTGCAGCCCTCTGGAGCTGAGCCAAAGTGGCATGAAAAGCCTCAAGCACACACCAAAAAGTCTTTTTCCCTCCAGTTTTGACGGGCAGCCCCATGGTCCCTGCCCAGGCTGCAGGACCCGGTGGTCCCGGTGGGAAGGCAGGCACTGATGCTGGGCTGCTCCTGACATTGCTGCCTGCGGGTGCCCAGCCAACTGGCGAGGCCGGAGCAGCGACACATGAAATATGATGATTTTCTGCTGAGGAGGAGGAGGAGGAGGAGGAGGAGGAGGAAGGAGGGGTGGGGAGGAGGGGGGGGACCGCTTGCTCCTTCATGGTTTGCATGCTGGGGGCTGCAGAGAGGACTGGCCAGAGAGGAGAGCTGGGTGTGGAGCCTCAGCACCCTGGGGGTGGCCCCTTTCTCCTTGCCCAGGAGGGTGTGATTGTCACCCAGGTGGGCACTGGTGGCACCAGGAGAGGTGCGAGGCTGCTGGGGGATGATGCTGCCATGGAGTGCCAGGCCTGGGCACCCACTGCTTTGGGGGCACCCAGCACCCCAGGATCTGGCTCCCCGCTGTTGCCCGGGGAGCTGTGCCACATACGGTGCTTTGCGGGGCTGGGCTGAGCCCTTTTCTGGGGGGTGTTCGGTTCAGTTGGCTAAAAAAAGCTGAAACCCCACTCCTGGAAGAATTCTTTCTTGCTGTGCCAGAGCTGCTGGGTTCAAACTTTGCAGCCTGGTCCTTAGTTTGATGGGAGGCACTTGACAAGAGCTGCTCCCTGTGTGTCATTAACCCTCTCCCACCACCGCCTGGGATCGAAACCGTTAAAGCCTCAAATTCAGTTGGAACCCATTTAACCCTGATAAGAAGCTGCCACACAAGCCCCGGCATCACATCCAGCAGCTGCTCAGTGTTATAATGACTGTGCATTTATCCAAGAGCTGGGCGGCAAGTTTTCCGTTTATTCTTATTCTCCCAAAGTT
>VYZX01026068.1:349133-542942 GCA_013401335.1 Brachypteracias leptosomus
AAAAAAAATTAAAATAATCTAATAATATTCAGGAAGAAGGACTGCTATCACAAACCACACCCCCCCCTGCTCCCACTGTGCTGCTGCTGCTGCTTTTATTAAAATATTTGCGCTGTGAGTGACAGTCCTCCAGAAGTGATAATTGGTGCACTGTGTCTTTAAAAGGTTAAAACCCTTTTCAAAAAGGCCTCGACTCATAGTGGGAAAAGACAAGAGAGGCTTTGCCTGGCTTTGGATCCAGCAAACAGCTGCTGATTAGAGGCTGCGTCTTCGGGGCTGAATTTATTACATATTTTTCAGCAGCAGGGATTCTAGGAGGACGCTTCCGTTTGGGTTTCTTGATCGTGGTTTATTTTTATTCAGAGGAATAACAGAGGAAGGATTTGTTCCGGCTGGAGCATGCTCACAACCTGCAAGATCTCCCATTATTAAACTGCCTACTTTGGGCTTCAATATACATGTGGTTTTTGCTTTTTTTGTTGTTGTTGTCGTATTTTTTTTATTAGCGTTATTATTATTTGGCAGCGTGCATCTCTCGATTTTTTATTTTTTATTTTTTTTTAAAATAATTTATTTTGAAAGGAAGCTGATCTCGTAATGAGCTTTCTCCTTCCTTACTTGAAACAGGTGCTAATGAAAGAATGCAAATAGCACCGGCTGAGCAGAACCTTTCCTAAAGACGGGAGCAGCCAGCGACCCAAACCCGCCCGGATTTGCCCCAGCAAAGGTAGGCACCGAGGTGGGGGGAGGTTTGCTCGATATCTCGATTTTCCCTTCTCTCCACCGTCTCTTTTTCTCCCCCCTCCCTCGCTGCGGGTGCACAACCAGCGAGATTCCATTTTGCCTCCCGAAAGGTGTCAGGTTGCCACCGAGTGTGTGTATAAATATATCTCTGTATATCAATGTATATGGCTATAGGTGCGCACCTTGCCCGCATGGCGCGATGGGCGAGCTCCCCCAGCCCCAGGTGACCCCAGTGGTGCCCAGTAGCCCCTGGCCCCATCCCCAGCCCACTCCCCACCGACACTTGGCCGCTTGCTCCTGCCTCCTTAGCCCTGCCTGTCGCACGGATTCAGCGTCGCTCCACACCAACTTCGGCTTCTCCCAGGGTGCATAGGTGGTTGTTGTGGTGGTGCTGGGTTTTTTTCGTGCTAGGGGGTGGTGGGAGGTGGATGGACACGTGTGTCGGTGATGTGCGTGCAGAGGGGCATGTGTGGGTGCTGGTCACCCTATGGCTGCTGGTCATTCTGTGGCCACGGGTCACCCTATAGCTGCTGTTCACCCTATAGTCCCTGGTCACCCTGTGGCTGCTGGTCACCCTATAGCTACTAGTCACCCTATAGCCCCTCATCACCCTGTGATCACTGGTCAACCTATAGCTGCTGGTCACCCTATAGTCCCTGGTCACCCTGTGGCTGCTGGTCACCCTATAGCTACTAGTCACCCTATAGCCCCTCATCACCCTGTGATCACTGGTCAACCTATAGCTGCTGGTCACCTGATAGCCTCTGGTGACCCTGTGATTACTGGTCACCCTGTGGCCACTGGTGACCCTGTGATCACTGGTCACCCTATAGCTGCTGGTCACCCGATAACCACTAGTGACCCTGTGATTACTGGTCACCCTGTGGCCACTGGTCACCTCTCCACCAGCCACCCTGTGTGGCTGGAAGATGGACATGTTGCTCCATGGGGAGCCCAGTCCTCCCGGGGTGATGCTGGGTGCCTGTGCCCAGGCCCTGCTCCACTTCCCATCCTGCGTTTATACTCCCTGTGGAGCAGGAGCAGCTGGTGCCTCATGCTACAGTGTGATAAACATATTAAATATATATTTATTTTTTTTTTCCAACCCTCATTTTAACAGCTAGATCCCTGCTTACAACTGAACCCCATTTTGCCTGCACAAAGCCTGGCTTTGCTTTCCCAACCTGCTGAATTTATCGGTGTGCTCGGGGCTGGCGTTGGGGCAGCGCCGGGATGTTACCCTGGGAGGTTTGTCCTTTGCTGGGGAGAGTTTTCCCCCGTGTTTTGCTGTGCTGGAGGCAGGTGGAAGCATCCGCAGCAGCCTCATGCAGTACCTGGCTCTGGGTTCTCATCCTGGGCTTGCAGCAGCGACTGCAGTGGCCTCTCCGAGGGCCAAATCCAGCCCTGGCTGGGATCATCCAGCTCCTCCGGCCAGGGGAGCAGGAATTAGCCCTTTGTCTGAAAGTTTGTGGTTGTGTTTTGGTTGTTTAAGTCTGTTCGAGCGATATATTTCTCGTCTCTGTGTGCACGGAGGATTATCTGGAGTCTTTTTTGCCTAACTCTTCATGAAAAGCTCTGCAAAAAGTTTACCCCGGTGAATTGTGTGTGCTGGGGGTGGGCAGCATGTTAAATAAAGTGCTTGTTTTAGGTAAACAACCCCTTGAGGCTTCCTAGAAAGAGAACTTAGGAATATCTAACCTGACATAAAGTTATAAAAACTGAATATGCAGATTGGTCTGTGCCCCCCCCCCAGCTTCCAAAAGCAAGTAATTTTTAATTAGGAGTTAGATATGGGATGTATGCAGGAGAATATGGTTAAAAAATGTTTTAGAGCCAGTGGTGGGGGAATATTTCTTCATTTGCCAGTGAAGGAGCGTGCCCAATGCTTTTTATTTTTTAATTTTAGAGATTTTAAATCCTCCCAGCTGGAGCAAAATGGGGGGGAGTTGGTCTTTATTTCTCCCTCCTCTCCACCAGCAGCGGGATTTCTGTAAAGCGGGACCATGTGGAGCTCGCTGCTCATCACTGGTCTCGAGCTCTTGGTCTACTTAGGCTGTTGGGAAAATTTTTTGGATGAGAAACCTCCTGAGAAAGCCCAAGCAGATGGTAACTAAGGAGGGGGAGGATGGGAAGGTGGTATTTTTCCTTTCAAATCATCTCCTGTACCCCTATAGGCTTCTCCTGTGTCCCTATATCCCTGTTCCTAGAGACTTCTGCTCTGCTGCCTCTGGGGCCACCAAACTCTTCGTGCAGAGCCCAGCCCCTCCTCCTGGCAGTTTTTGAGCCAGGACACAGTGGATTTTGTCCAGTGCTCTACCAGAGCCAATGTGCTTCTCTGCAGAGATGTTGGCATCTGAGCCCTGCCAGGAGTTGCTCATTTATGGGGGCAATAACTTCGGACCGGTGGGAGTTGGTGGCCCTTCATCACTCTGACTTCTATCCTTTCATCACCTCCTCAGAAAGGGAAATGAAACTGTTGTTCTCCGAGGCACCAGAGCCCAGGCACTCAGTGGTATCGTGCTTGCAAAGATGCTGTTTGTTATTTTGCTTGAAACAGTTGTAAAACTCCTGGTTTTAGTACATGACGTGCAAGGTCACGTGGCTCTCCAGCATCTTGGCCCGTTTCTGGTAAAGGTTGTGGCTGGGCTGTTCAATCGAGTTATGTAAATGGGGAATGTTTGCTGGGAATTGCAATAGCTGTTGATGGTCCAAGAAGATTTCTGGACCCCTGGAGAAGCTGAGGTTCAGAGTTGTTTAGAGGCCTCCTCCTCAGGTGCACTTCAGTTCTGGATTTCCACCTGGCCCTGGGCTGGTCCAGCACTTACCAGAAATCTGTTATCTCTGTTCATGCCGTGGAGCTGGTTAGGAGGGGATCGGTGCCAGGAGAGCAGGAACAAAATATTGACCTAAACACATCATTTTTAATTGGACCAGCTGGGAATGAGTCTTTCTGCCTTGTGCTGGTAGGAGCACAAACCACTTTAGACTTGTTTGGGGCTAAAAAAGGGTCTCCTGTCTCCATGTAAACGTAATATCTGCAGCTGGCTCAGTTAAAGCAGATGTTTAACGTGGGTTAGTGTGGATGCACCAGGGAATAAGCACATCCCAGCAGGCTGATTTATTTGTTTAAGGGTGCCCATCGTTATCTGAAGAAGATCTTTGAAAATATCTCAGAGGGCTGGCTGCTGCTTGCCCATATTTAAACATATTTCTGACCTTCCTGCAGAAGGGATGTCAGAATTCCTCGGCCAGATCTCTTCATTTAGCTCTTTATAAAGCTCAGAAACTTTTATGCCAGGAATGGAAACGTAGCAGCTGCATAAGTCGTGGCTTTGCTCAGCTCTGATCTCGGTGCTTCGCTGAGGCTGGCGGGGGGGGAAGCTCCGTGGCCTTTTTTGTTCCCATTTAACCTCCCTGCTCTTACTTTTTCTTCTGTGTGGGAAGTGGGGAGGAGGGAGAGGGGGCGTTTGTCCAAGATCTCAGTGTGAGTCCCTGGCAGATTGAAAATACAAGTAATAAGTTTTGACTCTAAGCTCCAACTGCAGACAGCAGCGCTTACTATTTTTTTCTTTCTTTCTTTTTTTTTTTTGAGATGATTATTTGCTGGGCGGACGCTGGTGATGTAGGGAAATGCATGGGGGACATAATTTACTGTATAGACAAGCCCTGCTGCTCGATGTACTTTGTAGCACCAATGGTCCTTGCTGGGAGAAGCAGGAGCAGCCCCAGCTTCTAGGACGTGGGTGCTATGGTGAGGTCTGGGCTGCTTGGAGGTGGACACCACAACCAAGGACTTGAATGATTTCAGGAGGCATGTTGCATGTGGTGTGGTCAGCTTGGCCTCTGAGGGGCCTGCGTGTGAAAACCCTCGTGGCTGAGGGACACGGGATGCTGCTGGAATCCGCTGGGAGCAGAGGGAGGAGGAACCCCAGAAATAGCTGCTGGGATGGTCCCCTGGAGGAGACCAGCTGCTGGTCCCAGCCTGGGGATGGTCTGGATAGGTTGTTGTGACCCAGGATGCCCTGATGACTTTGACCCTAATGGCTGGTCTGCCTCTCCCTGCAGCTGGGAGAGGAGGATCCCACAGCCCCTGCTGCTCCAGAGCTGCTTGCAAGCGAACCCCGTGGGACTTGCGACCTTCAGATGAGTTGTCCACCCCTTGAGCAGCATAGATTTTTCAGTGCAGTGGAGAGATTGTCTCATGCTTGCTCCCTCCCCCCCCTCCATGTGTCATCTCGTCACTCTGGCAGCTCTAGATGTGGGATGGGCATCTTTGAAAGGAGTTTGGTCAATAAAATCCGGTGGAGGAGACGACCGCAGGTGGCTGGTCCATCTCCTGCTGCCTCTCTGGAGGACAGGCCCAGGGCTGCTGCTGACTCACGGCCCCGGTTTGGGGGCTGCCAGCAGAAAGAAATGAGTAAACCCTGATGTAACAAGTGATCTGCTGAAAACAAGTCCCCACGGAATTTATCATTCTGTTCAAGTGCAAGTGAGAAAGGCGAGGGCCACTCATGATGATGTCAGGGATGATCTCAGAGTCCTTCAAATTACACCTTCTCTGCTCCAAACAAAACTTCTAACCCACTTTTTTTCAGTTGCCTGTAGAGTTTAAGCATATTTAATATATCCTGGTGGGTGTTGTGAAATGATGGATTGGAAATCAAAAGTTCAATGTAGTAGGTTTGAAATAATCGAAAGAAAAATGGATAGAGATGCAATCGGAGCTCGTATGGTCTTTTAAATAAACTCTCGTGCAAAAGAGCAGAATCCTGGGATGTGCTCAGCTGCTCAAGCATCATCCCATCCTGCCCCAGTCCTGGTCCCTCTAACCCACATCCATCCTATGGCATCTATGTTTCAAAGGCATTTCCAGTCCTCACCAAACAGTTCCCCTTTGCTGGTGTGTTCATGTAGTCCATGAAAATAAATTTGTCATCATTCATAGAATCATTTGGATTAGAAAAGTCCTCCAGGATCATCAAATCCAACCTTTGTCCAACATCTCCCTGACCCCTAGACCATCTCTCTCCTTATGGCCTTTGCCTGATTCTGTTGGTTGTCAAAATCATTGCAGTCCTGTTCATTGCAGGCATGTTCCCATTCATCCTGCTTTTGGTTGCTTTAACTCATATTTTCAATTTTTTTCAATTTTTTTTTTTTTTTGTGCTCGTGGTCTCATAGTGAATTTCATGGGAGAGTGAAAATTGCTGAGGCAAACATGTTGTTTTGTTTTTAATGGCTGTTTGGCAGTTTGACCAGGTTTCTCCTGAAAACTCTTTGCTGCAATGAAATCTGTTGCTAGAAATGAATTCTCCAGACGACCCTGTGCAGGAGGGATATCTCCAGCGAGCACAGGCAACACCTACCTTACAGAGAGTTCCATTTGATTCTAACTTTGATTAATTCATCAGGCAGTAATTTTATGCAGTGGGGGGAAAAAAAAAAGTCTGCTACCTGGGAAGTGAAGGAGGTGTGCTCTGCACCCAGGGAAAATAGGGGTAATGATTTTAAGCTAGAACAGGGTAGGTTTAGGTTGGACATTAGGAAAAAGTTCTTTACTATGGGGGTGGTTGATCACTGGAACAGGCTGCCCAGAGAGGTGCTGGAGGCCCCATCCCTGGAGACATTCAAGGTCAGGCTTGATGGGGCTCTGAGCAACCTGCCCTAGGTAGAGATGTCCCTGCTTCTTGTAGGGGGGTTGGACTAGGTGATCTTTGGAGGTCCCTTCCAACCCAATGCATTCAGTGATTCTATTTGGGGTGGCTTTGTGTCTCCAAACAGGAGAAAGCCTTGAGTGAGGTGGGTGTGTGGGTCAGACCACCCAGTGCCCAGGTGGTGCTGAGAAAGTGTGTGAGAGTGTGAGCAGCTCATGGGCTGCCAGGTGCACGGGGGCTTGTGGCAGAGCATGAGCTGCAGGCTTAATATGAATAAATAAGGTAATGAATGGAAGATATTGGTGGTGCAGCCAAGTGAGTTGTTTTTTGGAGTGCTGAGTAGATACCTGGCTTAGTTTAGAGGATATTAGGATATTACTGGATGATGGGAAAAATGTCTTCACTGAATGGGTTGTGAAGGGCTGTCTCAAGCTGCCCAGGGCAGTAGTGGAGTCCCCATCCCTGGAGGGGTTTTCAAGCTGTGGAGATGTGGTGCTGAGGGACATGGTTTAATGGTGACCTGTCAGTGACCTGGTTGGACTTGATGATCTTAAAGGTCTCTTCCAACCAAAATGGTTCCATGATTCTACAGTGAGAGTGAAAGACATGCTTCTCAGTTGAGACAGAAATTATTTTACTCCTCAATTACTCTGTAGATTAAGCATCAGTGGGATTTAGTTTTTCCCTTGTGAATCTATGGGGACCCAGAAGCAAAAGTCCTGTTGAAGGTTGTGCTCCCAAACTGTATAGCATATGAAATGGTTTGTGTTCCCCATCCGATGCACACTGGTAAGGTGAGGCAGATGTGTGTGCTCACCCCATGCATGGGGATGGTTGATGGTTGGGTTGGTGCTACCCGAGGTGTCTCTCTTCACTACAGGCAGTTTAAGAGAGGAAAGGCTCCTTGTTTCTGTTTTTACTGAAATGTATCACCCTGTAAGGCAAAAAATTTGTTCCTTGGCACCAGTTCCTTGTTGGCACCTCAGCAAATGCCAGTGTTTGTGTAGCTCGGGTGTAGCTGGAACACTCTTGAGCAGGAAGGTGCTCTTGCTGTTTGTGTAGAGTCCAGCTTCGTGGGACCCTGGTCCTGGTGGAGACTTCAGTGTGTTCTGTCATAGAGTAGATGATAAAATCAGAAAGGAGAATGAATTCCATGAATTGTGCAGTGAACTTGGCCAGTCCAGAGTAGGCATCGTGCTGGGGTGACCATGGGCCATGAAGCAGAAGACTGGGCTGTGTCCATGGGGTGCTGCAGGGAAGATCTCCATGCTCCTTTCACCTCTGATTGTATTTCCATGCTCTGTTTTCAACACCCCTTTGCCAACCAGCAGGGTTCGATAATCGAAATAACAAAGCATTACAACAATGTAAATAACCCCAGAACTCAAAAATGTGCTGGAAAACTCATGTGGGGAGTACTAGGAAGGTAATAAAATTCCCAGGATAGCTAATTTAGCTGGAATGTGCTGGAATGTGTCCAGACGAGGGCCATGAGGATGATCAGAGGCTGGAGCACCTCTCCTACAAGGATAGACTGAGAGAGTTGGGGTTGTTCAGGCTGGAGAAGAGAAGGCTCCGAGGGGACCTTCTGGTGGCCTTCCAGGATCTGAAAGGGGCTCCAAGAAAGCTGGGGAGGGACTTTTGAGGCTGTTGGGTAGTGGTAGGACTTGGGGGAATGGTTCAAAACTAGAGGTGGGGAGATTCAGCTGAGACGTTAGGAAGAAGTTGTTGCCCAGGAGGGTGGGGAGACACTGGCCCAGGTTGGCCAGAGAGGTGCTGGAAGCCCCATCCCTGGACATTTGGAAGGCCAGGCTGGCTGGGGCTGTGAGCAACTGCTGTAGTGGGAGGTGTCCCTGCCCATGGCAGGGGGGTTGGAACAGGATGATCTTTGAGGTCCCTTCCAACCCTGACAGTTCTATGATTCTATGAATTTGGCTTATCAATGAATGCAGGAATGTGACAAGTTACGATGAAGCTCCACAAAAGCTCTGTGGACCTATATTGACCTATAAAAGCTGGCAGGACCTATATTCCTTTCACCATTAAAATTATGGGGTGCAGTGGGGACATGCTCCCTCCTGGGTGAATCAGCTCATTGGTTCTGGTGTTGCCTTGCACATCTTCTGGCATGAAGTTTGTTGTTGATGAAGATTTTGCAAATCCTCTGATAATCCTCAGCTAGGGAGGGCTCTAAGGAAGCTGTAATTAGGCTGTATCCATAGTTATTCTGCACTTTGTTTTGGGATGCTGTGTACACTTCGGAGGCATGAAGCCATCCCTGAGCAGTCTGTTGTTCCTTCCAGAGGAGAAGGTTGGGGAAATTGAAAAATCAAGAGGCCAATTTTCTCATCTAACTGTACATAACAGGTTTCTGTTGCTTCTGTTGCTATTTCTGTCAGCATCTCTGTATATATTTTTTTTCTCCTCAGTCATTTGGATTTTGCTCAGTGTTTGCCATTGCAAAACCTACTCGGGGACTGATTCAGTCAGAGGAAGCACAGCCCCAAGTCAAAAACACATATGAGGGTAAAATTCTTTATTATAAAAGGAACTAACTTAGTTCTCCATGACAGGATAACCATAAAATAAATTTGATACTTAAGCAAACTGCAAAAAGTGTGTGTGTGTGTGTGTGGGAAAGGACCCTATATTAATATCACATAAAGGTTGCAAAGTTAAGCAATCAGGAGATGGAATAAGAAAGCTTTAGGTTGAATATGTAATTGCAACTTCCCTTTGTCTGGGAGATGCTCAGCAGAGAGAAGCCAATCTTGTGTTATTTACAACTTGCAATAAATAGATATTTAAGATAAGCTTGATCGTGTAATTAAAGACTTCTGACACGTGTCCAGATGCTCTGCCTTTATGTTTGTGTAAATGAGAGCAGAGGGTGGCTGTGAACCACAGAGCCTGTGCTCAAGTGGCTGAAAAAAGAGGCTCTTTGTCCCAGTGTAGCAGCATTTGCTGCTTCTGGATGGCACGGGAGGGATGGGACTGGGATGGGGATGGGGCAGGAAGGGGAACTGGAAATTGTAGTGGCTCAAGGAGACTAAATATGTTTTTGCAACTGTTTATAAAAGGTGTGCCCGCCAGCAGGAGAGTCGCCCTGGTTTTCCAGACAGTGTTTCGGGAAGGAAATTGAAGCTCCCCAAGGGATGGGTGGTGACTCTGTCCCTGCAGTTGAGCTTTGCTCTGGGAGTCAGGGCTGAGCTTTGCCCTGGGCTCCTCAGCTCCTGGCCTGGGTGGGATCCAGACTGTCATCTGGGGCTGTGAAGTGCTGGGGCCTGGGCTGTGGGTCCCGACTTGGAGTTGACCTATTGATGAGTCCCAACCCAGCTGTATGTTTTGTTCCTCAAATAGTTTTAGGCCCCACAGACAGAACCTGGCCCAGCTGTGTGAGGCCCCAGCTGCCCCCAGGGGATCATGGTTGGGGGGGTGGGTGAGGCTAGAGAGAGATCAACCAGGAACTGAGCAGTCTGGGAGAAGAAACAAGGCGCTGATCACTTGGAAGAGAGTTCCTGTTGGGGGCACTTGCTGAGCTATCTCTGGTGTGTTCCCCCTTGGCTGATTTGAGATGGAGAAGAGCAAACAGATGAAAAATAAAAGCTGAAGGTGTGCTGAGGGGATGTTGCTGAAGGTATTGCTGAGTTTGGTGTTGGACTGAGAAAAAAGAGAGCTAGCAGCATAGACAACCCAAGGTTTGGAGCAGCCTTTGCCCCAGCAGCCCATGTCCTGAGAGCAGGTGATGCTGCAGAGATGGAGGAGGCAAAAAGTCTTGCCAGGGTGCCAATTGCAGAGCCCAGGGTGCAGGGTTGGAGCAAGACCCAGAGCAAGTGTGTCATGGAGAAGTGAGCTTTGGAGACTTCAGGGATGTTTTGAGCTGGACCTGCTGGGGAGAAAGGTCTTATTTCTTATTTTAAGGAATAAATAAAATTATTTCTTATTTGTAAGAAAATACTTTGCTCCTTGTAACTAAGAGCTCTGCACCTCAGTGAGAGGGGCAGTTAACTGCCTGACTGGGCAAAAAATGTGTGTACTTTCAAAAAACTTACTTGAGTGGGGATAATTTTGTGCTGCAAAGATGCATTTGAGAGTGGAACCCACCCTGACCTTCTGGAAGAGCTGTCCTGGCCCTTGTGTGTTCCAGCAACCCCTGTGATCCAGAAGTGTTGCTCCAGGCAAGGACCTTTGTGGCCAGTGGGGTCTTGTTATTGAGCTTTTCCAGCACCACCACATGGACACCTTGGATTTCACATCCAGAGACACCTGTGGGCTTGCAAATGGGTGTGATCCTAAGAAGAGCATGGCTGGATATGCTGTATTTTGGTGAAACAGAGCTGGAAATAAGAGTAGTGGAAAGGAGGAGAGGAGAGCTGAAGTTGCAGGGTTTATAGTGGCGCTTTGTCTGCTTTTTCGTGGTGAGGTGGGATTGTTGCATTAAATTTTTGTGTAATTCCCTATGGTACCTTTTATTTATAGAAGGCAGAGTGAGTACTTGGTGCTTTAACTATAGCGTGACAAGCCCATGCCAATAGAAATCATCCATAAACTCAGTATTTGTAGACTTGGAGCTGCCTGAGTGACTTTTAGTGTTGCAAACAAAATATTTCACTCCTGCCTGCATATTTCTGCATTTGCACCATAGAGAAACCCATGAAATGGTGCAACCAGCTCCCAACAGCCACCCCACTTGCTTTTTGGGGAATGTTTTTTAGCAGTCTAAACCTTTTTAAAACCTTAAAGCTCTGCGTAAGCAGCTTAAACCAATTTAAAGCCTTAGATCATTTTAAACAGCTTGTGCCAATATAAGGACTTAGATTATCTTAAATACCTTAAACAGATCTAAAGCTTTAGTGAAAGAATTTGGCCAGTCTCAGATGTGATGGTTTGACTGGTTTCCCAACTACGTTGGTCACCACTGGGTGACTCTGCCCAACCACTCCCTGGAAGATGCTCTGATTTTCTCCACCTCTTAATTTTGACACTTTGGATGTTTGATGCTTTGACATGTGAAGACAGCAGTAAAATCTGACTCTGTAATCTTAACTCTACCCTCCTCCTTAGGTTATGATCATTTGTAACTTCTGTACGTGGCCCTGGGTTATTTTGGCTAAATCTGTATCTAATTTTCAGGAGAAAATGAATTATATTACCCCGTTGAGGATTTCAAAGAGTCATGAGTTCCCAAACTGCCCTTTGCAGTCTGGATTCTTATAAATTGCTTATATACCTTTGAAAAATCCCATCTTAAGATGTGGTAGCTTAATTAAACCTCCTTGAAAATGTACATAAACAGAGCAATGAGTCCAGACTGTGACTTGGGTTAATTTGGATGTTCTCTACTTGCCTGCTCCTTGCTGCCACATCCTCGTGGTGTTAATGTAGGGTCTAATTCTTCCTTCATTTTTCAAGTGAAAATTATTCAGGCTGGAAGAGTTGGGGGTTTTGTTTTTTCCCTAAATTAAATCCACACCAGCCAGCCCTCAAAGGCTGAGTCCTTGGCTCTCCTTTAGAGGACTGAAGCTCTTCTGAAAGCTGAAGGAGCAGCAGCCCCAGGAATATTTTCTTTGGGAGATGCTCTGACAGAAACACTACAGCCCTAAGAAGACACTGTCAGGGAAATTTTCCACTCGAACTCCTCAGCTGAGAAGAGGAGCTGATGCTCTTCCCTCCTGCTGAACCCTTGGATGCGATTTGTACACACGGGTAGTTTCTGTTCCCCCTTGACCTGAGCTGTGGTCCCTGGGGCAATGAACTGGTCTTTTGGCAGCTTGGGCTGTGATATTGCTCCAGTTGCTGCTTTGGTCACACAGGGTGAAATTGCTCCTTCACGTCATCACCGTGGCAAAGGGAGTTTGTATTAAAGCAGGGGGGTGTTTGTGGTGGTGCATGAAAAGTAGCGTTAACCTCGAGCTCTCTGCTCTGTTACTGTCATGTAGTATTGGAACAGACAAATTGGAGGTGAATATGTGGCAGTTCATAGGGAAGACTAACTTGGAGCAAAGCTGGTAGTGGTAGGACAAGGGGAAATGGTTTGAAGCTAGAAGAAGGTAGATTTAGATTGGAAATTAGGAGGAAATTCTTCACTCTGAGGGTGGTGAGACACTGGCACAGGTTGCCCAGGGGGGTTGTGGATGCTTCATCCCTGGAGGGGTTCAAGGCCAAGTTGGATGGGGCTTTGAGCAACGTGGTCTAGTGGGAGGTGTCCCTGCCATGGCAGGGGGGGTGGAACGAGATGATCTCTGAGGTCCCTTCCAACCCAAACCATTCTCTGATTCTATGATCTCCATCCATCAATCTCACGGGCTCTGCCACGCTCAGTATCTGCTTTTCAATCTGCCCTAGGTATCAGTACAACAGACACACACAGACCTCTGGCACTGTGAGGAGACAGCGTTTGAGGACTTCCACACCTGAGAACTGTTTTAACTTGCCTGAAACTTTAGAAAACTAAGAAAAAGTTTCAGTTTCATTGTTATACACACGGCTGGTTTTTCAGGCTGGGCTGTTAGATCTCTACCACGGGTTATCCACAGTGCAGCTGCTAATAAGTTCTGCTCTCCTGCATTTTATTCACTTAATAAATTAATGTATTTATTATTCATAGAAATAGTAGGTGAGTGCTTGCTTGGAGGTGAATTGCTTGCTTTCGGCCTGCCAGGCTCTGAATTCTCCTCTAGATAGTATCATTCATACTTAGAGCAAGAAGCCTCAATGCTACCTTGGTATCTATGTGAATATCTAGTCGAAAAATCTGGGATTTTACAAAACACCTATTTTTAAAAAAGTAAATTAACAAAACCCAACGTAAAATACATCCAGACACTCTTGGGTGTTACAGGGTGCTGGAGATTTCAGTCCAAGCTTGGCTCCTTGAGGAGCTCACTGTGGGTGCAGCTTTCTAGTATATAATTAATAAAAGTTCCTTGCTGAGAATATCTGGCCCAGGGAGCTCAGGATTAAGTTTGCTAGAAATGTAAACACCTTGCAGCTGGGTAAACCGCAGCTGAATCGGGGCAGAGAGCAGAGCAGCCTTTTAAATCTGATTTTGTTGCCTTTCTGACTGACTTTCCCTATCCCTAACCTGGTGACTGAGGCTGCCTTTGCTTCTGGAGATGTCCTGGGCACCTTCACACCTATGGTCTTGGTGCCCTTGCCTGCTTGGATGAGATGGCTTTAAACTGGAAGAAGGGAGATTTTAGATGGGAAATTAGGAGGAAATTCTTCACTCTGAGGGTGGCGAGACGCTGGCACAGGTTGCCCAGGGGGATTGTGGATGCTCCATCCCTGGAGGTGTTCAAGACCAGGTTGGATGGACCTTGAGCAACCTGGTCTAGTGGGAGGTGTCCCTGCCATGGTAGGGGGGTTGGAACTGGGTGATCTTTGAGGTCACTTCCAAACCTTTCTTTGATTCTATGTGCTGGTCACTGCTGGGCTTTCTCCTCTTGCTGCAGACCTGGGCAGGATTGGGTGCTGGGTTTGGAGCTGGACTGGTGTGTTTGTTCCCTCCTGTGGAAACCTGCAGAGCACCTGCTTCCTCCCTGGTGACAGCTTGGTGCAATGACTGTTTTTTACTCAGCTTAGCTGTTTCTATCTTTTTTTTCACCCTGGGTTTGCTGCAATCTCCAGAACGCTCTGAGCTCCACATGCCTCTGACTGGAGGCTTGAAGCAAAACTGAAGCAGCTGGTGCAGGTGACCCCTGGAGCAGCCTCTTGCTCTCAAAGCTGCCCATCCTGAGTCCTCTGCCATTGGCAGAAATGTGAAAGAAACATTTCCTAAAGCCAATATTAATAGAAAAACAAGGAGAATAGCTTGTTTTTTTTCTAGTCCCCTCTTACTGTTCCTAGGTCTGGTGAAGATGTGGTTACCCCCATTGCAGAGCATCATGCAACAGAAACCTGAGGATGCAGATGGACAGAGCCTGGGCAGAGGGGTCTGCTGGACACCCTGGGCTTGGACCTTTCCTCTCATTCCATCCTAGATATAAAACAGAAATAAACTGTGGATAGATTCAGATTAGACATTAGGAAGAAGTTCTGCCCCAAGAGGGTGGTGAGACACTGGCCCAGGTTGGAAGCCCCATCCCTGGACATTTGGAAGGCCAGGCTGGCTGGGACTGTGAGCAACTGATGGAGTGGGAGGTGTCCCTGCCCATGGCAGGGGGGTTGGAACTGGATGATCTTTAAGGTCCCTCCCAACCCTGACAATTCTGATTCTATGTTTGTTCCACAGCTGTTCAGAGCCAGAGATGGGAGTAGCCACCAACCAGTGCTGAAGCAAGAATGGGTTTAATACAGAGAGTGGTGCTCAGTGTGTGTCACCCCAGGGCTCCTGGCAGTCCCCAGATGCCCCCTTTCCTTTGCTGGTGGCCATCGTGGCTCCAGGCAGGGCCCTGAACCTGGGGACAAATGCAGATGGACTGGGTACGTGACAAGTGGTGTTCAGTTCTGCACCAGCTATTGTAGGATGTGGGGAGTGATTCAGAGTACACGGGGCTGGAGCAAAGAGCCTGATGTGAGCCATCGAGGTGAGGTGTTTCCAGCTTTCCTCCCTCCCCAGGTTGTTCACATACATGCAAGCTGCAGGGGCACAAACAAGCTGATGTTAATCCACCAAGCATCTGCATCTTCCTTGGAAGGGACCCTGATTTCTGAAAGCATCCCCATCCAGGACAGCATTTTAAGAATCATAGAATCATTTGGGTTGCAAAAGACCTCCAGGATCACCAAGTCCAACCTTTGTCCAACATCTCCCTGACCACTAGACCATCTCCTAGAACACCACATCCACTCATTTTTTGAACTCCTCCAGGGATGGTGACTCCACCACCTCCCTGGGCAGCCTGGGCCAGTGCTTAATCACTCTTTCAGGAAAGAACTTCTTCCTAATGTCCAATCTAAACCTCCCCTGGTGCAACTTGAGGCCATCACCTCTTGTCCTGTCATTAGTTACTTGGGAGAAGAGATCAGCACCAGCCTCACCACAACCTCCTTTCAGGTAGTTCAGCCTGTGCTTGCCTGTACCCATGTGTTTAATTGCTGTCCTGGATAATGTTGTACTTAATCATGTTCTAAAGTGTTTTTGTGATTCAAGGCCAGCGTTGGCATCCAGCAGGTTCACCACCATGTGGGGATCTGCTGGTGGTGGCTGTGACACCCCAGCTCATGTAGCACATTCGGGCTTTAGGCAGGTTATTGCCATTGAGGAATTGAGCATTGTGTAGGGAAGGAGGCTTGAAGCTCCCCAGTAAGGAAAATATCTGTGTTATTAGACTGGTGAGTGCAGGGGGTGATAAAACACACGGAGTTTGTAGCAGCAAAGGATTTGTAGCATCAGTAGATTTGGGTGGGGATTAATGAGCCTGTTCAGCTCCCAGCGACTCGCTGGAGCTCCTCAGCCTCGTTCATTTGGGAACTTAATCAGCAGCTCAGGGTTTTTTCAGGCTTCCTAGAAAGCTGAGGAGGGTTTGTCTGTGTGTGGAGAAGTGTGTGTTCAAAAGGGATGTGTGAGGTGTGGAGCTGAGGGCTTGTGGGTGCCCAGACAGGTACCACAACAAGCTCTGCAGAGCAGTGAAATGTGAAGGCAGAATATTTCCAGTATCACCTTTAAACTCCCTTTTTCTTCATGTTAGAACCTGGGAAGTTGAGTGGCCTGTACCAGTAGCAACAGCAGGGTGTCCCAGAGAGCTGCTGGGGGACCTGGGCTGAAAACACCCCTGTGTCTGTAGCCCAGGCACCCTGCCAGGATAATCCCTCCTCCCCTTCCTTCTCTTGCCAACAGCTTTGCTGAAGGCTCTTTAAAGCCCAAACTTAATGCTGATGCTGCAATAGAGCCGTGCATCATCTTCTCAGAAAAGTTACTCCTGGCATGGGTTGGTGTCATGATGTGCCTCCAAGTCCTGGGATGAGTCACAGCATCACACTGGGATGTCTGTGGTTGACCCCATAATGTGTATATTTTTTTGAAGCTAAACAAAACTCAGGACTGCATCAGGGCTGCAAAGCTTGTGAGATGCAGGACCAGGTGGCAACCCTGGCACTGTCTCCAGAAGATGCAAGCACTGAAAAAGTAAGTGGTGCCACCATAACCACAGGATCATAGAATGGTGTGGCTTGGAAGGGTCCTCTGAAGATTATCTCATCCAACCCCCCTGCCAAAGCAGGTTCACCCAGAGCAGGTTGCACAGGATCGTGTCCAGGCAGGTTTTGAAAGTCTCCAGAGAAGGAGACTCCACAACCTCTCTGGGCAGCCTGGGCCAGGCTCCAACACCCTCACAACAAACAACTTTCTTCTCCTGCTCTCATGGAACCTCCTGGGTTCCACTTGGTGCCCATTGCCCCTTGTCCTGTCCCTGGGCACCACTGACAAGAGTCTGGCCCCAGTCTCTTGCCCCCCACCCTTTAGCTCTTGCTCAGCATTGATCAGATCCCCTCTGAGGCTTCTCTTGTGCAGCTCAGCAGCCCCAGGGCTCTCAGCCTGTCCTGGGCACAGAGATGCTCCAGTCCCCTCATTATCTTTGGAGCCTCCACTGGACTCTCCAGTAGTTTCTTGTCTCAAACTGGGGAGCCCAGAACTGGATCCAACACTCCAGCTGTGGCCTCAGTGGGGCAGAGTAGAGAGGGAGGAGAATATCCGTTGACCTGTTGGTCACACTCTTAATGCATCCACGATGTACAAAGACCACGTGTCAAAGCTTTGCTGCCTTGTTCTCTTCTCTGTATGGAGGAGAAAGGTGCATTTTATGGCTGGCCAGGTTTTATAAGGCCAAACCCATTTAGTTGGTGTACCAGGAGGGCTGTCCAAAACATTGTGTTAAAAGCAGGGACAGGCCTTGCCAGTGTTTGGATGTGGGGAATTAGAGCTAATGAATTCCCAACGTTACTGGGCCAGGGATGAGCACGAGAACGAGTGGGCACAAATTAATGGAAGGTTTGGGCATGTCAGGAATTCAGGTGGAGATTCTTTCTGCAGGGAGGTTGGTGTGTGAACCAAATTGCAGTGGGAACAATTAATAGAAATTATTTTGAAAAGTGCTCGGACATAAGGACAAACTTGGAGATTGCAGCTGATAACTTCAAAGAGGAGAATCACTCCCATTTGCATGTGATGGTGGGGAAGGAATATTACTCTGGAAAGGAGACTTGGGGAGTAGGGGAGCATTTGGAGTCTTAAGGGAAACTGGTCTCCTCTCATCTTTGTGCTGTGTCATGAAACTGGGACAAAGAGGTCACGTTGTCACTAATGGGCAGCACATTCAGAGTCAGTGAAATGAAACAGCTCAGCCAGTGCAGGGGGAGAGGAGATGAGATGGGAGATGGCAGTGGTGGAGGGATGCTCACACTGGTGCTTGGTTATCTCTGGTCCCAGTCACTCGCCCATGATGTGGTTTGAATTGTAAAATGGAGATTGACCTGTTCATTGATGAGGTTAAATGACTTGCTGGGAACATCAGGGAGGATTTTCCTCCTCTTGAAGAGTGTGTAGGAGCAAATGGGAGTTGAGTATGGCCTGTGTCACCTTTCTTGGGGATGTGTCACTGCCTCCAGGAGAAGCTGGGCTGATGGTTCAGTGCCTCATCACCTCCTTAGCCTGATCCTCCATTTCTGTTTTCCCAGTGATGGAAGCTGGTGGCACCTGAGTGTGGCTTTGTTACCTTCTTCCAATTTCTGTTGCACTTTGTGTTCTTGTCTGGGTTGAAAGCCCTCACATGAGCCTCAGCTCCAACAAGGTGAGGTTAGGGGTGCACAAACCCAACCAAGAAACTGTGTTAAAAACCATGTTTTCATACTAGGCATTGTGGTGTCTCAGTGGTGATGTTGGTTGTATGGTGGGTGCCTCACTGGGCTGGGACCATCTCGTGGATGCTGTCCTTTGTATGCAGGAGGTTCCTGCCACTCTTCAGGTGGGCTATTCTCTAGCATCACAAAGAAGGTTCCAAGCCCACCCAGCTCCTCTGGTTAAGCTTTGTTTGCTGTCAGCACAGTCTGTCCATTGCCACCCTTGATGAGAGTCACCCAGACATTTGGCAGCTCAACATGCAGGAGCTGACTTTGACCTGCAGGCTCTGGGCCAGGGAGGATTTAGGTGAACCATGACTTTTGGCCAAGGAGGAATAGATCATAGAATCATAGAATGGTTTGGGTTGGAAAGGACCTCAAAGATCCCCTAGTTCCAACCCCTCTGCCATGGCAGGGACACCTCCCACTAGACCAGGTTGCTCAAAGCCCCATCCAACCTGGCCTTGAACATCTCCAGGGATGGAGCATCCACAACCCCCTGGGCAACCTGTTCCAGCCAGACCAGCAACCCTGCTGAGTGATGTACTGGGGCTAGAAAAGATGCTGGGAAGTGGTTAATGCAGGCAGGGACACAGGCAAGAGGCAGCAGACTGTGTTAGCATCAGGAGGAGGATTAGGCAGGTGGGGAGGGCAGCTACATGTCCCTGAAGCTCCAATGATGAGCTCCTTTAACTGAGAGACTGAGGAGGCTTGAGTTGCTCTTGCATCTTGCGTTCCTTGTGTCATCTTTGTAGCTCTGGTTTTTGTGTTCTTCAGCCCATCTCTCTTGAGCAGCGCTGCCAAAGCTCCCTGTCCTGTTGGGCAGTGGTGGGATTTGAGGGTGTGATGGGAAGTGTTGGTATGGAGGGTTGGTGCAGCCTCTCACAAGCAGCCATTCGTTCATGTCTGGGTGGGAGCGTGAGGCAAAATCTGCCGTGACATCATGACACTGAAACATGCTGCAGGCACTGAGGAAGTGTAGTGGTGCTGTCAGCGTGATGGGGGAAGTCCTGAGGGGACCTGCTGCTCAGCTGCAAGATAGAAAAAAACTTTGGTGCTTTAGTGAGTCCAGAAAAACTCAAAAAGAATGAAAAAATAGGGGATAAAGGGAATAGAACCATTACTTGCTGATAAAACAGCAAGATAGGATGAGGGGTAATGGGTTTAAGCTAGAAAAGGGCAGATTTAGGTTAGACATTAGGAAAAAGTTCTTTAATGTAAGAGTGGTTGATCACTGAACAGGTTGCCCAGAGGGATGCTGGAGACCCCATCCCTGGAGACATTCAAGGTCAGGCTTGATGGGGCTCTGAGCAACCTGAACTAGTTAGAGATGTCCCTGCTTCTTGTAGGGGGTTGGACTAGATGGCCTTTAGAGGTCCCTTCCAACCCAAACCATTCTATGATTCTATGAAAATATCGTCAGGCTTCTGTCCTGTCTGTTGTGCAAGTTGGGGCCCTTCTCAAGAGTCTCCCTTTTGCCTCTCCCAGCCTCATAGGAGACGTGGTGCAGAGCTCAGTGGGGAACAGGGATGGCTTTTTGTGTCCTCTTCCCTGCTTATTCATGAAACCCCTCAGAAGCCCCCTGTGATCTTACAGCAACAGGGTGAGAGGAATTAATCTTGCAACTGGAGAACTGGGGTGTGAAGAGTTGAGATGCTGGTGTTTCGGGGGGGCTGCACTTGCACCCCAGATTTGCAACCAGATTTTTTAACCCAAAGATCCCCTTAACCTTCCCATGGAGGCAGGGCACAAACTCTCCCTTTAGTTTTGTTGTTAGTGTCTATAATGGGAATTTAATACTCTCTGGGCTCTCTGCCTTTCTGTAACAGAAAACTCTATTGTAGGAATAACTCCCTGGGCATGAAATAAAATGATATTCTGTCTTTTTTGGCCTGGTGGAAATGGCTTCTTTTCCCCCAGCTTCTCTCTCTGCATGCTTTCCTTAGGGAGGCACCTACTCTTTTAATTATTGACCGAGTAACGTGGGGCAGGGTGACATTATTTGCCAGGAATACAATACTGGAGGAGCTGCCCTAATTGTCCAATAAGCAAAATGAACCTTGTCCAAGCAGCCCTTTCCTTTGCAGCCTCCCATACCCCTGCATGGTCCTCGCCTCCCTCCCATCATGCCAGTAATTAAGCAAGGTTTAGCTAACGAAGCTCTCCCCTCCACTGGGTGACTTTGCTCTGAGACAGCTTCCCTCGTAAGGAGGGTTTAGGTTGATGGAGCTTGGCTACATCATCTCTGCTGGGAGGCTGCAGGGATGGTTGTGTGGATGTTGTCCATGTCCCTGTGCTTTGTGAAAACAAATCGGAGGAGGCCCTGAGTGTGCAGCCAGGTTGTTGTTGTTGTGAGCTGAGCCTTGGAGATGGTATTTCTGCTCATCATGGTAATTAGGAGGAGACACCTCATGGTTAGTGCCAGGCTGGAGGCTGGTGCATGCCTGGGTGTTGCACAATAGAGCTGAGGTCACAGAATCACAGAGTAGTAGGGGTTGGAAGGGACCTCTGGAGATGATCTGGTCCAACCCCCCTGCTCCAGCAGCTCCCCCAGAGCAGGGGGCCCAGGATCATGTCCAGGCACCTTTGGAATCTCTCCAGAGAAGGAGGTTCCACAACCTCTCTGGGCAGCCTGGGCCAGGTTTGGACACCCTCATGTTAAAGAAGTTTCTCCTCCTGTTGAGGTGGAACTTCATATGTACAAGTTTATGCCTGTTACCCCTCATCCTATCACTGGGCACCACTGAAAAGAGACTGGCCCCATCTTCCTGACCCCCACCCTTTAGATATTTATAAACATTGATCAGATCCCCTCTCAGGCTTCTTTTCCCCAGCTAAACAGCCCCAGGGCTCTCAGCCTTTCCTCTAAGAGAGGCGTTCCAGTCTCTTAATCACGTTGTAGCCCTCAAAGTGTGAAAGGACACCTAGTTCCCATTGCTGGTGGTGGGGAGCTTCATGGTGTGGTTGGTAGGCAGCCAGCTGAGTATGTTTAGTGGGGTTTAGTGTCTCTGTGCTGGCCACAGCACCTTAGCAGGAGAAGGAGACTTCCAGATTTTTCCTAAACTTGGTTTTGCCCATCTTTGTGGCACCACATGTGCAAAGAGTCGGAGTGAAGGCACAATGTTTAAGTTTTCAGAGGTCGATGGGAGTTGTGCTGCTCTGAATTATGCCCAGACATGATTGTTTTCTTAAGGCTTAGAGGGCAGTGCTGCCTGGAGGCCAGAGCAGACCCGGGGCTTTGCAGCCCATCCAGGCGTGTGGTCACAGATAACTCCTCACTCCCACGAAACAGGACTTACACTGTGAGCCATAACAGGTAGAAAAGAAGAACAGGAAAAGGTTGCGAGATATGAGGTAGTCACAGTCACTTAGGGAAAAGATGACTAGGCAAAAGGATGGAGCAGGTGGAGGACTATTGTCCTCTGCAGAATGAGGTGTGAAAAGAGCAGTAAGGCCCATGGGTTACCTCAGAAAAACTTCCAGAGAATAGAAAAAGTAAAAAAAGTCCAATTTCCTGAAAAATGTGCCTTCTGAGCAAAAGATTTTACCCAGTTTTCCCTTTGTGTTAGTGTGCCCATTAATATGCTTTCAACTTGGATTTTTAGTAAAATACTAATGTAACACAGAACACTTGGGTTTTCTGGGCAACTTACTTCTAAGTCCACAAGCAGCCAGGGTTTGCTTTTACATCCTTTGTGGCACATCATCTGAGATAATACAGCACTAAATACTGGTGCTTCTCCTTGCAAATGCTGGAGTGGTCCTGGTGTCTTACTAAGCTCTTGGTTTTTACGTTTGTGACACTGATTGCCAGTGAAGCAATAGCACTTTCAATTTTTATTGTTTTAAAAAAGCCTTTTCTATTAAATATCTAATGTTGTCTTGGAGTGTTGTCCTCCATCATATCCCACTTTTTCTCATTTGCCTTTGCAAAGTGAGGTAATGACCTGTCAGAGCAGAATTGTATATACAAAGTATTAAAAATACATATTTTTCACAGAGTATAAAGCAGGAGTAAAGGACAGCAGAATTTTTAAATTTCATAGAATCATAAAACGGTTTGAGTTGTAAGGAACCTTAAAGATCATCTAGTTCCAACCCCCTGCCATGACAGGGACATCTCCCACTAGACTAGGTTGCTCAAGGCCCCATCCAACCTGGCCTTGAACACCTCCAGGGATGGAGCATCCACAACCCCCCTGGGCAACCTGTGCCAGTGTCTCACCACCCGCAGAGTGAAGAATTTCCTTCTAATTTCCAATCTAAAACTCCCCTCATTACCCCTCATCCTATCACTGCAGGCCTTGAAAAGTCCCCCCCCAGCTTTCTTGTAGCCCCCTTCAGATCCTGGAAGGCTGCAATAAGGTCTCCCTGAAGCCTTCTCTTCTCCAGGCTGAACAACCCCAACTCTCTCAGCCTGGCCTCCCAGCAGAGGGGTTCCAGCCATCAAATCATCTCTGTGGTCCTCCTCTGGACCTGCTCCAGAAAGTTCTATTTCTTTCTATAACATCCAGAAAGTTCACTGTATTTTTGAGCTGGAGGTTCTAGCTCAGAGGAAACCACCACAACAGGCTCTTGCAAGGACAAGTCAAACTGCTGTGGTTGTGCTGGAGAAGCCGTTGTGGCTTGAAGAAGCTGCACTCAGCCCAGGTAGGGTTACATCTATATTTTAAATACAATTACTGGCTCTGCCCTCCAGATCACCTGGGGTGCACACTCCAGAATGAGGCCTCTCCAGAAGCTGGTTGCTGAGGGGTGGGTCTGGAAGGAGCAAGGTGCAGCATGTAAGGCCGCAATTACCTGATTTGCATACATGCAAATGAGGACCAGCGGTTAAACCTGCAGCCTGTGGTCATGAGGCTCCTTCCTGCCAAAGTCGGTCTTGAGCATCTGCAGGACTAACAAGCTAGAAAACAGGCCCTGGGGAAAACCCCCTCTCCCTCCCTCCCTCTTTTTCGTTTCTTTTTTCTTTCTTTTTTTTTTTTTTCACCACACTGAGCAGAGTTTTGCAAGACAAAAGCTCCTGCTTTGCATGGAGGGTTTTGTTGGGTGGCTCTGGGTTAGAGAGGTGGAGGCACACCTGCCATCCATCCCCCTGCTCCCCATCTCCCAGGGCAATGCTACATCCCCCAGAGCAAACCGGGCTGCTCACTGGGGTGCATTGTCTCTGCTTTCCTGCTGGAATGTGCCTGCAAACACAGAAACCCGCAGGATAAAAATACCCTTGCCCACTGGTCATAAAGAGGGGTTTCTGTGAAAGGTGCTCTCAGGCTGCTGCTAAGTTTGGTGTTTGGGGGGGGGGGGATTTGGGGTTTTTGTTTTCCTGGCTCTCCTCCCTCCTCTCTCTCCCTGGTTGGCACCCAGAGCCCCTGGCTTGGCTCGGTGCCTGCTGGTGATGATGGGCAGTGGTGCTGCCTGGGGCTTTCTCTTGGCCCTGGGTCTGTCTTTGCCTTGCTGCTGGTGGCTCCTTTTTTCTTCCTTCCCCCTCCTTTGCCATTAAGCTGAAAAGCCCTAATAGGAGATTTCAGGATAGCTTGAATGGGTGAGAACTTTTCTTGCTTTTGGTTTCCTTACCCAAGAGCCAGACTGTGTCTGGTACATGGAGACCTCGAAACTTGCCTGATGCTGGAGTTTCACTCTCAGTTCATCAGATGTCTGCAAAAATGAATAAGGTTTCTTTTAAGGGTAGAAAAATTGAGAGAAGCAGCAAACTCCTTTGTGCAACTGCTGCAGGATGGAGCCGTGGGGCGGATGCGGAGTTTGGAGGGTGCAGTTCTGCACATCTTCTTTACAAAGCTCTCTGAGCATCAGCTGCTGGCTCAGCTCTGTGTTAGCACAGCAGGGCCTTTTTTTTACTGTTGTGACAGCGAGGTGTGAATTTACCATCATTTGTGGTGTGCTCTCCAGCTCGCAGGATGTGAACGTGGGGAGGGACGTGTAGGTGCTCAGGGTTTATCACCTGAAAAAGAAGTGGCTGAGTCACTGAAGGAGCTTTGCTATCTTCACATCATAGGCAGGATTTGCTGCTGGTGTTGTTTTGAGACAGAAGGTTGATAAAGATGAGATAACCCATCTGGAGAATCACGGTGGTTGTTCCGAGGTATTGGCTGGGTTTGGTTTTGGGTGCTAGTCAAAATAACTTTGGGTCATCAAGTGATGAAATGACTGGTATGGGGAAGGAGAGGTTTTCATAGGATAAGCGTGGGTCTGCCAGGAACAGAGAAGTTTCTTCAAGATGGTGTCAAATGGCAGGGTTGGAAACAAGAGGAACAGTATGGCCAGGGAGAGAGAGGACCCCGAGCCCCATGATCCTGGGGTGTCTGTGGGACACAACCCAAGGGGAAGAGCTTGCAGGGGACTTTGCAGTCATGACAACGTGGAAGGAGCACTGGAAAGGAGGTGTTAAGGGTACCTTGGTAGAGGAGGACTCAGTAGCACAACTGTAATTGCTGGAAATTACTGCTTACAGAGCCTTGAGGTTTTCAAGAGGCTGCAAACTCCTGAAGGACAGTCTCCTACAGGGCCAAGCTCTTTGGAGGCACCAGGGAGGAGGAGAGCTGAGCCTGGGATTCCACAGTGGGCTGGGCAGCTGGCAGGGCTCCCTGGGGAGAGCTGGGTTGTGCAAGGGAGAGCTGCAGGTGGGACTGTCAGTGTCAGTTTTCACAGCGTGTGTTTTTCTTGGCTCCTGAGGGTTGCAGAGGGGTACCGGGACGTGCCTCCCCATGCTGACAAGAATTCCCCTCCAGGCTTGCTGGGTTCAGGTGTCTTTTCTCCAGAACTGCTGTTGGATCGCTGTGACTTGCTGCCTTCTCTCCTTTTCAGTTGGCAGGATCCCATCCCTGCCCCAGCAGTGCCCGTGGCACCAGCGCTGCTGGGAGGGTGGAAACGGGCTCTGCAGCTCCTTCCACACCCTGATGGGGTGGGTGGGTCTGGGCACAGCATGGATCCTGCTCCCTTACATTAGGGTGCCTCCTGAGAAGCTGAACTGGCTGCTGTGGGCTGGCCCTGGGGTAGCTAGAAGCCAGATCTGTTTATGATCACCATTTTTAATGTGCTGTGCAATCTGCTGAGGAGTGCGAGCTTGTCCTTGGGTGATTGCCCCTCTCTCATTTTGGTGGTGTGCATCCATCCCTCCACATGTGGGACCAGCTGAGACAGCACCTTCCTGGATCTCCTCATCACCCAGCTCTGCACATCTGGGGCTGTGGGGCACTGGGTGAGCCCACCCGTGCTCATCCAGCTGTGAGGCAGGACCTTTGGCAGTAGTGGCTTCTCCTTGGAATGCCTGCTAGGAACTGTGGTTGGTTAGAGGAAAGGGCATCCCTGATGCAAGGGTTTGGCCCTGAGGCCACCCTTGAAGTCTTGACCTCCACGGATCCTGCTGCGAGATGGACTTTCAAGGTCCCTCCTACTTCCCTGTGAGGAAACTCATGTTTTTGGAAGTTCAATTCATATCTTGTTTCCTGAAAGATCTCAGAAAAGGGAAGAAGCTCTGTTTTAAATATCCTCTATTCATTTCCTTTATATTTTCTCAGCCATGAGCTGTGAACCTGGTCCTGTAGGTTTAGAGCCCCTCACGAGCAGCTTTCACCTTGATTCCTACTTGTTCTTTAACCCAACAGTGATTAATTCTGGTCTTTTTCATTTCTTGGTAGAAACTGCTTGGTGCACTGTGTGGAGTCCAAGCCACGGCTGACACTGCAGGTGCAATATTTTGAGTGTCACTGTCCCCCTTCCTCATGAAGCTGTCCACATCTGTAACAGCTGTATTTGTTTCCAAATCATATTAACATCTCTTCATCTCCTAAGTCTGTGCAGTGTCCCAGCTCACTGGAGTGGTCACAAGCAGCTCTCTGTGCTACTAGGGACTCAGTGCTCTGCTGGATAAATTGCAGGAACAAGCAATCATAGAATCATTTAGGTTGGAAAAGACCTCCAGGATCATCAAGTCCAACCTTTGTCCACCCCTAGACCATGTCTCAAAGCACCACATCTACTCATTTTTTGAACCCCTCCAGGGATGGTGACTCCACTGCCAGGAGTTCTGCTCAGACATCAGAGACTTTTTCCTTCTTTTAATCATGTGCTTTCCTTGCCTTACGAAAACATCTCTGCACTGCTCTTGCTAAGAGCAGGAATCCTAAGAAAACACAGAGAGGGATCTGCAGGAAAGATCAAGCTACCGCCAGCTTGCCCAGACAGCTCTGTTATCCCAGCAGAACAAACCTCTGCAGTGGGACTCCAGTAACCTCAGCAGAGGTAACCGTGGGCAGATGCATCACCTGGATATGATGTCATTGCCCTGTGCTCCTGTTATTTCTCTTGGTGCAAGCACAGGAGGTTGATGAAATGGCCAGGAGCATTAGCACACAGCATCAAGGGCTCGAGCGGGGTGCTTTTGCAGCCAGCTGGAAGAGATCCCCTGTTTGGGCACCCTGACACTCCCTGGACTTGCTCAACATGATGATTCCTGTTATTGTGAACTACCTGCTTGAGGCTCCAAGGAGGTTCTTGGCATGGCATGGCCTGGAGTTTGTTGCCACATTTTTTCCTCTCCTCAATTGCTGGACTCATAAAGAGCTTTCCCCACGTGTTACATGAATCTGGGAGCCTTCTCCTGCCCGAAACCTCAATATAGTGTTAGATGCAGATGAAGGGATGCAGGACCACAGTGGATCTTATCCACCATTTTCAAGCTGAGGCTTGAGCATCGGTACCCACCGAGATCTGACCAGTGTGCTCTCAATGTGTGTCTTGTCAACTGGAAGCAGAGGAGGAATTTAGGCTCCTGTCCAGCTTCCATGGTGTTCCAAGAGGTGGAATGTTGCTAGACATCTGTGTAACGTGAGATTCCTGTGAGTTGTATTGAAAACACCTGGGATGGGATCCTGCCTCTGTTTCCTGCACAGCTTTAACACGGGATCTGGGAAATCCCATGGTCACCTGCCTCTTCCCCAGATGCATTTCTTAGAATCTTTTTCATTGTCTGTCTTTCCCCCAAAAGTCTGTGTTTGACCATCAAGCTGTAAGGACAAAGTGACTATTGGAACACATTTGAGGTTTTTACTTTTATCATGGTATCTATCCACTGGCTTTCTTAAGGCATTCAGAGGAGACAACCAGTTTGCTGCTAAGGTGAAAGTCTAAGTGATGTTTGTCAGATTATTTCATTCCATAATTAAACACAAGATAAACCTGGGTTACCCCATTTGCTCAGTGAGAGAGCTGATTTTGTAGACAAGGAAGCACCTTGGGTTTCAATTCTCCAGATTTCTGGAGCTGTTTGACAGTGTGACATGGAGAACTGTACACCAAAGAGAACAGACAGTAGCTCACCAAGAATTAGCAAGGTAGGAGGGGCTGTGAAAGGAGTCCCCTGAAGATCAGTCTTGGGTTGAGCTTCTCTGTGATGTTGATAGTGGAGCAAGTATGAGGAATACCCTGAGGAGATACATGTATGGCCCATTAGGTGCCTTCATGGGTGGGGAGGGAGGGTTGTGATGGGACAGGAAGCACTGGAGGATCTTGGCTGCTTTTGTGCAAAGTTCTGGTTCCCCGTGATCAGGAAGATGAATTCAAATCAGGATAAATGTGACGACCAGCTATTACAGTGATGAGAACAGAGCAATTTCCTCACCAAGAGGAGATTAAGGGCGTATCTACATCATCATAATGAGAGACAGTCTTGTGTTAGAGTTCATAGTCCAGTGGAAAGCACAGTAGTGAATTTATGATGATGGAGTTGAATTTGGGACTTGCCACATTCGTTGTATAAATGATCAAGTGTGCATTAGATAGAAACAATTATGGATGACTTTAGAACTACTTGGAGTGCAGACCAGGGACTACAGTGCAAGCATCTTGGGGCACGTGGTCCCCACAACTGCTATGATGTTGTTAGGTAAAGGAGGCTGATTTTCCATAGAGACATATTGAGCTGATGGGTTTGGAGTTGTCTCAGCAAATGGTTTTGGGAAGGCTTTTTGTCCATCACATCCTGTTGCTAAACAGGCAGCTCTGAGAGGGGAGGGAGTGCATTTGTCTCTGAACTTCAGAAGGCAGCTCTTTGGGTTCTGCTTCCTTATCTCTGGCTGCAAGAACCACGTTGTGCCTGATGGTTCTGGCCATAATTTGTGAAATACCATGAACTGCTAAATGATGACATGTGGCCATTTTTTTTGTTGTTGTAAGTTATGGACATCCCAAATTTGAGACATTCCTCCTGGCCAGGTGGGTGGGAGCTGGGATTGCTGGTTTCGGAGCTGTGTTCAGTTTCTTGCTTACTCCCAAAGGTTTGCAAAGCTCCTGAGCAGTGTGAGATTTCTCTGTCCCAGGCATGTGAGGCTCTGGGTCAATGGAAGAGGCAAGCTTACAGAGTCCATGGTCTACACTCATGATTTGGTTCTTTTCCTTAGGAGTAACACTGAGTTCTCTTCCAGCTCCTGCTCTGTGAAGGTTGCTCCTGACATCCAGGAGCCTTTGCTTGCTGGACAGGCCAAAATCACATTCCTCCTCCAGCCAGTCATGGTGATGCTCATGTCCCAGCTCATCTTGGGGTCTCTGCAGGGGTATGTCCCCTCTGTGCCATCCTTCTGCTAGTGCTGCAAGAGGCGTTGAACTCAGGGCTCAACTTTATTGCGTTTTTGAAACCAATTATATTGAGTGAGAATTGCTCTTTTAGAAAAATGGGGAAAGATGCAGCACTTGCAGAGCTTGGGAGAGTTGGGTGCTGGAGTCTCTGGTCTCCCAACCCTTGAGTCATGTTGTGTTCTCTGTTGAGTAGCAGGGGATGTGGGAATGCCAAGTTGATGGAGCTGCTGGCTTTCTGTGCAGAGGAACTGCTGCCACTGCTCGAGGCCAGCCCCAATTACTTGCTTGTTGTCGGGGCGGAGATCAAAGCACATCATTTAAAGAACAAATGCAGTAAATACCTTGGATTTATGTATTGGCTTTTTTGGAAAAAGTGGATTGTCACAACAAGCTCGAGCTGATCTTTTGGATTTTGCATAAAGAACTGGGAAGGGAGAGGCATGAGCCTTACCTGAGGTGTCCTGATTTGCATGATGCAATGTGATTTTTCTGAGGATACCTTTTCCTGCTCTCTAATTCCCAACTCCACACCTTGGCATTGCTCTGGGATCTCTGGATATCCTCAGGTCTCTGGGTACTACAAGAGTTGAGTCAGGGCTCTTTTCATCTTTGAAGTGCTGACTTAGGTGTTAGTGATTTATTTTTCTGTGCAAGGTTTATTTTTAGTATCTCCTGAAAAGTTGTGTACCTTGAAATGTGGAAGGAAAGGCACTGCTGGAGAGTCTGCTGATGAGCTGATTACTTGGGTTCATCTGGCCCAGCATTTTAAAGGCATTTCTTTCACTAGGTAGCAGATTTCTCCAGGAAAACGTGTGGTGTATTCAGAGGAGAAAGTGTCAATGAGGTGTCGCTCAGGTTAAATCTGTTGCCATTTTTGTGTAGCCTGGAACTGGGGAAGAGGAGAAGGGGTCAGAGGAAGAGATCACACTCAGAACACAGAATTGCTATGGTTGGAAAGGACCTTTACGATCATTGAGTCCAACCATTATCTATCTCTACCAGGCCACTTCTACACCATATCCTTGAGCACCATAAGAGAAGGTCCATAAGGGGGTTTGTGGATGCTCCATCCCTGGAGGTGTTCAAGGCCAGGTTGGATGGGGCCTTGAGCAACCTGGTCTAGTGGGAGGTGTCCCTGCCATGGCAGGGGGGTTGGAACTAGATGATCTTTGAGGTCCCTTCCAACCCAACTCATTCTATGATTCCTTGAAGTGGCTCCCATCCAACAGCAAGGCTTTTATCTTCCCTGCCATTAGAGTTGCCATTGTTTGCTCAGATTAACTAAGAGGTAATTAGTATGTAAGAGACACATTTATGGATTTAGAGATGCAGCAGCCGTGAATACAGTGGAAGGTATTCACCGTTGTAATATCTAGAAATTCTAGCAGGATACCCTCTATATAAATTACAGGTTGTGTAATTTAAACGTGTTAATGAAACAGTGCAAGCTAAAGCCTACCCTGACAAGAGGAATTACTGCATAGAATTGGTTTTGGGGGATCTTGGGAGCAATTTGAGAGGCACTTTTTTCTTTGAAATATTTAGTTATGATGCTGCAACCCTGATGTTTTAATTATATTGAAACTACTGGACTTGCACATGGTGGGGATTGTTATTAAGGTGTCTCCACAATGAGTTTTCTTATCTCCTTTGGTGGATGTTTCTGAATATTCAAGTGTGATGCATGTGTGCATTGTCCTATAGTGTCCTTGCTTAACAGAAACCTCCTTGTAAGAATTTAAATATGCTGCTTTGGAGTTTTCTATGCAAGCTGGTGGGAGAACGTTTATGTGTCTTGATGGACAATAAGAACAATTCCTTGCCAAACAAAAATGCAGTGCTTTTCAATATTTCCCCATTTTTTTTAAGAAAAGAAAGAAAATCATAAAATGTGTTGGGTTGGAAGGGACCTCCAAAGGTCATCTAGTCCAACCCCCCTACAAGAAGCAGGGACATCTCTACCTAGGGCAGGTTGCTCAGAGCCCCATCAAGCCTGCCCTTGAATGTCTCCAGGGATGGGGCCTCCACCACCTCTCTGGGCAACCTGTTCCAGTGATCAACCACCCTTATATTAAAGGACATTTTCCCTAATGTCCAACCTAAACCTACCCTTTTCTAGCTTAAAATCATCACCCCTCATCCTGTCGCTACAACCCCTTGTGAACAGATCCACCTCCCCCTTCCTGTAGCCCCTTCCAGGTATTGGAAGGTCACTATAAGGTCCCCCCGGAGCCTTCTCTTCTCCAGGCTGAACAGCCCCAACTCTCTCAGCCTGTCTTCATAGGAGAGGTCCTCCAGCCTTTAGATCATTTTTGTGGCTCTCCTCTGGACACGCTCCAACAGGTCCATGTCCTTCTTGTGTTGGGGGCTCCAGAGCTGGACACAGTTCAGCCAACCCTGTAGATGTCCCTAGTATTGTCCCATCTTCAGTCTTGCATTTCCACACTGAGTCTTTAAGGCACATCCATCAGCAGATGCCCTTTAGCAGCACTGCAGAGCATCCCACCTTGCCTTGAGCCCAACCTGTGGGAGGAGCAGGCTCTGACGGTGCTGCAGCCCTTGACATTTGTGCTCTCAGCCCTGGGGGGCTGCCAGGCTGTGGCTCTGCTCCTCCTTTCCCCCCGGGATCCAGAGGCTGGCAGTGAGTAGTTGCTATTTTGAGCTCCTTCCCTTTTCCCTTTCCTTCTGTAGCAGATGGGGAAAAGGTGAGAAGCCACGAACTCTTCTGTGGCTGCTCTTCTGAGAGCAGTCATTTCACCGCTGTTTATCCCAAATCCTCTGCTGTGGAAAAGTCACCAAGTCTGCAGCAATCCCAGCTCGGGGAACAGCTGCTTCCAGATGCAGCAGGAGGGGCTTGAAATGGAGCTGGGTGGAGAGGAAACAAGTTTGAAGGACTCGCCCTTTGCTGAATTCATGCACCTTCTGTTTGCAAAAATACAAGAATTCCTATCAGACCCCCTGGCGTATCTGAGCAACATTCCTCAGGAGGGTAAAAAGGCCTCTTCAAGCACTGGAGTCATTCGAATTGGGTGGCTTCTTCTGCATAGATTGAACAAGGCATTTTTCACCAGAAAGCTGGATTATTTACACTTTCCCTGGAAGTTTTATTTAAAAGTCTGAAAGCAATAGCAGGACAAGGCAAAAAGCTCCAGCTGATGCAAAATGGAGATTGCAGGTCTCCTGCAGGTCAGTCTGTAAAGGGACTTGATAGTCCAAGATATGATAGAACCTGATAGATCCCCATCACTCTTGCTGTCCTCAGCTCCAAGGCAAAGTCCCAGCCTTGGTATGGGTCCTTGGAAGCCAACTGTGTTGGAAATGGAATCTCTGCTTGTGGTCTTCCCAAGCAGCAGAAGTGCCAAAGGGAAGCATAAACCTGAGAGGCTGGAGAGGAGGCCCCTTCCACCAAAAAACCTTGCAGGTAGAATTAGCTCTGCCCAGATTGCCAGTGCTCAAGATGTGATGGAGACATCTCCTGCCTAGTATAATAATTATTCCTTGTAACAGAGTATGAACAGAGGAGGAAATAACAGCTCCATAAAGTGCTTTGTCCACCATGCTGTGCTTAAGGTTCTTTTCTGAAAAAAAAAAGCAGGTAAATAGGAATATTTTGGTATCAAGGAACACTTGCCTGCATGTATCCAACATTGTTTGGAGAAGAAATGAACCCGTGGAGATAGTTGGTGTGTCATTTGGATGTCTAGTGCATGGTGATATTATTTCCTTTTAAATCTAGAAGAGGAAGAAGTACATTTAAAAAAATAACCCCAAACAAAACTAAAAACAACCCCCCCAAACAAAACCCCATATCAACTTTCTTAGGTGACGAGGGAAGCTTTAATGGTGTTTCATTTATATCTGGGAGAGCCCTGTCCTTTTACACAGAGCAAAAAGCTCTCAAAGCTGGAAAACATCCCTTTCAGAAAACCATTGAAAATAAGATCCAGGGATACAACAGACATTTATCAGATTTTTCCATTTCTGTGAAGCCTTTTTTACACAAGATTCTGCTCTTTCTGGACCTTCCCTTAATCTACTTCTGACTTCTTTATTTTTTTCTTTGAAGGAAACGTTGCTGGCTGAAGCTTCCCTCCTTTAAAAGTTTAATGCAAAACCTTGGTGCCAGATGCTCTCTCCAGCTCAGTGGCTCTGTACTTGCTGCCTGCCCTGGAGTTGCTCTCTCACAGTTTGACTTGTTTATTCCATATTCTGCCAGGATGGTTACTTAAACTCTGCCCAAACTCTTGCAAAAATATGGAATAGATTGCAATAGACTGCCTGTGCATATTTGAATGCAATCAGTGTGTGGAGGGTGGGTGTTAGACTGAGATGTGGCATTTTGGTTAGGGTGGACTCTTCATTTCTTTATCACAGAGCATTTAATAGGGAATAAGTAACCCATGTAAGCATTGCTACATCCCTATTATAATTATTGCTACATCAGAAAATGAGTAGATATGGTGCTTCAAGACATGGTCTAAGGGTCAGGGAGATTTTGGGATGGAGGTTGGACTTGATGATCATAGAGATCTTTTCCAACCTGAATGATTCTATGATTTTTTCTCTCTGTCTTGCTGGATGCAGAGAAACACCCGCTTGCATGGGGAGGTGTCCAACTCAGAAGCTGGACTGTCTGGAGGCATCTGACCTAGGTAGAGATGTCCCTACTTGTGTAGAGAGGTTGGACCAGATGACCTCTGGAGGACCATCTTCCAACCTAAAACATTCTATGATCTGTCCAAGGCCAGCTCCTGTGCATCGTGGTGGGAGAGGACCTCGAGCTGTGCTGCAGCTCAGAACCTGCTCCTGTGGAGGCTGCAGCCATATGGGACATGGTCACAGAATGTTAGGGATTGGANTCCTTGTCACGCAGCCCAGGACAGAGCCTGGGGGTGCCCCTGGGATGACATCTCCATGTCCCATCATCTCGATATCCAACATTGGGAGGCCAAATGATAGGAAACAAGGGGGTGTTGTTTGTGTGCCTGATGTGCCTCAGATTTAGCTCCAATTTTGTCAGCTTGAGCTGCTGCTCTAAGTGTATAAATGTGTTTGGGTTTATTGGGGCAGCAGATTTGTTTTTCGTTATTGGCTTAAAAATAAACTGTGCAGCCTATACTGTTTAAGCCACTAGCCAGGCTGCCTGTGCAACCACTGGAGAGCTCCTCTCATTTCTGTACTGATAATTCAAACTGTGCTTCAGCTGGTGGGCTTTGCCTTAGAGATCTTGCTTTACTCTGCCCCATGTATGTATTGCTGTGATTTTTGGTTATTTTCTCTGCCATACCTTTAAGTACTCTCTGTGCTTGCTTGAATTGCCAAGAGTGCTCCTGCCAAGGCCAATGCATTAATCATAAAATCATAGAATGGGTTTGGGTTGGAAGGGACCTCAAAGATCATCTAGTTCCAACTCCCTGCCATGGCAGGGACACCTCCCACTAGACCAGGTTGCTCAAGGCCCCATCCAACCTGGCCTTGAACACCTTCAGGGAGGGAGCAGCCACAACCCCCCTGGGCAACCTGTGCCAGTGTCTCACCACCCTCAGGGTAAAGAATTTCCTTCTAATTTCCAATCTAACTCTCCCCTCTTCCAGTTTGACCCCATCACCCCTCATCCTATCACTGCAGGCCTTTGTGAAAAGTCCCTCCCCAGCTTTCTTGTAGCCCCACTTCAGATACTGGAAGGTCACAATGAGATCTCCCTGGAGCCTTCTCTTCTCCAGGCTGAACAACCCCAACTCTCTCAGCCTGAGCCCAATTCTCTCTGCCTGAACTTCAGGAAAAAAAAATAACTGGAGCTCTCCATGAGTTTTCCCACTTAGAAAATTGTGTTAATGATGTTTGAATGTGCTCATAAAGTGTTTTGTGCTCCAAGAATAGCCGTGTTGTGTCAGGGCCGTGCGTTGTCATTATTTATTATCTTGGAGCTAATGGGAGGCAGCACAAAGAGCACGGCGTGATTTCGGAAGCTGAGGACACGCCACGTTTCCTGGTGACAATGTGGCTGATTGTGTCTTTCTGAGGCAGGGTGAGACATGAAATTTGTCCTTTGCAGCGTGCTGATGAGGAATCCCTCATTGTTCTTCAGAGGGAGACTCACCAGGCAGTAGGTGCTTTGGATTAGCCTGAAGGGCACTGGAGGAATTGGAGAAAATAGCTGTTGTAAATTGGTGGTTTCAGCAATATTAAGAAGCTGTTGACATGTGCTGGGAAGAGCATCTCAGGGTGTGAATGCATGAGAAAGGCAGGAGGGAGATACTTGAGTTACAGAAGCATTTCAGCCTTGAAAGCCCTGCGTGACCAGTTGTTCACTGGAATAGCCTTCTGGATCTAGAAGGAAACTGTAAATGTCTGAATTTTCTTTTTTTTTTCCACCTCCTCTTTCTTTTCCCCCGGTTCTTCCTCAAAGCAGGTTGGCACATGTATAGTGGAGCAACCACAGGGGCTGTACCTTGGCTTTATCATCCTGTTGCATCTCACAATCCGAGCAGTGCCAGTTTTGTTCTGGTCCTGGAGCAGGAGACATCCAGGCACCTCCAAAGCACTGAGGTTTGAGGGAAACAGCCTCGTGTTGGCAGCAAAGGTGCCAAGTTTTGGTTGACCTGACCAGCAAAAGAGCCAAGGAGACTTGGTTTTTTTGATGTCATAGAATCATAGAATCATTTAGGTTGGAAAAGACTTTTAAGATCACCCAGTCCAACCATAACCCTGCTCTACCAAGTGTTCTGCTAAACCATGTCCCTCAGCACCACATCTCCATGGCTTTGAAACCCCTCCAGGGATGGTGATTCAACCAGTGCCCTGGGCAGCCTGGGCCAGGGTTTCACAGCCCTTTCACTGAAAAAATTTTTACCAATGTCCAACCTAAACTTCCCCTGGCACAACTTGAGGCCATTTCATCTTGGCCTATAGCTTGTTACTTGTGAGAAGAGACCAGCACCCACCTCTCTACAACCTCCTTTAAGGCAGTTGGTTGGTTGGGAAGTTAAATATTATGCGAAATCCTTGTGAGCCCAAGGGTTTGGCCACTGCCTCCTCCGGGAGCACTCCACTTACCCTAGTTCCAGACTGCCACATTTTATTGCATTTATAACTCAAAAATATTTCAGATGAACACAAACGGCTGTGTCCCGTGCTTTGAGGTGGGTGCATTTGACTTAGATTTAGAGGCTTAATTTTGGAGCTAATACTTTTGTGAAATTTTTTTCCTAAATCCTTGCATCCCTCCACTCTGGGGTCTTCACTGGCACCAGGCTGGTCCCACCCCCTCTTGCACTGTCAACTGCCTTTAGATCTTTCAAAAAAAGAAAGCATCCAACCATGTTTTAAAAAATGCAGCCCCCCCGCCCGCCCTGTAATTTCAGATAATTAAATACATCCTTGCATATTTGTAGTCTGCATAATCAGTTGTTTAAACATGACAGTCTTTATTAAGTAAGTGTTGTAGGTAGTCTCTGGAGTTTGAACCATTGTATAGTTATTTAAAAAGAAAGAAAAAGTCCAAATCTGTGGCCAACAGAAATGTCGTGTCATACATCCTGGCTGAGCTGCTGTTGTCTATCAAGGTATGTTTGAGCTTTCAGATATTCGAACTTTTCAAAGGAAAACACATGGATCCCACCTCTTTCGTATTAATATTTCCTGAGTGCTTTTCCTTTCAAGTGTTTCTGTTTTCAGTGGTGCCTTTTTCAAATTAAAAAGGCTCGGGAAGCCTTTAAACACAGCATGTGTCCAAAGTGTGGAAAATTCTCTTTGAAGAGTCACAGTGTTTCAGAAAAAAAAAAAAAAAAAAAGTGAGGTAAAAAAGAAGGAGAGCAAATGCTGGCTGGTGTGGTGTGAAGGGCAGCTCGGTGCTTTCAAACAGAGCATTTCTGATTAGACATGGGCTTTGCTGTGCTGGTGTTACGCATTAGCCAGAGAAAGATGAATATGCATGTGGGCATACTTTGAAATAGTTGTGTGATCTATATTAATCTAGTTGGTGTTAACAGGAGTATTTGGGAGCTCACGCCGTTCGCATCTGGGCTGGGATGTAAAATAGGGGAGGCTGGTTCCTCTGGAAGGTTTCATGTGGACATGGGGACACCTGATGGTACTGACTTTGGGGAGAATAATCTCTACCAAATGTAGGTTTCTTGTTGCTATAATTGTGCTTACATATCCCTCAGACACTGGTCTGCGTGTTGTTGGTTTCAGTGAAATACAAAGTGATTTTGTGATAAAGTGGAATCATCAGACCTGACTGCCCAGGCTCCCGTCCCAACAGCCACTTGCAGACAGTGGAACTGCAGGACTGGGGCCTTTATTTAGAGGTTTGTACAGAATTACTGCAAATGAATGAGGGGTTTGAAAATACTTTGTGTTACAACTTGTTAGAACTATCTGTGAGCCATTGACTCCCTCTGCAAGTGGTGCTGAGGGTTCTGTGTGGGTTTCATCAGGGCTCTGCTGAGCATCCTGGGCTGGTGGTGAGGAGCAGGTCTCAGGGTGCTCAGATAACAAAGCTGGTGAGTGGTCTGGAGAACATGTCATATGAGGAGTGCCTGAGGGAACTGGGATTGTTCAGCTTGGAGAAGAGGCGGCTGAGAGGAGACCTCATTGCTCTCTACAACTCCCTAAAAGGCGGTTATGGTGAGGCTGGTGTTGGGCTCTTCTCCCAAGTAACTAATGACAGGACAAGAGGTGATGCCCTCAAGTCGCACCAGCGGAGGTTTAGATTGGACATTAGGAAGTTCTTTCCTGCAGGAGTAGTCAGGCACTAGACCAGGCTGCCCAGGGAGGGGGGGGAGTCACCATCCCTGGAGGGGTTCAAAAAATGAGTAGATGTGGTGCTTTGGCACATGGTCTAGGAGTCAGGGAGATGTTGGACAGAGGTTGGACTTGATGATCCTGGAGGTCTTTTCCAACCTAAATGATTCTGTGATTCTCTATGGAGGGTCTCTGGTGTTTGGCCATCTCTTTGTAGCCCCTGAGCTGGTGGAGATGGGGGCTTCCCCGAGTTGATGTGAAGCTCCAGGCTGCAGCAGTGAGGGAGGGGACCAGTGCAGCAGCTCACAAATCCCCGCTGGCCTCTTTAATTGCCAGGGAGCTGTTCTGTCCTTTTTAATCTGTGCAAAACTTCACTGAAACCCAGCTTAGATAGTTATTTGTAGTCTGTCATTATCTGATTATCACAATGCTGATTGATGGGCAGGCAGCGTGGTGAACATCTGACCCTGCAGCCACTGCGGTGCGGTGATCACCTGGGGAAAAGGCGGGTTTGTGTCTTTTGGGCTGCATTAGCCAGCAATTAAATATCTCTCTGTTACTCAAACAGCTTCCAGGACAAAACTGGATGCTTGTAGAGTGTTTGCTTTATTTCTCTGGGCTGCCATCCCCCTTTTTCCCCCCTCCCTTGTGTTGCTTGTGCAAAACCTCTCTCTGGTGGGGTTTGAATTTAGGAGGTCTGCTGTTAAATCACTGCTCGTTTAAGATAACAAAGTTCAGGGCTGGAGCTGTGAAAATATTGGGAGAATAGAAGCGAGTCAGGAGTTTGAGGGATGATACTTCTTGGAGAAGGGAGCTAATTAAGAGGAGAAGAGAAGAAAACATTTTGTCTTGGTGTGACATCTTTTATGGAGATCTCAGTGCATTTTATGATATACATTTGTCATGTAGGCATGACCCATGGTGCTGGCATTATAGACACCTACATAGAAGAGGAGGCTGAGGACAGATGCCTCATCCACTGGTTCACAACTAGGAAGGGAATTCAGGGTTTGATTCCCAATCCCCTCCCTTTTCCGCGGGTTGATATTTCTTTATTCTCCATCTGCTTAGCCCTGGAATACAATCGTAGTACATAATTTGTCCTTAAACCTCACCAGATGCTTGATCAAAGGTGGAGGAGATAGTACACGGGTTAAAGGCCAGAAAGAGACCTGCAGGAAGCAGATGAAAAGCTGAAGTGTCAGAGGTAACGTTGGGGTGGATAACAAGTCTTGGAGCAGTGATGCACAGCTGGGAGCGGGAGAGACAGGGAGAAAAATGGAATCCATCTCTGCTGCCCCTTGGGATTTAGGGTACCCAGACAGTTTAGTCTGCTCTTGCTTAATTTCTGGGTTGTTTTTTTTTTTCTCAAATCTGAAAGTTAAATCATAGGAGTGGGGACGTGTTCCCTCGAACACACACAGCAGGTTTAGTTGGCTTCTGGGAATCCCTCTGAACGTGAACTTGAACCCGGAGCTGGAGCTGCTGGCCTTGGAGGAGGTGAATAAAAGGCTCTCCTTGATGTATCTTAGCTGGTCTTTGCATTTCTTTTGTCCTCCCAGGCTGTGCTGCTTTGTCTACCCAGGCTGTTTCCTGGTGCTTAGAGGGGAAAAAAGGCCACAACCGTGCTCCGAGAAGAGATTTGTGGTATAATGAGAATCCTCTGCTTTTATTAGTGCTATTTGCATAGACCCGGAGCATGTGGAAGATAAGCGGCTTAAGCTGTTAAGTGTAGAGAAATGTAGGGTAATAATGAGGTTGTGGAGGAAACTCTGGGTGGTTGTGGAGCCAGGGGCAGAGCCCTGACCCCCCCAGCTCCGCGGCGGTGCCAAATGTGGGGAGCAAAGCCCTGTGGACCCCAAGAATTTTCCTGGTCCTCCAAGATGAGCAGCGCTGGATTTGGCCTGGGATGCAGCCTCTTCTTCTGCCTCTTTGCTCCTGCTTTGCTCCCGCTGTGTTTCTAGCCTTTGCTCCTCACTTCTTCAGGTCTGGAATGGGGGTTATCACCCGTCTGGCTTTGTAAGGTGGTGGGAGGATGCCCAGGTACCTTCAGAGAGCAAGTGGAGGGGTCTTCTGATGCCTTCAGACTCTCTCTGCCTGATGCTTCAGCACGATATGGGAGGTGGATGGTGCTGGTAGGAAACAGAGACATTTTCTTATAATGCCATTTATTTAAAGACTTTTTTAGATGCTCAACTGGGAGCCCTGCATGGGGACAGACTTTTCCCTGGAATATGGCATTTTGTAAAGCCAACACATGCCATATATATATATATTTATGTATATACATATATGTATGTATGATGATCTTACAGGTTCTTGTTATATATATATATCTTATCCTTATATATATATATATCTTATAGGTCCTTTTGTATACATATATGTATGTATGATGATCTTATAGGTCCTTGTGTATATATATTTCTTATATACCTTATCCTTATATACATGCGTTATAGGTCCTTTTATATATATATGATGATCTTATAGGTCCTTATAGGTCGATGATCTTATAGGTCCTTTCCAACCATAGCAATTCTGTGGTATGTCTCTATATTATTGACATGTGTGATTGTCCCACTGATGGAGCACTCTGTAGATTAGGAGGAAATGTAGTTATTAGCTCTTGATAAGCAGCCACTTTTCATCCCAGCTGTTTTTTAATTAAAGAGAGATGTGAAGTGCAGCTGCTCATTCAAAGGACACTTTTTACATCTTTGTAAGATGCAGCATTTTCCAGTGTTGAGTCCTGTAGCTCAGTGCAAGAAGAAAATTCTTTACAAGGCCCTATTTTTATTCCTTTTTAATTTTCTAACAAATATTTCTTATTACAGCTGAAGGTGAGCTTAGTTTGGGAACTATTAGCAAAGGTGAGGTGTGGTATTCAGAATTTATTTTATTCTATTCAAAAATATTTTTAGATCTTGGTGCTTCTGTGCTTTAAAAAAAAAACAATTTTATGTACAGCTGCGCCTTGATTTGAGGCTTTCCAAAAGCTTGACATCCCAGCAGTTGTACAAAAGTTGTTGAGTAAATCAGAAATTGCTGTGAGGAAGTAGCTCAGTGCTGAAAATATTGGGAGTGACTATTCAGGAGGGGCAAAATTCTGTGGTTGAAACCCAAGTATTATCCTGATATGACTCTAAATGGCAGAAGCTGCCAGAGTGGATGCTCTTAGGGTAGTCTTCACTGATGGAAGAAGACCAGTAGTGGTTTTGGAGAGGATTTTTATAGGCCACCAGTGATATTACAAGCAGTTGTTGATTTTGATTGTTAACTAGTGTGCCAAAACAGTAACTGCTCAGTGCTTTGATTAAAACCAGCAGTGCTGCTTCTGATAAATCAATCGCCTTTCTATTACTGGTCATCTGGGTTTTTTCTTCCTTTTCTCTCCCCAAACACACCACGGGGGTGTTAGCAACACCCATGCTGGGAGAGAAGTTAAAACGAGCTCTGCAATTGCTCAGAAAGGGCCAACAACCCCAGGTCATCTCAATTTTTCTGCTTGTTGGTGCAACATTTCGTGGTTTCTGGGAGCTGAGCGAACTCATGCAGGGCTCCCAGTTGATGGCTCAAAATATCAACGTGTTTCAGAGAAAATCATCATTACAGAATTTAACATCTTTGTGTTTTGACAGTAAGTAAAGAGCCAGACTTAAGATGGAATGGTCTTGCCATGTCTGATTGTTGGTTCAAGTCCCACTGGTGAATGAAACTTTTATGCCATATTTTGCTTTTGACACAGGATTTTCCATATTAATGTCCTAGATGGTTCCAGGTCCTCCCAATACCATTTCCCAGTGGAGAATAGAGGGTTGTTCGTAGCCTTACAGGAGCTTGTTCAATAGATTTTCCAGCATACCAAGGGAAGAGGAAGAGAAAATTTCTTCTCCTCTATAGAGCAAGTGTGAGCTGGTGCAGCTGGCACATGCCAGAGGTGTGGTGAAGCAGTTCTGCAGACAACAGGTTTTCCTGGATGTGTTGTTCCACTTCTGTTGTGTTGTTTGGCCTGTGCCAGCTTTGCCTGGTCTCACTCTGGCTTCATTTGTTAGCACTGATTCCCTTCCAGAGCTTGGGCTGATGGAGAAGCCAACAGCTCCTGCTCCATCATGGACTGCTGTGGAGCTGGACATGTTCCTTTATGTTATCTCTGGTTTTAGGTACAGCACATGACCATTTGAAGGTGACCATCTCCCTGCACAGGATGTGCCTTGGGTCTGTCCCTAGGTAAATGTGATCCAAGCTGCAATTTCAGAGGCATTGCTGGTACTGGTGCCCCGTGGTAACCTGCCCAGCCATCTCCAGGGACAAAAGGGCTGTCATCATCTGCGTTGAGAATCCCCAGCCACACCATGCATGGCATGGGTGCTGATGTCTTCACTGCCTGGGACTGTTGGTTCTTGTTTGTTTGTGCAAAAGGAGGGCCAGGGATTCCTCTGTGGTTTAGTAGCACATTATCCCCAGTTAACGCCAGTGTAAGTGATGACACGGGATCAAGGCCGATGAAATCAGATTCTTCTACCCTAACACTATGTGACAGAAACACCAGAGCTGCTTCAGGCATTGAACCACCCATGGCTTAAAGGTGAAAATCCCAAGGTCTTACCCCTAATGCATCAAAGCAGGATCTGTTCCTTGTGGTTAGAGGCAGCGAAGGCTGGTCCTGAACACGTTGGACATCAACAGGTCCAACACTGGCTTCTTTATCTCTCTTTTGTGTACATCTGAGATGATCGAGGAAGCCGCAGTCTCAACCTGCACAACTATTTTTGTAAGGAAGCTCAGTTCATTAAACCTGCAGCTCGGTGTTTTTTTAAGGGGAGAGGGAGACAGAGCCGTTTGCTACAGTTTATTTGACCTAGTTAAGGAAAATATCAAGTCGCCTCAGGCAGGTAATTAATTTGTACAGACTTCCTCCCGCTCGCGGCGTGGTGCAGGCAGCCAAGGCTTGCTGCAGGTGAGGACCACGGGCTGCACAGCCTGCAGGAAGGCTGCCCAGATCTGCAGCTGCCCTGCAGTATGGGAGGTAGGTCCTACCTCTGAGAGGAGAGGCAGCAGGTCTGTGAGAGAGCTCCAGATGGTATTTATCCGAGACCTCGGCGGTTGACGGGGGATGATATAAAGCTTTCCCTGTTGCTTTCTCTCTGGCAGAAGCGCTGCCTTTGGGGGTCGTTTTGAGGCTGGAATCAGGGCTGGATTCAAGGATATTTTTGTTAGCTTGAGAGGGGGTGGAGCAAAGAAGGTACTAGGCAAGCACATCTCCTTCAAGCTCCTTCCATGTTGCTCAGCCCCAACTCATAGGGACCAGCAGAGACACTGCTGCTGCTCTCTGTGTCCCCACTGCTGGGACACTCTAAGGTGCCACCAACCCCACCAGCTGGTCACTCATGAATCCATCCTCTTCCAAACCCCAGTGCTGGGTCATCTCATCTCACAATGCCCGCCCCCCTCCAAACTGTACAATTTTTGCAGTGTGCCTTGGCTTGGTTTTTAGCAAATCATCAAACATCGTGGGCATGGGGCCAAACCACAGTGGTGAGGAGGTGACAGTCTTGCATGCAGCAAAGCTAAACTCTCAGAATTAAAATAACTTGTTTTCAAGCTTGGTGTCAAAACCCTTGTGGAACCCAGTTGGGGGGAAAAGCCAATTATTTCATTATTTGAGCCTCTGTGATAGGTGATTCCTGGGTACCCAAGCTTGATGTGGTGCTACATGACAGTTCTCATGGGTGGGTAAACTATTAGTTATCCAAATATATTCATCCACACTCTTCCCTCCTATGCCATTTACATAACGAGGGATGTCTGGCAGGTTAAAAAACGTCCCTGAAAGTTGTTTTAACCTGGAAACCCTGAACTGGCAGGAAGATGAATCTCAAACTCGTGCCTGGTTTGCGAGGTAACATTTAGAAGAAATAGAAATGGCATTTTGTTGGGAGCTGTGGCAATCTGTTAAGGAGAATATCTAATTTAATGAGTTGGCACTGTGGTCATTTGGAGAAGTTGCTTTTTAGAAAAAAATTGTATCTTATGTAACGTGTAAAATTTCTAGAAGCAGTTGGCTCTTTAGCAGGGAGGTTGGTGCATGTTGGAATCGGGAGAAAAGTGGAAAATAGGCCCGGATTTGGTAAAATAGATGCAGAGAGTTTGCTGAAGCTGTGCAGAAATGGGTTCCTAGAATCATAGAATGGGTTGGGGTGGAAGGGACCTCGAAGATCATCTCGTTCCACCCCCCTGCCATGGCAGGGACACCTCCCACTAGACCAGGTTGCTCAAGGCCCCATCCAACCTGGCCTTGAACACCTCCAGGGATGGAGCATCCACAACCCCCCTGGGCAACCTGTGCTAGTGTCTCACCACCCTCAAAGTGAAGAATTTCCTTCTAATTTCCAATCTAAATCTCCCCTCTTCCAGTTTGAACCCATCGTTCCTCATCCTATCACTACAGGCCTTTGTGAAAAATTCCTCCTGTAACTTGTTTGAAACCACTTGGACCTGCAGGGCTTGGTGCAGCCCCATCTGAGGAAATTCTTAGGGGGTAGATTTAGAAAGTATTGACTGAAAATGTAAAAAAAATATACTAAGAAGTAAAATTTGAAATTTTTTTGACTGTAAAAAAAATTGAATTTGTTGTGACTGTAAATGTTGCTCTCAGGGGTGTTCACAGGTGCTGAGCTTGTCCAGAGGGTCTGACCAAGCATCACTGCAGGTCCCATGCACTGCCCCAGACCCACGTAGCCTCTGGGAAGGGTTTCTCTGATTTCAGAGAGAGAAATCATATCAAACTGAACCTTCTGTGACCTGATATAATGTGAAAAGTTGTTCTGTGGTTTTGTTTTGGGTGTTTTTAGGTTTTAAAAATTAGTTTTCACTTGTTGGGGTACTGCTGGTGGTTGAAAGGCTTTAAAAAACACATGCAAACCATAGGAAGGGGGATAACATTGGGAAAGCATTAGGAAATGAATGTAGCAGACTCAAGAACAATTTGGTCACCACACTCCCTTCTGGGACCAGCTTTCCTTGTGCACAAGTTCAAGTGTTCTCAAATTATCCAACTTGCAGAGTTTCTACCATAAACTCTTCGGTGAGTTGTTATCCAGGACCCCTTATTATCTACTTTACATATATAGAGGGGAAAAAAAAGGGAGAAATATACATATATATATATATTTATATATAGGATATCTGCCAATTTTTTCCTTTCTATTTTCCTGTCATAAAGCTGGATATATAGGGACTATGAGTGTGGCACTTGGTTGCCAAGCATCCCAGGTGAAAGGCTTGATCTAATATTTACTTGGGAATAATCATGTTTGAACCTTGAACATTTCTCCTTTCTTCAGACCAGTGTGGATGATTTTTCTTATCTTTAGTATAAGGGCATGATACTGGAGTTTCAGTTCCCATCAACTCCTCTTGTAAGATAATGGGAGTGGGGGATATTCTTTCCCTCCCTCCAGTAAATAGTTTGCTTGTGTTTTTCCAGTGAAACAATCTGGTTCATCTTAAAACTGCATCATCTTTTTTTTTTTTTTAGTAGAGAATAAACTGGAATAAACACAGTTCTTTGATTTATGTGTTAATGAAAAAGAGCCTAATGGACAACGAGAGGACAAGTAATATTTGTTTAATGCATCTTTTGATCATTCCAAGTGCCAGTGCTGGACAGCACGTGGCCATTTTTCTGTGCTTCTGTGATTTATTGTGCTTTGGGTAAAAGCATCACTGCTGATGTGAAGTGTTGAGAAAGAGAATGTGTTGGAATGTAGTGGGAGTCACCAGTAAAAACCAGTAAAGACCAACGAGCCAGGATGCAGAACAAGAGAGCCCTGAGAAACTGCAGCTGAGTCCAGGATTGGAGGCATTTTGGCTAAATAAAGAGGTTTTCAAGCAAAGTGACCCCCAGACTGGGGCTGGGCTCTGAAACCTTCCTGGCAGGAGGGGAATTCCCACCCGCCCGGCTCCCCAGCAGTGGGACTGGGAGCCTGCCGAGGCAAGCCCTGCTGCTGCAGCTCGCGGGGGCTCTGCTGGGAGTTGATTATTTGCATTTACTTCTATTAATTTCCTCTCCTAAAATCCGCCCCGTGGGCCCCAGCATTGTTGTGGCTGCTCAGCCCTGGGAGGAGGCTGGAGAAGAAATTTCACTAGTTAGACATGGTCGTATTCGAGCCACTCTGCTCGGATTTATGAATCAGTGCTGCTCCCTCCAGCTTGTCTTACTGGGGTTTTCTCTCCTCCCAACGCCCCCTCCCCAGCATCTTTCATCTCCCAGCAGCTGGCTGGTGAACAGCATCACCAGTTGCTAGCACAGGATGGGGGGAAAAAAAATAAATCCGAGCTACATAACTCATGAAAATGGTTTGAAAGCTGTGAGGTTTTAAGCATGATGCAGTTGGAGATTTAAGGGTGGTCACTTATTACGTATTTAAGTTTTATCTCGTGGGTTTTAAGGATTTAAGCTGCAAGACTTCTTCAGGCTGCCACTGTTAAAGAAAACTGAAACTCTCCCTGAGCTCCAGGAACTGGGCCTTTAAGGGAAATAATGTCAGGATATTCTGAGTAAAATGCTGACTTCACAACATTCGGATAAATCTCAAACGAAGCAGTTTAGACATCTCAACAACAGCGTTGGAATCTGATCTCTGCTGGTGGGATCACTTTTCTATGTGCCCTGTTCAGTGAGATCCTGCAGGATTTTTACCTCTGGTTGAAGGGAACCAGCCTGGTAGGGAGGAATGGTCACATTGAGCATCTTGCTCTAACCACCTGGCAGGGAAGATTCTGTGATGGAAGATGTCCATCATTCGAGATACCTACTCAAAGATGTAGGTATATGTCTTCATAGGTACACATCTAGGTCTGTATACACATTTTATAGAATGGTTTGGATTGGAAGGGACCTCAAAGATCATCTTCTTCCAACTCCCTTGCTACAACAGGGACACCTCCCACTAGACCAGGTTGAACACCTCCAGGGATGGAGCATCCACAACCCCCCTGGGCAACCTGTGCCAGGGTCTCACCACCCTCATTTATCCAAGCGTTTGCAGGGGTGAGATATGGTGTAATTGAGCACACTNGCTCTGCCAAACCCATCACTAGCTCAAAAATCCGCTCAGAGCACCATAGTTGGTTTCAGTGACAGGTAAAGCTGTTGAGCTGCGTTGAGATGAACTCGTGGTGAACTGTGTGCGTGGGCTCCGCTGAATTGCCCGTTTCATTCAAATTATTCTGGCTGAAAAGGAGCCTGCTGTGTTCCAGTGTCAAGAGAGGCCAGCGCTGAGCAGCTCGGCTCGTAGCTCTGCCTTGGGGAGGGCAGGACCAGGAGGGAGGCTGAGATGTTAGAAAGTGGGGGTGAACTTTGCTGGTAAACCCCTAAAATGAGTATTTTCTTGCCCTGCTGCTGGGAGCATGTGCCCGCCTGACGCATCCTTCCTCCCCACATGCTCTCGGATGCTGCGTGGGGGCAGGGAAAGAAAAAGTGTGGCTCCCAGGCAGATTGGGGGAAAATTTCCATCACATCTTTGTTGGTGCATGTCTCCAGGCCAGGAGACGTGCTTTCCTTGAAAGCCTTGCTGGAACCACACAAGCTGGTAGCGCGGGGCTGGGCGCCTGAGGCGCGGACTCGGCTTCAGCCACGGAGCGGAGTCAGTGGCAATAATGGGAGTTTGCTGGGTGCTGCTGAAGGGTTTCGTAGAGAGGCATCGCAGCCCATCTTTGAAGTGCAGGAAGAAAATTTTAATTGGCCTAATTAGCGCAGGAAAATAAGGTATATAATAAGGAGGGCTAATAGGCGAAAAATGGCTTGTAATTTTGAGCGCTGCAATTCTGGTTCTTGCTTTAGACATGTTGAATGCCTGGTTTCTCAGCTGTCAAAAACTTGTGCTGCGCTAAAGAGCGAAGCCATCCAAAATCAGAATTCATTTGTGAAAAGACGAGCCTTAATCTCAGTGCTTAATCCCCTTGTGTACTCNGTCCCAGTGTCTCACCACCCTCATTTATCCAAGCGTTTGCAGGGGTGAGATATGGTGTAATTGAGCACACTGGCATAGAGCACTATCCTCCAGTTTATCCCAATATGATGCTTTGTGTGGGTTTAAATGGGGCCAGATGCTGTGGGGCAGCCCAGAGTGATGCTCTCAGGGCTGAGATTCAGCACCGTGTGCAATGAGAAAACCTCATAACGTGGTTCTCTCTCAGAGAGGCTGCTGCTTTGGGAGGACGGAGCTTTCACTCCTTGTTGTAAAGGGTTTGTAGAGGCTCAGCTCAGCTTGAAAAACGCTTGGCCTGGGGGGTATGAGTCTGGATCCACTGGTTTGNAGAAAGTGGGGGGGAACTTTGCTGGTAAACCCCTAAAATGAGTATTTTCTTGCCCTGCTGCTGGGAGCATGTGCCCGCCTGACGCATCCTTCCTCCCCACATGCTCTCGGATGCTGCGTGGGGGCAGGGAAAGAAAAAGTGTGGCTCCCAGGCAGATTGGGGGAAAATTTCCATCACATCTTTGTTGGTGCATGTCTCCAGGCCAGGAGACGTGCTTTCCTTGAAAGCCTTGCTGGAACCACACAAGCTGGTAGCGCGGGGCTGGGCGCCTGAGGCGCGGACTCGGCTTCAGCCACGGAGCGGAGTCAGTGGCAATAATGGGAGTTTGCTGGGTGCTGCTGAAGGGTTTCGTAGAGAGGCATCGCAGCCCATCTTTGAAGTGCAGGAAGAAAATTTTAATTGGCCTAATTAGCGCAGGAAAATAAGGTATATAATAAGGAGGGCTAATAGGCGAAAAATGGCTTGTAATTTTGAGCGCTGCAATTCTGGTTCTTGCTTTAGACATGTTGAATGCCTGGTTTCTCAGCTGTCAAAAACTTGTGCTGCGCTAAAGAGCGAAGCCATCCAAAATCAGAATTCATTTGTGAAAAGACGAGCCTTAATCTCAGTGCTTAATCCCCTTGTGTACTCCTCCTACCGCTGCTCACCCACCCTCCCACCCACCCACGACCCAGCAGCTTCTGAGCTGGGGTGCTTGGAGAGCTGATTTGTGGCAATTTACCCCACTTCAAACCCTTGAAAAGCAGAAACACACGTGGCCTCCCTGTAACCCACTTCATCCCTAAGCCCTGCTTCTCGCTTTTGTGCTGGTGATAACCCAGAGCAGCGCTGGGGAAGCCTGAGGATTAACATTAATGCCTGTGTAGTGATGTGCCAACAAGGGCTCTGCTCGGCTGAGGAGCTGTTGTCTCCTCTGCTAAAGGAAAAAAGGATTAACGCCGTTCCTCAAAGCACATTAATTTGGCCAAAACAACATCAGTCCCCCTCAAAACACGTGTGATGAAGTGTGCAAGTGGCTGTTTGAGCTGCTGCTCCTTTTTGCAGTCAAGTGTTACGGGGCTTCTGGAAGCAAAGGGCTTGCTGGGAGCTCTGTCGGGTGGGGTTCAGGCAGTGGCTGGAATCAGAAGCTACTAAAATGTGGGGTTTTGTTGGGGAAAAAAAAAAAGTTAATTGGATGAGGTTTTCTAAGGACCACTGGTTGAATCCTGAGATGGCAACCTTGGGAAAAATGTTTATATCACTGGAAAATCTATATTCATTTTCTTTCTCTGACCTTGGGAAGACCTGGGGTTTTGGAGAGGGGTTAAGGTCTAAGAAACAAGAGAAGCTCTCCACAAGAGATGGAGTTTGCTGTTCTGTGGCATATTCAGCTTTCCCAGGAAAATTACATCTCACATTTGCTTCCAGTGTCCTTCCCTGACCTCCCCCCACACACTGCATCATGCCAGTGATATTTCTGCAGAACATTGTTGGTATGAGTAAACTCTTGTCTCTTTTTAGTCGTCTTTTTTTTGTTTCCTGGCCCTGTTATACTTGTGCTTAGGCAGGAGAAACTTTGCCTTGGAGTCAGGGCTGGCTCAGGCTGTGGAGTTGATGCATTTTGAGGTCTCTCCTGGGTTTGTGGGTTGGTGCAAACACAAAACTCCTTCTGTAATAAGGTCATTTAACATCCAAAGGAGGGGGACAGCTTTTAATCCTTACTAGATCTGGCATTAGCAAAGCCTTGAGGCATCCAGTTTCATCTGCAGTGCTAATTTAAAGGAAGAAGGGAAGATAAGTCATGGCCAGCAAGAGTGCTAAGAGCTGGGTGGTTGAGGAGTCCAAATCAGGCATTGCAAAATTATCTCCTGGTTTGTGGTGTGTGCAACAGATCACTCATAGACACATAAATGGATATTATATATATATATAAAATAAGTACTATGTATAATATTTATAACATATTTATTGTAGCTATATATAGCATTATATCATATTACTCTATCTATAATGTATTATATCTATATTTATATGTATAATAAATCATAGAATCATGGAATTGTTTGGGTTGGAAGGGACCTCGAAGATCATCTAGTTCCAACCCCCCTGCCATGGCAGGGACACCTCCCACTAGACCAGGTTGCTCAAAGCCCCATCCAACCTGGCCTTGAACACCTTCAGGGATGGAGCATCCACAACCCCCCTGGGCAACCTGGGGGTTAAATAATATGATATATTTATATATGTAATAATATATAATGTATAAAATAGGCCATATATGCAATATGTATTCATGGACCTCTGAGGTGAGCTCCTGACTCAGCAGAACCCAGGGCTGGTGGTGAGACCCACGGTCCCCCAGTCTGTGTTTATTTTGAATATTTCTTGACATATTACATGTCTAAATGCTATTTACATCGTTGTCATTGCACAGCTTTGCAATTCCCTGGTTTTAGGTGGTTACCTTACAGTGAGGGCAAGGATTGATGGCTGGGGCCAAACTGAAGTGTGCTGAATGACACCCACTTAAGAGCAGAAGGGATGAAACCAAACCCCATCTTGGCTTTAAAACAAACAAAAAGAAGCATTTTAGGGCAAAAAGAAAGAGGGTTGCAGGACCCAGGTCCTGTCCAGATGGTGCCTGACAGGGTCAGTCCCTCCCGGTGAGGAGCAGTGATTTAAATCAGCACATAGCAGGCAGTAAATGTAGAAATAAAGTGATTTTAATTTCTGGAATCATTACCATTATGTCATATCCATTCGGTATAGAACAATCAGCATCTGAATCTGATGGGACATTTTGCAGTTGCTATTGGTAACGTTCGCTGCTCCTTCTAAAAACACCCAGGCTGGGGGAAGGATGGTGACAAGGAAAGCTGAGTGCTTAGCACAGAATTTGTGTTGATTTTCCGGCATGGATTTTATTCTGAGGGGTCATTTAAGGATAATAGCAGACAGTGATTGATCAGGGGCAAAGTGGCTCCATCTGGCTCGGGAATCTGACTGTTTTGCTCTGCCTTCCCAGGCACTTTTCCCAGCTACCGTTAAGAAGCTCAATTTTTTTTTTTTTCCTTAAAATAGAATATTATATTTGTGAAAATGGCTTAAAATCCCCGGTGGATTCAGCAGAGATCCAGGTTGGAGATACAGAAACATTGTTAATTGCAAATCTCTCCACTTAACAGCCCTTTGTGCACGTGTTACGGTTTTTTACGAAGCCTTAAAAGACTTTCCTAACGTCTCGTGGCATAAATGACTCATCTCACCTGACATGAAGAGTGTGAAAATTGGAGCCTGGGTTTTTTTTTCCCTGCCTCCTTTTCTTCTGATTTCAGACTGCATAATTGCTCTGCTGTGGTTCAAGCCAAAGCCTCAGCATCCTCTCAATTATTTCATAAGCATAAGCAAACAAAACAAAACGGCGTCAGGTGGGGAAGAGCAGGGTGAGGAAGGGCAGCTCAGTGGGGTCCTTTTATTTTTTGGGGGGGTTCTTGAGGTTTTGTGAGCTCAGCTTTTGGGGCATGTTGTGGTTTTCTGTTAATGCATTAATATAAAATGTGTAAGGTCACTTGCTTGGCCTTCATGTCTCAATCTGCTTCTGCAACCCAAGCTGCTCAGTGCAAAATGTTGGTTTGGGTTTTTCCCCCCCCTTTATCTTGCATCTTATTTTCCCCTTTACCTTGCATCAGATGCCCAAATAACACCATGGACTCATCAAATTTCCAGTTTCTTTGCCTTCCTCTCATAAGTGCTGTAAAATTCTTCCCAGCCTTTCAAAATCTTGCCCTTTGTTGACACAAGTTTAACTGGGAGAAGCAGGAAAGTTTTCTAAGGCACCTCTCTCTGCTTTCCTCTCAGACTGGTCATAGAATCCCAGGTGGGAAGGGATCTCAAGGATCATCTAGTCCAACCTTTCAAGGTAAAAATATATTTTAAATAAGCTGGCCCAGCACCCTGTCAAGCTGAATCTTAAAACTGTCCAAAGTAGGGGAATCCACCACTTTCCTTGGGAGATTATTCCAGTGTCTAATTGTTCTCACGGTGAAAAATTTTCTTCCAGAGTCCAACTGGAACGTCCCCAGGAGTAATTTGCACCCATTACCCCTTGTTTTTTTCCATGTGACTCCTTGTCAAAGGGAGTCTCCATTTTCTTGGTGGCCACCCTTGGTGTACTGGTACAGGGTTAGAAGGTCTCCCCTAAGCCTTCTCTTCTCAAGGCTGACAGTCCCAGTTTTCTCAGCCTTTCTTCATACGGCAGGTCTTCCAGTCCTCTGATGAAATGACTTTGAAGCAGCCTTTTATTGCAATATGCACTGGATGTCTGGAGCACAGTGCAGTCATTGTCTTACCTTCCGTGCTCTTCCACAAACACAGGGCTTGGAAAATCCTCTTGGCATCTGCAGGTCCAAGGAGGAGGAAAATGCCCTGTGAAGGTACCAATGCTGATGTGCTCCTGGAAAGATTTTACTTTGATGGATGCTGATGTATGTAATCATAGAATGGGTTTGCATTGAAAAGACCTTTAAAGATCATCCAGTTCAACCCCTCCGTCACAGGCAGGGACATCATTCATTAGACCAGATTGCTCAAAGCCCTATAATCAAAATTGTTTTGGTTGGAAGAGACCTTTAAGATCATCAAGTCCAAGTGTTGACCCAGCACTACCAGGGCACCACTAACCCCTGGCCCTCAGCACCACATCTCCATGGCTTGGAAACCCCTTCAGGGATGGGGACTCCACCGCTGCCCTGCCCAGCCTGGCACAGCCACAACAACCCCAAACACCAACAAATTGTTCCTCAGCTCCAACCTAAACCTCCCCTGGGGCAACTTGAGGCTGGTTCCTCTTGTCCTGTCCCTTGTTCCCTGGGAGAAGAGCCAGACCCCACCTGGCTCCAACCTCCTTGCAGGGAGTTGTGCAGACCAAGAAGGTCTCCCCTGAGCCTCCTTTTCTCCAGGCTGAACAACCCCAGGCCCCTCAGTTCCCATGAGCAGGTCTTGCAAAGGTCTTTGATGCCTGGGATGAGTTCGTCAGTCTTCTGTGGTGGCAGATATTGGGAGCAGGAGCTTCCAGAATGCTGGAGCCTCAAACCCTCTGCAGACAGGAGAGGGATGGGCTATTAGCAAGAAGGATCTCTATGTAGGAAAGATCATTATTTTGGCTATTTGCAAATCTGTCAGTGATTAAGAGTGTTATTAATGATGAGTTATTTATAAATGTGTAAAGCATTGGGACTGTTGGCATTAAGGCACTGCTCTTGGATATTCCAAACTGGATTTATCCTGCCAGTGGTGTCAATACCTTTACTCTAATAATACTGCTCTACCTGCTAATTCATACGTTTTTCAATGGAAATATGCCAAATGTTGTGCTGTCTTGACCCCCATGTTTGCTCCTTGATTTGTACCTACTTATGTGAAGTGCATCCTTTGAGCTTTCTGTTAAAGCTGCAAGAAGTACCAGCATCTCCAACAGCAGCAACACTGGGTCCAAATTAAAGGTTTTGAGGCAGAAAGGGTGTTATTGCCTGTTCTCTAGATGGAACCAGAACTGTAGGGAGGAGGATGGTGGCCTCTTTAGGGTCAAATGAGCATTGAGGCTTTTGGAAAATGAATTTGCAACTGCTGAGCTTGGACTTGAAGTGTCAGATGTGGTGTGTGCTCTGTAAATATCCACATTTGCCCTGACTGCTCATGGGGATGGACTCACCCCCCTGTGCTGCTCCTTTCAGTCTCATGAGAAGTGATAGTGATCTTAATAGTAGCTTTGAATCTCTTCATCTCAGGGGAGGACTGATGCCCTGGCATCACCTTTGCATTGGCAAAACACAGTTATTGTGCCATCGAGTGCTTAATTGGGAGCTGCTTTTCCTCCTGATGTTGAGCCACATGCAGCTTTTCCAGTCCAGCATTTAAGACTTTGCAAATCCCAGTTTATTTCAGGTGAGATGAAGGCACCCACAGGAGTTTCTCCCTCTTCTTGTTTAGTTGCATGCTCCCTGGTCATTCCCTGGTCAAATCGTTGGTTTGTGTGATGACTTGGAGAAGAGAAGGCTCTGAAGGGACCTTCTTGTGGCCTTGCAGGATCTGAAGGGGAGTACATGAAAGCTGGAGAGGGACCTTTTAGGCTGTCAGGTAGTGGTAGGACTGGGGGGAATGGGTCAAAACGAGAAGTGGGGAGATTCAGATGAGACGTTAGGAAGAAGTTGTTGCCCAGGAGGGTGGGGAGACACTGGCACAGGTTGCCCAGAGAGGTGCTGGAAGCCCCATCCCTGGACGTTTTGAAGGCCAGGCTGGCTGGGGCTGTGAGCAACTGATGGAGTGGGAGGTGTCCCTGCCATGGCAGGGGGGTTGGAACTGGGTGATCTTTAAGGTCCCTTCCAACCCTAATGGTTTGGGTTGGAAAGGACCTCAACCAACTTGATTGCAAATAATACACTCAAATGATTTTGCAGTAGTAAATAATGGAGAGGGAAAACAAGACATCCACTGATCCCTGGAATGGATGGAGTCTCATTTCCAACAGACTTGTGTCTTGAGTTCTATTGGCTTTCTAAGTTTAAAAAGGCTTCAGACTGAGCTAGTTGTTAGGCATCAGAGACTCTACGTTGGACAGAGCTATTCCAACATTGCAGGACAAGCTTTGACTAGCTTTCCACACCTATGAGACATCAGAGAATCTACATGGGAGCGATGCTTCACTGCCGAGTGTGTTCTCTAGTGTCTAATAATTGCAAATAAAGCTTATTGGCAGGTTAGGGCATGCAAAATATTGTTCTTGTCTGGAATTAGTAGTCTGATAAATTCATTCTGCCTTGTAGTGGGGACCCAGCTGGGGCCACTCTTGCCTGCTTCTTGTTCTGTTTCCATGAGGTTTGTAGGTGGGTGGTAACTCAGGCTGTTGTCTCCTGGTCTGGTGGGGGTAGTAATGAACTCGGTGGTTCAGAAGTTAAGGGAGATATGTGGGTAGGAAGATGTACCCAGCTGTCAAACAGCCCCGTTAGCTCTGTATATGTGATCAGGAGACCAGGTGAAAAACCAGAAGTTTAAGCACAACCAAGCAGCTGAAGGAGCCTTTCAGCTGAAGCCGTGCAAGCATTAAAGCACAAGGAGGCTGTTTGAGGCTGGGAGGGACATGGAGTGGAAAATCCATACTGTGGGCTTTCTTTGGCATAAGGAGGAGCAGAGCCTAGCATGGAGCTGGGAGATTGTCAGGAGCATCCCTTGGCTCAAGGAGTGGTGGAGGATGTGGTGGGGAGGTGAGCAGAGTGTGCAGGACACAAGCATAGGAGGCTGGGCTCTGTCTTCTCCACTCTTCAAACAGTCATTCCTCAAAAGCCAACAGTAGAACAATTTATACAAGAGTTGGGAACTTTTGACAATGCTTCCTTGCACTGTTTTACAGAGTATTTCATGGTTAGAAGCTATGGAAGAGCGTAGACTAAAATAATTGAAGTTACCTGTAGGGAGTAAGTCGTGACAGAGTAAGAAATTTAGACCTGTCCATTAGCATTTACCTAAAACCCAAGAGTAATAACTACTAAATATGCAAATATTGAAATGTCCTTTATCCTCTCATGTTGGGGGGTATCTGCTCTGGGTGAGGCTGCACGTACATGGAGGAGGGATGAGAGCTCTGCAGGCATCTGCTCTTGCTTTTTTAACATGGTCGGTAATAAGGGAAGATGATAGCAGGGAATTTATCTCCCTTAGTTTTTCTAATTAACTCCTGGCTAATGAGAGGAGGAGGGTGTTTCTTGTTTCTCACTCTTCGGGTGGATGTTGGCGTAAGCAGGAGGTCCTGGCTGCTAGAAAGGAGGAATCAAGAGGCTGGTGGTTGCGATCCCATTGGGATTGCAGTGCTAGCCTGGAGGATTAGGCTGGATTTGGGAGAGCTGGAGCAAAGCCAAGGAAAGCTGCACATTGCCTTCAAACAGGCAGCGGGCTCTGCAAAGCCTCACAAAGCCTGTGTCTCTTGAAAGGCTGTGGGCAGCTTGAGCTGTAGAGTCAAGAGCGTTATTTCAGAGCTGGTAAAATGTCCAGCCCACCTTTGACACTCAGTAAAACACCCTCTGTGTTTAATGGGGAAAAAACCCATTGATTTGCAAAAATTTGAGGTTTTTTTCTCATATTTGACTTCACTGAAATGATCCACTGCTGTGAAATGTAAGTTCTGAGGATTGCAATGAGTTTGCCATATTTTACATCAATGACCCTCAGAAACTTTTGCTCCCTACTCAAAATACTCTAGACCTTGGGCTGGAGAGAAGCTGATTGCTTGGTGTCCTGGAGGGTGGGTGAAGAGCTATAGAGGATTGCTGCTTCTGGTGCAAGTAGAAATTTTTCTCTTTGTTGAATGCTGGAAAAGGCACCCATGGAAGGTCCTTCTTGTTTGTGACTCTTCACCCTCCTGCTGAGTGAGCACTCAGGAGAGGGGGGGTGTAGGTTTTGGGTTAGTTCTATGTGGTTTGGCCAAATGGATGCTCCAAGAGAGTTGATGGGTGTTACACAAGCATAGAGACTCAAGAGCTGCCCTCGTTCTTTGATTGAACTTCTTTTTATGCTTTATCATAAAACTACCCAAACAGGACCACAGTAAAAAGCTGGAACTGCTGCAGACAAGTGATTTCTTTTATAACTTTGTTTTATCATTTTCCCTTGTTAAGAACTTTGATGAATGTGTCCATTTGCCGTTGTAAATTAACCATTTCTGGAGTCACTCAGGAGGATTTGAGCGTCTGACGCAATAGCTGTGCCAAGGTGCTGCTGTCTTTGGGAAGAGTTGCCAGTCTAGGACATAAGGTCGGTGAGCCTGCGAGGGTGCCAGGCTTAGCAGGCAAAATTAGCAACTTGTTGGCACAGCCTGGACATCATAAACCATTTTTTCTTTTTCTTTTTCTTTTTTTTTTTTTTTTTTTTAAAAAAAAAAGGGCTGACTAATTAAAGAAGTGCATCCTTGTGTGCTGGAGAATGAGCAGTCACTGTGGGAAAGGTTGTTGGATGAGCACAGCATCCCAAAGGTGGTGATGGGGCAGAGTGTAGTTGAGCAGCAAATGCAAAAGGGCAGGATGGATCCTACAGAGGAAGCTCTTGAGATTCCCAGAGGAGCCCAAAACCTTGTGTCCTCCTGGGGCTCAGGACAACCTGGCAGCAGGGAGGCTGGCAGAGAAGCAGCTGCCAGCTGATGGGTTTGCTGGCTGGGAAGGAGCAATTTTGATGAAGAGCTGTGCTGTAGTGCACCTCCAAAGGTGTTTTGCGTCAGCACGGCAGAGATGAGTGAGGGTTTGTGCTGTCTCCTTGCTGAGATGCTGAGCGTGCCAGTCAGCTCTGTGCCTTGTTTGCCACAGCCTGACAGCACTGACGTGGAGGTGCAGACCTCCTCCAGCTGACCACAGCCTGTCCCACAGACATCACCATTTGTCCTTTGCCCATCAGGCTGGAAGCAGAACCCCTCATCTTCCTGCTGTACCTTCTGGAGGGGTGGGTTAACACACCCCTGTGCGTGTGAGTGAGGTGAAGCCCTGGAGCAAAGCACCAAAGAGCCAGCTCAGCAGGAGCTGCTGGTCGCAGCCATCCTGCCTTAGCCCAGTCGCTGCCAGGAGCCCTGGGTGCCAGGCACTCTGCCACCCTTTGCTGGCACCATGGGGTGTAGCCAACTGCAGCCATGCAGGCAGGATGCCTTTCAACAAGGCACCCGGGCATGACCCTGTGGGCAGGTCTGTGGACTGTGGCTGTTCTGCTGCTGTTCTTCCTCTGCCTTTCCCTGTGTCTGGTTTGTTTTGTCTCATTTCTTTCACCTTTTTTTTGGTAATATTATTTTATTTCCTCATTTCTTGGAGATGGAAAATTGAATCCTGACCTCCAAAGGCTCTGGCAGATGAAGGCTCTGGGAGGGTGCAGGTTTTCTCCCACTGCTACTCAAATAGAATCATAGAATGGTTTGGGTTGGAAAGGACCTCAAAGATCATCCAGTTCCAAGCCCCCTGCCATGGCAGGGACACCTCCCACTAGACCAGGTTGCTCAAGGCCCCATCCAACCTGGCCTTGAACCCCTCCAGGGATGGAGCATCCACAACCCCCCTGGGCAGCCTCTGCCAGTGTCTCACCACCTTCTGAGTGAAGAGTTTCCTCCTAATTTCCCATTTAGTGGGAAATCACCGTGAATAGGTTAAAAGAAAGTGCAGGAAAGGGTAAATCAGGTACAGGGGGGTTCAATGTTTAAAACTGACAGTTTTAACTGTCTGGAGACTTCTACAGTGAGGAAAAGTTACTCCTGATTTTCCAGTTTATCCTGGCTGTGGACCTAAACTCGTGCTCAGTTTTCCCACTCTCCTGTGTTAAAGCTGGCTCAGGGCACGTGACACCAGATCCACACGTATTCCCTCCCAGCAGGAGACCCAACCGAGGTGTCTGGTGACCCAGGGCTGTCCGTCCATCCTTTTCATCCAGCATTTCCAGCTTTCTGGTCGTGGTCCCAGGGCTGTCCCGTGCCATGGGATGCAGCTCACAGCTGGGGTGATTCACCACCTGGAACCGGCCATGCTGCAGAGAGGGGGAGATTTAAGGGCTCTTTAAAGATTTGTTTCCTACTGAAGTTTATCCAAAAGGAAAAACTATGGCCAGGCTGCAAAACAGGCTGAGGGAAGCTCAAATGCTGTGCTCCAGCCCAGACTGGAGGGGAAACCATCTCAGTCTCTGACCACAGGCTATCATGGAATCATAGAATGGTTTGAGTTGGAAGGGACCTCAAAGATCATCTAGTTCCAGCCCCCTGCCAGGGCAGAGACACCTCCCACTAGACCAGGTTGCTCAGAGCCCCATCCAACCTGGCCTTGAACACCTCCAGGGATGGAGCATCCACAACCCTCCCAGGCAACCTGTGCCAGTGTCTCACCACCCTCAGAGTGAAGAATTTCCTCCTAATTTCCAATCTAAATCTCCCCTCTTCCAGTTTGAACCCATTACCCCTTGTCCTGTTGCTGCAGGGACTGATAGGAAAGGCACCTGTGGTTGTCCCCTTCCAACAGGTCCTGGCTGTGAGCATCGCTCGATGATGTCCATGCAGGCAGAGTTGTGTGGGTTGAGCATGGATTGAGTGGCACCCTCAATCCAGGAATTAGAAAAAAATGAACTCCAGGTTCTCATTCTGTGTTGGAGATTTGGGGAACATGGGGAAACCTTTTTGTTTCCCATCCTGTGCATCATCAGGTTGCTGGGCTGGTGTTTTCTCACTGGGTTATTGGAGGAGTGTTTCCTGCTTAGGGCTTATCCATGACGTTTTCTGCCTGTTCCTCACTCCTTCCATAAGCAACCAATGGATTTGTTAAGTGAGCTGTGTTAATTCATAATGTTCAGAATAGAAATAGCCTCTTTTATAGCCAAATTCTCTTTCTTTAGCCATCAGTGAGAGGTTTCCAAACCAGGCAGTGCCCATGAGAGCTTTCATGGTGCCCAAGTGGAGGTGGGCAGGTCCTGAGGGCAACCCCCACCTATGATCACCCACTCCTTACCCTGGGCCAGGTCCATCCATCCCTTCCCTTCCTCCTGAGGGAGCCTATAAGAAAGCTGGAGGGGGACTTCTCACACAAAGACCTGTAGGGATAAGATGAGGGTTGATGGGTTCAAACTGGGAGAGGGGAGATTTATATGGGAAATTAGGAGGAAATTCTTCACTCTGAGGGTGATGAGACACTGGCACAGGTTGCTCAGGGGGGTTGTGGATGCTCCATCCCTGGAGGTGTTCAAGGCCAGGTTGGATGGGGCCTTGAGCAACCTGGTCTAGTGGGAGGTGTTCCTGCCATGGCAGGGGGGTTGGAACGAGATGATCTTTGAGGTCCCTTCCAACCCAACCCATTCTGTGATTCCTTTAAAAACAAGTCGTGCATCTGCTTCCTCCCTTCCCGCTGAAGTGTTTGACAATTATTACTACTATCCTTCCTTTATTGTTTTTGTTTATCCATCTGTCTGTCATTTTTGTAGAAGCTGTGCTGGTTTTAATTAATGAGAAGTTGTTGTTGTATTTGCTGTTCACTCTTTATTTCTTGGGAAATGGAGGGTTTATTCTGCTGTTAGTGAGCCATTTCCAGCTAGCCTTTTCCAGCACAAAACCCACTCAGTTTAAAGCAGTATTTTTGAGGGGTTAAGCACGAGCACTTGCACTCAGCCTAGGCAATAAATTTATTTTTATTTTGCTCTTGGCTGCATGGACGTTCAGCTGCCTGCGAGCAAGAAACTCTTTGTGGGTTTGCATTGAACCAGCAGCAAATCCTGTGTTTTGGGGCCTTTAGAATTTGCTGGAGAGATGCCTGTTCTGGATGGATGCTCTGTAAGACCTGCCATGGGCTTGGTTGGAGCTCAGGATCCCCCAGCCAGACCCCCTTATGAGGTACCTTCACAGTGCCTTGGCTTTGTCCCTGCCATCCTTAGAGTGTGCTCGGTGGGAGACACTGGAACAAGCTGCCCAGGGAGATTGTGGAGTCTCCTTCTCTGGAGACATTCAAAACTCTCCTGGACATGTTCCTGTGTGACCTGCTCTGGGTGATCCTGCTCTAGCAGGGAGGTTGGACTAGGTGATCTTTTGAGGTCCCTTCCAACCCCTGACATTCTGTGATTCTGTGACTGTGTTAGTGCCTGGGGACGCTGCTGCCTGGAAATCATCTTAAAAGCAGATGCAGTCACCAGTGCTGGGGTTTAATCCTGCCCAAAGCTCCTTGTCCTACACCCAGTTTCATTCCCCATCTGGAAGGTGAGGACTTTGAATTGAAGATTAGGTGCTTTTCACCCACCTCCTCTGTGGTGCCCAGGAGGATGCTGCTGCTCTGCCAGGACATGATGGGGCTGGTGTTTAATTAATACCTGTTGGCTCTGCTGAGGGACCTGGATGGAGGTGCAGGACCCTGGTTCTGCAGTTCCTAGACCCTAGTGCTGAGGGTACCCAAACCCTGGTGTTGTGGGTGCCTAAACCCTAGAGCTGTGGATGCCCAGACCCTGGTGCTCTTGGAAGCCCAGACTCTGGTGCTGAGGGTGCCCAGACCCTGGTGCTGCAGTTCCTAGACCCTTGTTCTGTGGGTGCCCAGACCCTGATGCTCTTGGGAGCCCAGACCCTGGTGCTGAGGATGCCCACCTAGTCTATGGAAGGTGCCCAGTGCTGGGCTGGATGAGTCCCAGGCTGTGGACTGGATCTGTAGCAGAAGTTGACAGTTGGCTTCAGATTTTGCTGCTCTTGTCCAGCATCTGACTCATTAATTTCCGCACTTACTGGAAGCAAAGCTTATTATTGCAACATTTAATAAAATCATAAGGCAAAACAAAATATTGACCAGAAAATTATTTCAATGCTAAAGGAAAAATTGCAGCGTGCTGTTAGTGATTAGCTTGGCCTCACCGAGCTGCATCTCCACTTAAAGGCTTTCTCTTATCTTCCTGCATCCTGATTTTTTTACATAGTCCCCTCTCCCTTTGCCTTGGCTACTGCATGGAAATAGATGTTCTCCTGTCTCACACTTTCCTTGGAGCATCTCTTCATAATGCCAGCTCTAATATATGGTTAATAAGAGGACAGCAGCAGCATCTTTCAGCATGCTGGGAGAGGTGAGGCTGGGCACTGATGAGGGTTCTGAGAAATGCACTGCTAGATCTTCATTATCCCCATCGTTACTGGTCTTTTATTTTTATATTCAAGTCAGATTTCTGCACGAGCTACTGCAGGCTTGGCAGTGGTTTGTTTTTTGGAGTAGAGGTAATTGTATTTAGTGCTAAGTCTCCTGCAGCCTTTCTGTTTGCCTTCCTAATTTAATCTGCTCGTCTGCGCCCGTCTAATGGGGACATTAGCAGATGGTGACTCCAGGAGTTGGGGGGAGGTTCAAGCTCCCACCAAAGCTGATGTGGACCCAGAGGCCCTGGCCTGTTACTGGTGTTGGTCACAGCAGCAAAGGTCTCAAGGTCTGCTGTGGCTCCTGGACACAGGATGGACACGTGGCGGAGCATCAGCTAAGCTGAGATGCTGCAGGGCCAGCAAAGAAAGGGGTGGGGGTCTTCAAAGGGGTAGCCCAGATCCTAAACCAGATAGAGATACCTCGAGAGGATTTGTGCAGAATCAAGGATGAAAACCATGACCACTCTTGGTTCCTTTCTTGAAGGAAAGAAACTAAGGTGTGGTTCTGCAGTAATTCCAAGTAGATCCTTATGCAAAGGCCTACAGGATGGCCACAATGTGGGGCCACCAGGTTTGGCACCTGGCTGGGTCACAGCCTGTGGGCCAAGTGGCTTTTGCTGATAGAGAGGGGACGGACAAGAGGAGAATTGCTGTTCTGGTCTCTGAAACAAAAGTACCTACAATTGTAAACAAATTTGATCCAGGAGAGCGAGCTTGGGTTGGGTGAGTGCTGTCCATCAAGATGCGATTTGGGTGGTACCTGGCCTGTCAGTATCAATTTGCTGCATGGATAGCAGGGACTTTTCCAGCAGAATTGGCTGAAGCTGGAGAGATATCTCAAGCAGAGGTGTTTTTATTTGTTGTTTCTTATGGGTCACTTCACCTGCCCATGTCAGAGTGTGACCCACTGATCACTGCCAGGGCGATGCTTTTTTGGGAGTAGTTTTGTGGCAGAGGTAGCAGGAGTTTTTTAAGCCCATATTATCTTTCATCGTCTCTGTAGCATGAAGCAGCATCCTGACAACCCTTTATTGCTGTTGATGTTGCTCCTGATGTTGATGGCCCGTTGGATCCTGGCCTGTCCAATGGCATTTAAATGGCAGTGGCTTCGGTGCCATCCATCCCCAGCAATGCTGGCTCAGGAGAGAGGATTAAGACCCCATTTAGAACTACCTGAGTGATTAAACACTGCTCAAATTGAGGGAAAAAAATGCCAAATCAGAGCCTTGCCTTCTCTGAAAGTTCAGTGATCTGCTTCTGTTCACAGCTGTAAGAGTTTAATGAAAAACTGTGTGGAAATAAATTGCATAAACGGGCTTTTCAGTTGAAATTGCCCTAGAATTTATGCTGGCAGGGTCCATTTTGAGTCAATGTTCCCTCTTCTGTGCATATAAAGATCTTTAAATTGGCTTCACTAGCAAAAATGCTTATTGCTGTTACGTACTTTGCCTCTGCAATGGCAACACACGTCATCTGTGGGAGCTGGGGCTGCTGGAGCGGCTGCTCTGCCTTATCATCAGAGCTCTCTGATAAGGTTTTATGATTTCCAGGCATTTTTGTTGCCCTGGTAGTGAAGAGAGCATGAACTGACTTGCAGGTCTGGTTGCAAATGAGCGATGAAGATATGCAAGGCAGAGCAGAGAACTCACCTTCACCCTTGGGTCCTGGAAGGGGCTCTGCAGCCTTTGCATGGTGAGGAAAAACCCTTTATCCTTGTAGACTGGGGTTAAACCTGTTTGATTCAAAAGTAGAGATCAGCAACAGCTTCTGCAGGGTGTTTATACTCTTATTTTTTGGAGTGAAATCACTCCAGAGCAAGTTTCCAGTCTCTGGTGTGGAGAGGGGATGAAGACTCCCCAGGATGGGAATTTTGCTTACCAAGGGGTTCATCCTGGTACCATTTTTATTGGCATGAAAATTTGCTGTGAAATGGTTTTACATAAAAATTGTGAAGTCTGTATAGGGCAAGAGAAGTCTGCACTCCTGAGCATCTCTCTGGGAGGTGGCTGCATCACACACTGAGCTTTGCACTGAAGAATCCTGGTAAAGTTGTGTCTTTTACGATGCTTTGCTGTTTAACTGGGCTGATTGAAATAACTTCATATAATGTTTTTTAACTGGCAAAATTCACTTCTATGAAGAACTTATTTATTACTTTTATTTAGCAACTTATTAGGGTGATTTCCAAATTTTTAGATTTTTATTTTTGATGTGCCAGTACAAATAGCTTTCCAAAAGAAAATATTTTGAAGGTCTATTCAAAAGGGTTTGTAATGGTAGGACAAGGAGTGATGGTTTTAAGTGAGGAAAGGAGATTTAGACTGGATATTAGAAAAAAGTTCTTTAACATGAGGGTGATAGATCAGGGGAATGGGCTGTCCAGAGAGGGGGTGGAGGCCCCATCCCTGGAGTCCTTCAAGGTCAGGCTTGCTGGGGCTCTGAGCAGCCTGCCCTAGGTAGAGATGTCCCTGCTTGTGTAGGGAGGTTCAACCAGATGACCTCTAGAGGTCCCTTCCACCCTAAAACATTCTACAATTCTATGATTCTATTTTTTCTTTCCATGCTCACACAGCAAAGGAATCATGGTACCATCAGGCTGGTTTCAGGGAGCACAAAAAGGGGTGAGAATAACCAAAGGGGAGATTGAAGCCTGCCCAGGATCCACGTGGATAAAGTGGAAGTATCAGAAGCACATTGTTGCTAAATTTCTGGAGATTATAAACATGATTTGTGTGGCAGGGTTGGTGGGGTTTCTTTTTCTTCTTCCTTTACGAGGGAATTGGGCTATTTCATTTTTTTGAAGCATCTCGTGTTGTGAGCATTGTGCTCTATTTATAAAGCAACCTTTGCAAGATATAGAAGTGAAATTGTTAAGTTAGGTAGATATATATATCTATATCTCTCATACCTGTGAAATCAATCCTTTCATGAATAATTTATTGTGAGCTGCTTGACACCCTGTATAGATTATTTAGAATTTCTAGCAGGTTTTTTCACCAGGAGTTATAAATCCCAATGATTAAAAAAAGGAGCTGCTCAATGTCAACAGATAAACCCCCATGAGAATAATAAATGTTCATCGTCGTGCACTACTCTGGTGGCTGGGAGGAGGAGGTGACAGCTCATTACCTGTCACCAGGGAGAGGGTGACACTTCTTTTTCCTCTTTTCCCTTTCTTTTTCTTGGCCTTTTCCCTGTATTGCCACGTTGTCCTCCCAGCCTCATCCTCTGCTTCCCACTCTCCAGTGCTGTGGGTCCTGGAGGCTGTCATAGAATCATAGAATCGAATCATAGAATCTAAATGATCTAAATGATTCTATGATTAAGGTTGGAAAGGACCTCTAAGATCATCAAGTCCAACTGTCAACCCAACACTACCATGACCACTAGACCATGTCCAAAAATGCCACATCTACTTGTTTGTTGAACCCCTCCAGAGATGGTGACTCCACCACCTCCCTGGGCAGCCTGGGCCAGTGCCTGACCACTCTCTCAGTAAAGAACTTCTTCCTAATGTCCAATCTAAACCTCCCCTGGTGCAACTTGAGGCCATTAACTCTTGTCCTATCATTAGTTACTTGGGAGAAGAGACCAACACCCACCTCTCTACAACCTCCTTTCAGGTGGTTGTAGAGAGCAATGAGGTCTCCTCTCAGTCTCTTCTCCAAGCTGAACAATCCCAGTTCCCTCAGCTGCTCCTCATATGACATGTTCTCCAGGCCCTTCACCATCTTGGTTGCCCTTCTCTGCACCCACTCCAGCCCCTCAATGTCTCCCTTAGACTGCAGTGCCCCAAACTGAGCCCAGTGCTCAAGCTGTGGTCTCACCAGTGCCAAGTCCAGGGGCATGATCTCTGCCCTACTCCTTCTGAACACACTATTTCTGATACAGGCCAGGATGCTGGTGGCCTCCTTGGACACCTGGGCACACACTGAGTCATCTCCAGCTGGCTGTCCACCAGCACCCTCAGATCTTTCTCTGCCAGGCAGTTTCCAGCCACTCTTAATGGCCTCAAGTTGCACCAGGGGAGGTTTAGATTGGACATTAGGAAGAAGCTCTTTGCTGGGAGAGCGGTCAGGGGCTGGACCAGGCTGTCCAGGAGGTGATGGAGTCACCATCCCTGGAGGGGTTCAAAAAATGACTAGATGTGGTGCTTTGGGACATGGTCTAGTGGTCAAGGAGATGCTGGGATGAAGGTTGGACTTGATGATCCTAGAGGTCTTTTCCAACCTGAATGATTCCATGATTCCTCCAGCCTGGGACATTGCAGGGGTTGTTGGGACTGTCTCTCCAGTGCTGCTGTGGCTTCTTGGCTGGTGCTGGTCCCTACTCCCATCTGGCCACAGCAGCAAATACCTGCAACCTTCTGTCCCAGCCTGGCCCGTGGCACAAGAGCAGGATTAAATACTGCATTAAGAGCTTTCCAACCTGTTGTGCAGCTGTTTTCTTCGGAGCCCTTTAATTGCTGCATGCTAGAAGATTAAAATGTTTTGGTGCTGTTGGTAATTGTTGGGTAATGATTAGAAATGGGGTTATTTATAAATTAGCTGCCCGTTATTATTCTCCTCCCTGCGGGCTTGACTCTGCTTCTTGTTCCTTCAGCTGATGCTGGGAGGAAGGCAGAGCAGCTCAGCTCAGGGTGGTGGGGCTGGGACAGTGGATGCTTGAACAAGCAGCCACCCAAAAACCTTCTTCAGATGGAGACATGCAGGCTGGAAAAGCAGTTTTTATATATTTGATTTTCCCCTTCCCCTGATGGTTGTTGGCCTAGCTCAGAGGGGTTGTTCTCTCCATGGGGGCACCATACCCTTAAATTTAAGGAGATGCTTGACCCAAGGGCCAGGCATGCCTGTCCTACTATGGAGCATTTTGGGTGAGCATTGTTCCTGTCCACCAGCAAGGTGGCATGGTTGCTTTGTGTCCTACAAAAACACTTCAGGCCCATCAATCTGTGTTATTTAGTTGAATTTTGCAGGTGTGTCACCACCTCTCTGGGCAGCCCATTCCACTGATCTATCACCCTCATGTTAAAGAACTTTTTTCCAATATCCAGTCTAATCCAGGCACCTACATAATCCTGTCATAATTTCTGAGCTATTCAGCTCCCTGTTGTGCCAGGCCAGTGACTTTATAAGTTTGTTGCATGGATAAACAACGTGCAAAATGTTCTTTTGATTGCTTTTATTTTAATTGTCGTTGTTTCCCTCCTCATCCTGTGCTTAAACATTGTACAAATTGACTTTGTAGTATTCAGGTCTTAACTCACACTTGTGAAGTGTTTCCTCTTACTCTGTGGGTTTCAGTGAGTTTATATTGAGTTTTTCAGCTGCTTTTTGCAAAAACTTATATTTGAGCAGGCACCTGTCTGGACTAAGGAGCAGTGTATGTGATCCTGGAAATGAGGTTTGATTCACTTGACCCATACTGTAGAAAACACTCTTAGAGCTCCAGCAGCTGTGTAGTTATTCAGAAATCCCCAGAATGGTGTAAGTGGAGTCCCCAAGCTCAGAAGTGTGTTCACTTGTGACAGCAGCGATGTCTGTGCCTGCTCGAGGGGAGAAGGGACCAGAAACCAACCCCTCTAAGGCAATCTCCTGACATATTCCCTATTCACAGTTCAATTTAGAGAGATTGAGCTGCACTGGGGATATAGGCTGTCGTTGAATGAGATCTTGATAGCATTAGGAAGAAATCTTTAACCTCTTAAACACTATTTTTTCTTAAGTATTCCTTATTCCTGTATCCTTAAGCTACACCCAGTACCAATCCAGCATCATGCAAGCATACTCAGTATGCTGAGCTTTATCAAAGCTTTATTAAAGCCAGAAGAAAATTAAACACAGTTCTGCCATCCTAATTTGGTCTTGATATTTATTTATTTTTCTTTGTTCCAAAATTAATGTGCAGGAAGGGGAAGAAGCATTAAACAGTGCAAAGCACTGAGGTGTGTGATAGGGCAGGATTTGAATTTTGTCATATAAAGAACTTCGTACCACACTTAGCATTCAGATTTAATGCTAAGTAATTTCATTAGCCAAAGTATTTAGAAGCACAATTAATAGTCTGAACTAAAGGATAAATGGCACATTAATGTAAGTTACAAATGAGACAAAGCTAGAAAGTATGACAAACAACAGTAATGGCAGAAAAATAATATAATGAAACACAGAAACCTAGAAATAAGGGTGACAAACAGCAAGGTGTGTTTCAAACTGGAAGAAATTAAGGTAACTGGAAGAAAAAATACCCCCAACATAGTCATTGCAAAGGAAAGAAGCACTTGTAAGGCAGCAACACTAAAGAGATGCACCAGGCAATGAATCAGATCTCACTTTAGGGTACAATCATAGAACTGTCAGGGTTGGAAGGGACCTCAAAGATCATCTCGTTCCAACGCCCTTGCCATGGGCAGGCACACTTCCCACTCCATCAGTTGCTCACAGCCCCAGCCAGCCTGGCCTGCAAAATGTCCAGGGATGGGGCTTCCAGCACCTCTCTGGGCAACCTGGGCCAGTGTCTCCCCACCCTCCTGGGCAACAACTTCTTCCTAACGTCTCATCTCAATCTCCCCACTTCTAGTTTTGATATAGTCCCAGTCCTACCACTACCCAACATCCTAAAAAAGATGGGAGTAAACAATTAAAATAAATAAAACCAGTAAAAGTTAAGCAAGCAGAATGTTGTCAGCTTTTGTAAATGTCTAGTTGAGGGTTCTTGGAATTGTCTGCGGTTATTTAGAGCATGTGGATGCAGGGGGGAAAAAGTTTTGCTTCAGGGTTTTCCAGGATGATGTAAATAGGAATGAGGAGATGAAATAAAGTTTTCCTCCTTTCCTCAGCTGATGTGAAGGGAAGGAGGGGATGGTCCCCCCTGGTTGCTTGCTGTTGAAATGCTGGAAAGTAAAAATTCAGGTGATATGTGTAGATGGGCAGAAAAAATAGGGTTCAGGTACATGTACATGTACATACACCTATATATATAAATCTGTTCTTTCTAGTTTAAGGCATAAGTTGGTCTCACTGGGGATAGCATCTTAAAAAAACGGTTCTACATACAATCTGGGCATGCCTACTTACCTGCTGTAAGTCAGCGTAGCTACAGTAAGTTGAGGTTTCTAGTTGCCTCTTATGTTCCCAGACCTGTTCTTTATGTACCCTCAATTGAATCTTAGTGTGTTATCTCCCTGCTGTGCTGTCCCTCATCCCTCTGCTGCTGTGCCCCTGGGAAAAATAGAGAAATATAAGCTCTCAGATGGGCCACATCTGGAGTCTTGTGTCCAGTTCTGAGCTCCCCAGTTCAAGAGAGACAAGGAAGTACTGGAGAGAGTCCAGCTTATAGATGCTGAGGGGCCTGGAGCATCTCTGTGCCCAGGACAGGCTGAGAGCCCTGGGGCTGCTGAGCTGCACAAGAGAAGCCTCAAAGGAGATCTGATCAATGCTGAGCAAGAGCTAAAGGGTGGGGGCAAGAGGCTGGGGCCAGACTCTTGTCAGTGGTGCCCAGGGACAGGACAAGGGGCACCGGGCACCAACTGGAACCCAGGAGGTTCCATGTGAGCAGGAGGAGAAAGTTGTTTGTTGTGAGCCTGTGCCAGGCTGCCCAGAGAGGTTGTGGAGTCTCCTTGTGTGGAGAGATCCCAAAGGGGCCTGGACACGCTGCTGGTCCCCCTGCTCTGGGGGAGCTGCTGGAGCAGGGGGGTTGCACCAGATGATCTCCAGAGGTCCCACCATTCTGTGGTTCTGTGAAATACTCAACCTTGCTGACTCTGAAGATGTTAAAGGATTTGGAACTGTTTTCCCTCTCTAGGTCAGTATTCTGCTGTTTGCAATCTACATTTATGCAGAACAGTTTATTATGTTCTTGTTCTTCTCCCACCTTTTGCATTCCTTGCATTTGATCTCCCTTACAAGTACAATACAGTTGATTTTCCCCCCATGTCCACTGCTCTGTTGAGCTCCTGAGCTGTGCTAAGTTGGTCTCTTCAGTTCAGCCCTTGCTTTTCTCCATAGAGATAGGTGAAGTGTTGGTACCAGAAACAGAGGTTACACTGTTTTATTCCTCCTCCTGCATTTTTGAGGGGAGGGAAAAAAGGAGGATTTAGCAGCAGTGGTGGCAAAATCAGCCCCAGTCCCTTCCAGCTTACGTTTTCTCCCCAAAATGAGATTGCTAGGAGCTGTAATGTTGTCTGAAAGAGTATCTGAAGTTTTCCTTTAACACTCTTCACAGCTGAAGAGAAAGGGAGTGAGAAAGATTGTTAAAGTGAAAGTCTTAATGCTTTATAGAGCAATTGGGGTTTTTTTTCCCCATTTCTGTACTGAGACATTTACAAATGTTTAATGGCAACATCTTCCATAAAACCAGGAGGCTGAGACTGGCTGTTAAATGCTGTATAGGATCTGGGTCATCTGAATCCTGGCTTGCAGCACCCTTGAAAGGGGCGAGTGGGTTCAGGGAGGCCATTTGAGAAATAATTTCAGCTTTTTCACTTGGATTAATCTAAATAACTCTCCAGTGTGACAAGGCAAGCTGATACTGAGTGTGCCAGCCAGGGCATCCCCGGGGCATCCCTGCCTGAGTGACCTGCTCCCTGCCGTGCCTGCTCTCACAGCAGGGATGATGCTTCCGCAGACATGATCTCCTGAGACCTTCAGAAAGGGATTGGTGAAGAACTGTCATCTTTCAGATGCTTCTAACAGGGATGTTTGGGTTTCCAGGCAGATCTGCACAATTAAGGCATTGTGCAGCGGCGCCTGTTAAAGATGAGCAGCCATAAAGCTTCCACCAAAGCGATACCGTGGGGCTTTGGAGATGTCTGTAATAGTCACAACAAAGGCTGGTTTGACACTGTCTGATCATTTCACACCTCTTTGTACAAGTCTTCCTTGTGCTGCTCGGAGTGAGACACATCCATCCCCAGCTGGAGAGGAGCTGGGGCAAGTCTGGTCCCGCAGCGTCACTGACAGTGTGATGCTCTATGGGCTGGATGTTCTCCCGCCTCAGCTCTGGCTGAAGGTTATTTGCCATTGGTTTGCAAGCTGGAGCAAATGTTTGTTACCATCCCGAAGAAGGAGGGTTGCTAAATGCTCTCCTCCAGCAAAGCCACCCTGAGCTTTCAAGCTTAGAGAGGTGTACAAAAAAAAGAAGAGCTATTGCATCTGTGTTGGGAAAAAATGGAAAAAAAAAAGGTTATTCTGGATGCCCTTTTCCTGATTTTTTCCATTTTCCAGCAGGGCCACGGCTTGCTCCTGAGCTGTGAAAAATGCTGGTGCCGTGTGAGGTGCAGCAGATGGAGGAGGGTGAGAGGCCAGGGTGGTGGGAGGGTCTGTCTGGTGGCTCAGGCTTTGCACAGGGGAGAGGAGCACGGGGCCAGGCTGGGAGATGTGGGGTGGTTTCTCCTTGACAAGAAAGTGTCTGAACTTCTCTGTCTCTGCCTGGCTCGAAGGCACCCATGGGATGAGCAGCTGTGAAGGGTGGTTGGGATGTTCTTCCCCAAGGAGCACAGCACGTGGCACCTGGGACAGGGCACCTTTTGCTGTGTGGCAAAGCAGCAGGAGCCTCCAGCTGTGTCAGCAGTGCAGTGATGCTACCACCCTTTACTGCTGCTTCTCTCCCCTTTCTCTTCCTTAAAATCTCCCATGAATGTTGGGCAGGAGCATCTTTCATGGAGATGCTGCTGTTGTTTTCAGTCCTGCTGCTTGGACTTTAAGCTGTGTCAAGGATAAAATAGATTTTTCCTTTTTCATTTCTGATTTCTCTGGGTTTTATAATTACTTTGCGGCTGTTTTCCAAGTGCTTGTGTTTTAATTGAGTTATTTTCAGGTCTGTTTGCTGCACGTGTACCAGAGGGTTGTCAACAGTACCAGGTGAGGCAGGTGGAAAGAACCCAGAGTGTTAATTCTAAAGCTAGAAATATCTTCATTAAAAGTTCAGCAGAAATCTTCAAATGCTTTCCGAATAGGCCATCTGTCAGCTGAAAGATGTACCTGTCTGGGGAGCCCCACAGGGACACCAGGGTGGTAGTGAGGGCACTCATTTGGATTTATTATTTCTTTCACACCTTAAACACCTCCTGGATGCTTTCCAGGCTCTGCCCTGGAGCCCCCCCAGCCCCCAGGGCAAAACATGGGGGTCAGACGATGAAGTCAGCCTTTGCTGATTCTGCTGCCAAACCAAAGGCACCCAGGATAAAATATATTTTAAAAAGGGAAAGAAGGAGATTTGAGGTGTAAGCCTAGGTGTGAGTGAGTGCCAGAAGGAAGGGAGTAGTGTGAAATGAGTCTGGTGCCAGAAGATGCCTTGAGTAGCTGTGACCTTCATGGTCACAACCTGACAGGTGATCCCTGTGGAGGTGAATGAGTTGTGAGGATCATTGGGGTGCCAGGGGATCTGGAGAACATGTCTTCTGAGGAGCAGCTGAGGGAACTGGGATTGTTTGGTCTGGAGAAGAGCAGGCTGAGAACCTTATTGCTCTCTACCACTGTCTGAAAGGAGGTTGTAGAGAGGTGGGTGTTCATCTTTTCACCCAAGTAACAAGCGATAGGATGAGAAGAAATGGCCAGGAGAGGTTTAGATTGGATATTTGGAAAAATTTCTTTACTGAAAGAGTGGTCAAGTATTGGGACAGGCTGCCCAGGGAGGTGATGGAGTCACCATCCCTGGAGGGGTTCAAAAAATGTGTAGATGTGGCACTTTGAGACATGATTTAGTGGTCATGGTAGTGTTGAGTTGATGGTTGGACTTGATAGTCTTAGATGGTCTTAGAATGGGCTTTTCCTTAAAGATTCTATGATGATTAAACTGACTTTAAAAATTGCTCTGGTGAAATTCCAGTTGGAATTTGAAGAGGAAACTCTCTGGGAGGAGATGCTACCGAATGCATAAATGCAACATTTTCCTTAGGAGCCTGTTTTGGAGCTAGTGTAGGATGGAAAGAGGATGACAGGAAGAACAGAGTGTAATTTAGCAGATCTTCAGCCCAGAAAGCCCCAACCATGTCCTGGGCTGCATCAAAAGAAAAGTGGGCAGCAGGTCGAGGGAAGTGATTCTGCCCCTCTGCTCTGCTCTGGTGAGACCCCAACTGGAGCTCTGTGTCCAGTTCTGGAGCCCCCAGCACAAGAGGGACAAGGACCTGTTGGAGCGGGTCCAGAGGAGGACTACAAAGATAATCTGAGGGCTGGAACATCTCTCTTATGAAGACAGGCTGAGAGAGTCGGGTTTGTTCAGCCTGCAGAAGAGAAGGCTCCAGGGAGACCTTATAGTGCCCTTCCAGGATCTGAAAGGGGCTACAAGAAAGCTGGGGAGAGACTTTTTACAAAGGCTTGTAGTGGTAGGATGAGGGGTAATGGGTTCAAACTGGAAGAGGGAAGGTTTAAATTGGAAATTAAGAGGAAATTCTTCACTCTGAGGGTGGTGAGACACTGGCACAGGTTGCCCAGGGAGGTTGTGGATGCTCCATCCCTGGAGGTGTTCAAGACCAGGTTGGATGGAGCTTTGAGTAACCTGGTCTAGTGGGAGGTGTCCCTGCCATGGCAGGGGGGTTGGAACTAGATGATCTTTGAGGTCCCTTCCAACCCATGCAACTCTATGACTCTGTGATTCATTGTTCTCCAATGTTGGCAGGTGTGGTGGCCTGTGTCTGACCAGAGGTTGCAGCCTTGGAGCTGTGCTGTAGTGAGCTGTAAGTGCCGTTTCTATACCCTGGCCTGTTCTTGGTGTTCGTGCTGGAGTGTGGTGAGCGTGTGCCTGGTTATTGCTGTCTGATAAATGTTACACCCCAGCTGCTGGTAGGTCACACGCAATGTTCTTCCTCTCCTTCTCACACCTTGAGCCTTGGAGAGAGCTGGGAAAAATTACAGGGTGTTTATTGCAAAAAGATGCTTCCAAGTAAATTATATTCTGAAGGTGAAGATCTTTGGATTTGTGGCCGTGTAATAAATCTTCTTCAAAGGAGGGAGGAGGCTCTTGGTGGAAGTCAGAGAGCTGGGCTGCTGGCAAATATTTCTGTGCAAGATTCTTATTTACAAGTACTAATAGAGCAAAGTGGGGTCCCATTCATTGGACATGCAAAGTTTGTGCTACATCTCCCTCTCCCAAATGCTGGTCCTTCTCCACCAGCCTCCTGGAGTCCCTTGTGCTAGTATTTGCTATGGGGTAGGTGGAACATCTCCAAGTTTTCTTCCTGTCCATGAAAATCCAGATGTGTAGCTGCATCTGCTGTGGTTGGAGCTGCTCGGCTTCCTTGTGAGCACTTTCTTTGCAGTTATATTTGCACAGTGGTGGCTTTTACTCTACTCCTGCTCTCTGAAAACTTTAGAGTTCCTTGGCTGCTGTGTGCCGAATTCTCAGGTGTGTGACTGGGGGTGGTACCATCCTTCACTTCACCTCTGACCCCTGTGAATTCCCCAGGGGTGTGGGGAATTCTCCCTGTGTTCTGTGCATCCCACCATGCCTGCTGTTCATGCTTTTTAATGCAGTCACCTCTTAATTTTGTGACCAGGAGAACATCACCAGGGGTTTTGCATGGCAATCACTTGCCAAGGGACTGTGGGGATGTTGCTGTCTGACGATAAGGATTTTGGTGTGATAAACATCATTATTAATCCTTTGGGATAAGGAAGGGCTCACCCACCACTCTGTGCATAAAGACCATTCCTTGTCCACATGTATCTTCAGTAACAACAAAGCAGAGCCCTTCTCCTCTCCAGCAGAGTTACAGGGGGTGTGATTGATGCCTCCTTCTCACTCTTGTTTCTTCTCTCCAGCACCTTTGAAGCTGTCAACCTTCATAGCAGGACCCTTGCTCTTCAGATGTGAATTTATTTCTTCCTCCCAGCATCACCCCTTGGCCACTGGGCTGGCCAGTATTGAACAAAAGTGACTTTCAAGCCCAGTGAGATGTTTAGAAGATGCTGAGCTGCTGTTAAGACTTTGTTTAATCTCATTCTGTATTGCAATGTGTTTTTCTTGCTGTAATTGATGTGAATCGTGCCCTGCAAACCCAGTAGAGTCGGTTGGATGCTTCAGTTTAGAAGCTCAGTGTTTTTGTGGGTTTACTGCTTTGTTTTAGGCTGCTGTGGTGCAGCACAGAAGATCTGGTGTCTGTTTGCTGGGTTTTTAATGACTGAGCTTTCGGCAGGACAATTATTAGACAGATTGCAGGGTCTGTCTGGAAATGAGCTGTTTGGGGAGAGCAGGAGATTTTAAAATGTTTTTTTTCAGCACCTTAAGAATGTATATACAGAGCAGCGTGCAGTGGAATTGTTTTCTGCTCCTGTGGATTGCCTTCGAGTTGAATTCTCAGCTCTCCTAATTGCCCATAAAGTGGGGTGGGAGCTTCCGCTGAAATGTTAATGAGTAAACAAACAAAACACGAAGCAGAAAGGATGTAAAGATGGGCTGCCTGCTTCTAAATCTGAATTTTCTAGCCAATTTCCCTGATATAAGCCTGTCTGTCGAGTTCTGCACTCCCAGGGTTGGTGCCTGAGCTGTAGTTGTTCTGCAACCCTGGAATTACTCTCAGTATAAATTAATTAACGCCATCTTCCCAGAAGTGCTCTGCCAGCAGCAGCCGCAGTGATGCTCAATGCCCCCGAGGCAAAAGCAGAGCAAATGATGGGTTGTCCCTCCTGGTCTGATCTAGGGTGGTGCTACATGTGCAGGGAAAGCAGGGCTGGTCTTCCTCGTATGGGGAATTTTCCCTTAAAATAGGGTGAAACTAAGGAAGGGGATGAGCCACGTGGGTAAACAACTGACACGTGCCAGGGTGGAAAGAGCAAAGCCACTGAGAGAAAAACCTGCTGCAGTCAAACAGCTCAACCAGCAAATAAAAAGGTGGTAAACAACAGAAGTAGCCTAAAATCCTGAGGTGGGGAGGTTGGGCTGTAGCTATAATTGTGATAAAACAAATAATACCATTATGCTGGGGTAAAATGAACTCTCTGCTGTAAACACTGGTGCACTCCAGCTGCTTTATTCAATAAAGGGTGGGTTGTGGATGCTCCATCCCTGGAGGTTTTCAAGGCCAGGCTGGATGGGGCTTGGAGCAACCTGGTCTAGTGGGAGGTGTCCCTGCCATGGCAGGAGGGTTGGAACTAGATGATCTTTGAGGTCCCTTCCAATCCAAACCATTCTATGATTGAATAATGAGGTTTTCAAGTTCTTAGAACTCTTGCGCGAGGTTGGTGACTGGAGTTTTGTCTGTCTTGAGATGCACTTTTAGCTGCAAAGTCATCCAGTGCTTCTTCAAAAACGTGGCCACTAGAATTTGGGGACATCGATGACATTGATAGAGCAGTCACAGGAAGGATGAACCTTAGTGACAGCACTTTTCATCAAACTCGTGTCATGAATTCCTTCCTTCCCGTTTTTGGGAGACTCTGTTGGGAAAGGACTTTCCCCTGATACTGTTCAGGGTACAACTAAGAAGCTATCAAAACATTTAGATTAGAAATTAGAAGGAAATTCTTCACTCTGAGGGTGGTGAGACACTGGCCCAGGTTGCCCAGGGGGGCTGTGGATGCTCCATCCCTGGAGGTGTTCAAGGCCAGGTTGGATGGGGCCTTGAGCAACCTGGTCTAGTGGGAGGTGTCCCTGCCATGGCAGAGGGTTTGGAACTAGATGATCTTTGAGTCTCTTCCAACCCAAACCAGTCCATGACTCTATGAAAACATGGTGCTTTGCAGGCAGGTCATCTTGCAGCATTGAGCCCTCCTGCCCTCACCTTCCCCTCTGCTGCAGGTGGGTCCAGCAAAGAATCTCTGCCCAACTCACAGCAATGGTTATAAAAGTGTTAATGGCAGAGGAGGAAGACTTTCTTTTTTTTTTTTCTTTTCTCTCCCCCCACTGCAGCTTTTAAGTTTGGAAAGCATGTGCCTTGATTTTAATATAAAGTAGCCATTGATGGGAGATGCCGTGAATAAAAGGCGCTTTTCTTTCTTCTTTGGCATTGAGTCATTGTACAGTTAGTTTTGTGGCAGTGCATTTGTGAATGCATTTGTGTGTGTGCGTGTGGAGGGGGGTGTAGAAAAAGGCACTAGCAGCACACTAGCAGAATAGATTTATTTAGAAACCATTAGATTTTCCTCTATCCATCTTCTTAATGCTCTCTCCGAGTGTCAGTCAAGCTTCTGCTCCTTTGGTTTGTCACTCTTGGGTATCTCCAGTTGTCCCCGTGCACATCTCATAGGATGCTCTTATGCACATAGATCTGGGAGAGATAAAATTCTTGTGAGCTGCTCTATGCTAATAGCACCAAACCCTCTCACAGCATCACTGAGAGCTGCATTGTTTTAGAATTTTGCTCGGGAATGTCATAGAATTACAGCCTTTTGTCCCATCGCCCTCTTTTAATAAAAGTAATCACAGCAATTGTGCTTTTCACCTATTGATCCAAGATGGATCACAGACTGTGGGCAAATAGAGTCTTCCTGATGAAGGAGCAGAGAGCCAGGGTGAGGGAACCTTGTGTGGCTCCATGCATGGGTGATGATACTGAGATGCCAAACATGACTCTGCAGCAAAGAGCTGTTTTTTATTAAAAGTAATAAAAAAATCAAAGTGATAACTTTTAGCTGAAGTAACTGACTCTGAGAGCTTGCCCACTGTTGGCTCACAGAATCGCAGAGTGGTAGGGGTTGGAAGGGACCTCTGAAGATGAGCTGGAACGTGTCCAAAGAAGGGCCACGAGGATGATCAGAGGGCTGGAGCACCTATCCTATGAGGACAGACTGAGAGAGTTGGGGCTGTTCAGGCTGGAGAAGAGAAGGCTCCGAGGGGACCTTCTTGTGGCCTTCCAGGATCTGAAGGAGGCTACAAGAAAGCTGGGGAGGGACTTTTGAGGCTGTCGGGTAGTGGTAGGACTGGGAAGAATGGGTCAGAACTAGAGGTGGGGAGATTGAGATGAGACGTTAGGAAGAAGTTCTTCCCGTGAGGGTGGGGAGACACTGGCCCAGGTTGGCCAGAGAGGTGCTGGAAGCCCCATCCCTGGACATTTTGAAGGCCAGGCTGGCTGGGGCTGTGAGCAACCTGGTCTAGTGGGAGGTGTCCCTGCCCATGGCAGGGGGGGTGGAACGAGATGGGCTTTAAGATTCCTTCCAAACCTGAAAATTCTATGATTCTGTGATTTTATAAGATCATCTGTCCAACCCTATTGCTCTATTGCTAGAGCAGGTTCCTAGAGTAGATCACACAGGAACACTCATCCCGTGTTGCTGCTCAGTGTCTCCAAGCATGTCTCCTTCCATGACAGTCACCCAGGGGCTGTCCTCCAGCAACAAGCTGCTAGGAAGGCAATGCTCAATATGACATATCCATTTGGAGGGGAAAAAGAGATCCTTTGAGGGAAAGGAGTGGAGGACCCTTTGACCATCACTTCCCATTCCTTGAGCTTGCTCTTGCCTGTTCCTTACAACCTTGACCATCCTCTTGCAGCCTGACTGCCCTGTTACAGTGGACTTTCAGTGTCCACATCTGCTCCTTTGCAGGCATGTTGTTTGACACCAAGATGCACAAGGTTGTGGTGAGGCTGGGGTTGGTCTCTTCTCCCAAGTAACTAATGACAGGACAAGAGGTGATGGCCTCAAGTTGTGCTGGGGGAGGGTTAGATTGGGCATTAGGAAGAAGTTCTTTCCTGCAAGAGTGGTCAGGCACGGGCCCAGGCTGCCCAGGGAGGTGGTGGAGTCACCATCCCTGGAGGGGTTCAAACGATGAGTGGATGTGGTGTTTTAGGAGATTGTCTAGTGGTCAGGGAGATGTTGGACAAAGGTTGGACTTGATGATCCTGGAGGTCTTTTCCAACCTAAATGATTCTGTGATTCTATGCTTGTGTGTCTGCCTGCCTCACTGATGTCTGTTGATCTTCCTGGCTCGCTGCCGGGGTGGGGAAATATTGAGGCTTAATGGAAGCTTTGCAGCTGGTGGCTAAATGGGCTTAATTTTGACACTTAGGATTTTTAGCAGAAATAAATGTGTTTGGCTGGCTGTTGCTCTAGCATTTCTGGGTTTAATGTTATCAGCAATTTTGGTGACGATTTCACAGCTCAAAAATGTCAACACAGAATTACAGAATCATAGAATCATAGGATGTTAGGGGTTGGAAGGGACCTCCAAAGGTCATTTAGTCCAACCCCCTACAATAACTAGGGGCATCTCTACCTAGGGCAGGTTGCTCAGAGCCCCATCAAGCCTGACCTTGAATGTCTTCAGGGATGGGGCCTCCACCACCTCTCTGGGCAACCTGTTGCAGTGGTCATCAACCACCCTTATATTAAAGAGTCTGACCTAAATCTACCCTTTTCACGTTATATTTCAACTCAGTGTGGAGAAATGTGTGTTAAATACTGGGTGCTTGGGTCATTCATTCATTTATTCATTCCGGTGCGAAACCTGGTGCCTGCTGACCACTTCTGGCACATTTAAAATGATTTCTGTATGGTGTCAGAAAGCCAGGAGTGCTTGGAGTGACTCCTCTGGTCTCCCTAGGACTCTGTGTGGGTCATCTGCATGGCTTGTCAGTCTTAAAGGCTTCTGCAAACCCCTTTTCCCTCCTGTTGATGGGTGACATGACACCAGAGTACATCTGGAAACAACAGGATCAGGTGTTTGTGCTCTTGACTTTGCATGAATGCAACTTCTAAACCAATCTTGGGGCATCTTGAAGGAAAGCCCCTTCTGGGACAGCATTCCTTCAGGCTGTCAGCCAAGTGTCTGAGAAAGGCTTTGCGCATCCATGCCCATCATGTCCTATTTCTGGCTGAATGGGGGAAAAAGGCACATTGAGCCCAAAATATTTCTATAGCCCTCCCCACAACTCACCTGAGCTCTATGGTTTATGCTGGTGGTTGTAGAAGGGGCAGCATTTGACCTCCAGCTGCCTACAGCTCTGGAAAATAAGTGTGGCATCAACAGCCTGATGATGCTGGAGCATTTCTTATATCCCCGTATCATTTTCACCTGTGCTCTGGGTTGTCCTGAGAGATTTCTCAACGTGATCTGTGTTAGGCCAGGCTGACAGAGGGTGGTGAGACACTGTCCCAGGTTGCCCAGGGGAGTTGTGGATGCTCCATCCCTGGAGGTGTTCAAGACCAGGTTGGATGGGACCTTGAGCAACCTGGTCTAGTGGGAGGTGTCCCTGCCATGGCAGGGGGGTTGGAACTAGATGATCTTTGAGGTCCTTCCAACCCAACCATTCTATGATTCTATGGCCAGCCCAACACACTGTAATACTCCAGTACAGGGTAAAATGTTTGGGGAAGGTTAAAATTAAGTAAGAATGGGAGATGAAATAGGGTTTGGTCAAAATATTGAGAAAGGTGCCCTCAACTTGGCGACAGGACTTTAATAAACAAACTGAGATAGTAACAGAACGTGCTTGTTTTATTTTCAGTAGAAAATAAAATAGTTGTCAAGAAGTTTGCTGGTTTGGGGCCTCAGTGGAAGGCTCCATAATTGTGGGTTGACTGGCCTGGTAAACAGACCCTTGTGCAGCTCGGCTGTAATTGAGGGTGTGTGGGTCAGGCCGTTTAATTGCTGTCTGCTTGCTTGGAATAGAAACCTCTCCACACCACCGAATCCTTCTGCATCTGATCAAGTAAACAAATTGCCAGCCACCGAGGTGGGGAAGGTCCAGCAGGAAGATCTGCTCATCCAGGACATGCAAGGCCAGGGGAGCATCCTCGGGCCCTCTCTGCTCATCCAGTAAGAAACTAGAAAGTAGAGAAGATGGAGGCAGCTGGAAATCCACGTGGGGGTCCATGGTCCATCCTGAGTCTCTCTATCATAGCATCACTTGGCAAACATGAGCATCTTCCATGGTGGTTGTTCCTCTGGTTTGTTGGTGCTCCTCAGGGCAAACGTTTACATGGTGTCTTACGTGTTTCTGAACTATGGATGCTGTGGAAGTCCAGTAAAAGTTAATATTTTCCTGCTGAGATCCCAAGCAGGAGTTTAAAGAGAAAACATGGTCATCAGCCTTCTCATGGTGCTGGCTTTTACAATTTGATTGCAGTGAGGGCTCTTTGGGGCTCCTGATCACTGGTTTGATGTCATTTGGGAAGATGGTGCAGTTTATTCCCAGTCTAAATTAAAAAAATAAAGGTGGCAGGATGTATCTGTGCTTCCTTCTTCTGCCTGCCAGACTGATTTTAATATCCTCTTTGTTATTCTTCCTACCTCCTTCTGAATCAGGACTTTTTGCTATCCTTCTCCATGTAATTTAAGGTGCTCCTGAATTTCATGCTGCTCGTTCAGTGCCCTTTTAAACCAGGAAAATCAAATCAAAGGACTCTGGGATAATGAATTCATTGAGCCGCCACGATGCACAGAGACCATCACAGGATCCCCATCATCTCCTCATCCCATAACCCACGTGTACTTTACACTTTTATTGCTCTTGCTCCCACTGCACTGGAGCCAGGCTCGTCGGTGTGGTCTGGCTGCTCTGGGGGGTGGTGATGCAAAGCAATTACAAGCCTGGCTGGTTTTATAGCTCTGTTGTGTCTCTGGGATAGGGCAGCTGGGCTGGAGCAAAGCTGGTGAATCTGCTTTGGAGGATGCAGGATCTTTAGAGAAGAGACTTTATATACACTTTTCTGACGATGGTGATATATGAGATTACAGAGCGTGGCTGGTTTTCAAGATTCCTTCTACCCCATGAGCTGAGAATTCCTGTTTGGAGATGCTGTCCAGCAACTGGGGGAGAAAAAAGTGCATATGAAGTATAAAATATTGCAAGCACTGATAGAATAAGAGAATCATTTAGGTTGGAAAAGACCTCTAGGATCATCAGGTTAGATTGGACATTAGGAAGAAGTTCTTTACTGACAGAGTGGTCAGGGACTGGACCAGGCTGCCCAGGGAGGTGGTGGAGTCACCATCCCTGGAGAGGTTCAAAAAATGAGTAGATGTGGTGCTTTGGGACATGGTCTAGGGGTCATGGTAGCGTTGGGTTGATGGTTGGACTTGATAGTCTTAGATGTTCCTAGAATGGGCTTTTCCAACCTTAAGGATTCTATGATGATTAAACTGACTTTAAAAAATGCTCTGCTGAAATTCTAACAAAGCTTGGACTTGATGATCCTAGAAGTCTTTTCCAACCTAAACAATTCTATGATTCTAAGTCCAGCCTTCATCCCAACATCTCCCTGGTCCCTAGACCATGTCCCAAAGCACCACATCTACTAGTTTTTTGAACACAAAAATGAGATGGTTTGAGGCTCAGCACCGCTCAGCCACCTCTGACTTCAGTCTTGCTGCCCTGTGCAATGTGTTGCTTTTCAAGAAGATGCTGTTGATCCCATCCTTGGTTCATTGAGTAATGCAGGGACTTTGAGAGGAAGCTGCTTCCTTCGTTAATAAACACACCAAAATTGCACAATTGCTCCACAGCTCAAACCTGGAGACTTCAAAAACTACCTAGCAGAGAAAGAAAATTTTCCAGCTGAGGAATTGTGGCTGTTTGGTTTTTTATCTCCTCCCTTGATGGGTCTGGGGATGATTTCAGTCCTTCCTCTTTAGTGGACCAAATGTTCAAGTGGGTGTGAAACCTGCAAGTGGAGAGCACGTGAAGTGTGGTGTTGCTTGTGTGACACTGTGTGGTGATGTCTCAGCATAGCGACCTCCAGAAAGGCTCCTGGTGGCAGCAGCAGGACATGGAGGAGGAGGAGTAAAGGTTTCAAAAGCACTTAAGTAGGTTGGTAGATCTCTATGAAGATGTTCCTTCAGTCTGTATAAGAAAAAGATGTGAGTAGAGCAAATNAAACAATTCTATGATTCTAAGTCCAGCCTTCATCCCAACATCTCCCTGGTCCCTAGACCATGTCCCAAAGCACCACATCTACTAGTTTTTTGAACACAAAAATGAGATGGTTTGAGGCTCAGCACCGCTCAGCCACCTCTGACTTCAGTCTTGCTGCCCTGTGCAATGTGTTGCTTTTCAAGAAGATGCTGTTGATCCCATCCTTGGTTCATTGAGTAATGCAGGGACTTTGAGAGGAAGCTGCTTCCTTCGTTAATAAACACACCAAAATTGCACAATTGCTCCACAGCTCAAACCTGGAGACTTCAAAAACTACCTAGCAGAGAAAGAAAATTTTCCAGCTGAGGAATTGTGGCTGGTTTTTTATCTCCTCCCTTGATGGGTCTGGGGATGATTTCAGCCCTTCCTCTTTAGTGGACCAAATGTTCAAGTGGGTGTGAAACCTGCAAGTGGAGAGCACGTGAAGTGTGGTGTTGCTTGTGTGACACTGTGTGGTGATGTCTCAGCATAGCGACCTCCAGAAAGGCTCCTGGTGGCAGCAGCAGGACATGGAGGAGGAGGAGTAAAGGTTTCAAAAGCACTTAAGTAGGTTGGTAGATCTCTGTGAAGATGCTCCTTCAGTCTGTATAAGAAAAAGATGTGAGTAGAGCAAATCTGCTCTACTTTAATGGGGTGTGGAAGGGGCTGGGTGTTCCCTGCCCCACATTGGTCTCTCCTGGCTGGTTTTGGCCAGAACATGGCCAGGAGTTCTGCAGGTCATGTTTTATGGAGGGGCTAAGGACTCTGCTGCTCTTCAGCTAATGGGACATCGTCAAGGCATATGTAAAGTGCATGTGTTGAAAGCTTGGATGTCCTAACATGTGGAAAAAAATAAGTTTTTAATGTTGTTTCCATGGGCAAATATTAGATAAGTGGCTTATAGATGATCTTTTAAATGCCAGTACCCAGTAGGGTACTAGAGGCAGGGCCAGTAGACTCAAGGTCTCCTCTGCTGTTGGTACTCCTACAAATCCCCATGAAAGAGCAACCAGGAGAACAAGTCTGTGTGCAGTGTTGTCAAACCCAAAAGCAGCCTGGGTTTGGGGAAGGAGGAGCATGAAGGTCCATCCTTTGCCTCCCTGGCTATGAGTGGTGAGGCTTTCAAAGGAGAAAATGCTACAAACCAAGGAGGGATTTTCTGCAGTCCTAGGGCTTAATATCCTACTTGTACTTTAGCAATTTTCATCCTATAGTTTAGTTGGGGGTTCCTTTCCCTTGAGAAAGGAATTAATTTTACCTAATTTAATGGTCTAAGAGCTGGGCACCTGTTGAAGACTCCCAGAAGCAGGAGCTGCTGGAGGGTGGGTGAGCCCATCTGTCTCAGCCCCCCATCTCAGCTGGGAAGGATCTTTCTCCATTTCTCCACCAACTGCTCAGGGAACTGACAACCTGTCATGAGCTTTGATTTTGAGATAGCTGAAGTTCAGGCAAATCTACCCTGAACAGAAAACACCATCCTCCAAATCACACAAACAGAATTAAATTTCCTAATGGCATCAACTGAGGAAAAACTTCCCAGATACTAATAAATGCCACATTTACCCCACAAATGAACAGGATTTTTGTTCAGAAGAGGAAATAACCATCATCTTTCTCAGACAGAACCCAAACTTCAATGAGAGGAGGAAAAAAAAAGCCATGTGAAGCTCTTAACTCTTGGGAAAGAACTGGAAAAATCAAAGCCACTGGGTTTTTATAGTTATTTGGGTTTTTTTTTCTGGTTTTGATCCTGGTTTTGCAGTTTCCTATTCCTTGCAGGACTGGGGGGTCTGCAGCTTGTACCTGTGCTGGGCTCTGGGGTGACAGCAGCACATTCTGCATTGAAATTTCTGCAAACTATGTAAAACCAGAGTCCTGGGTTCATGTTGCTGGAAGGACCCAGGTATTTTATATTAAAAACCACCTGGGGCCAGGACAGACTAATTCACAATATTTACCATTGCTGCTTTTTGGTGTGTTGGATGTTGTTTGTGTTCTGGCTTTTCTCTTTTTTAATAGAATTTTGTATTTTTAAGCTGGTATAAACACATTATAATATTTTTTTCTCTTTATACTACTGGTCAGAGCTGCTGAAAGTTAAATTTTCTGGCTGTCCCCAAGAGGGAGATTGCTCCAGAAGAGTCTCTAATGTCTTTTTGCCTTACTCTGATGTCAGATCAAGGGAATAGGGTTGCCCAGGGAGGTGGTGGAGGCCCCATCCCTGGAGACATTTGAGGTCAGGCTTGATGGGGCTCTGAGCAATCTGACCTAGGTAGAGATGTCCCTGCTTCTTGTAGGGGGGTTGGACTAGATGACCTTTGGAGGTCCCTTCCAACCCAATATGTTCTATGATTCTTTGAATAACCCCAGTGTAACTCAGGCTCATGAATCCAAAATATGATGCAGGTAAAGGAGCCCACCCTAATCATAGAAACATAGAATGTTTGGGCTAAGCTTGTGTTGTGAACTTGGGCTGGTGGAAGGTGGAGATGAAGGTCTGGGATTGCACTGGAAGAGCCAGTGGGTGGGTGGCTCTGGGTGGCTGGTGCCAGGAGGCAGGATGCTCAGCCAAGGTCCCCTTGCCTGCTCCATTCCTCGTTTCCCAGCAGCTCTGCCACCCTGCCTGCTGCCACTGCTGCTGAAATCCAAGCCCTTCCCTTTGATTACAGGAACTCTTTGAAATGTTGCCCTCTTGGAGAGAGATCCTGAGGTGTCTGCAGAGGAAACAGGAGGGATTATGGATCTCTCTGGAAAACGCTTTTGCTTTCGGCTTATTTTTTTTCCTGAGTAAATAAATATCTTACTAATGTTACCAGCTGGGGATTGCAGAGCAGAAGGCTAAATAAAAGCCCAGAAAAAAACCCATACATTCTCCTAATCGTTTTATTATGCCACAACAACTTAGAGAATACCTACAGTGTGCATGCAGGATGTGTCCTTAAAGAGCCGTTACGATTGATTCTGTGCTGTAATTAAGCTGTCACTTGGTTTTCTTCTTGATTAAAGATATTTCGTACTGTACTTGGTGAGCATCTTGGGGGGAAGAGTGTAAAGCAGTGACTCTAGATGCAGTGTGGGGTGGTACTGTTGGGTTGGCAGGTGGACTTGATGATCTTAGAGGTCTTATCCAACCTTAATGATTCTGTGTGGATGTTGCTGTTTGCTGATGCTTTAACACCAAGCTCTCAGCACCACCTTCTTGCTTGGGTTGTGCAACCTGTGGCTGACCCTGACTTGAGTTTCCCACCTGGTTGTCTCTGGTGCCATTGGCACTCACGTTTTGCCTCTGACACCAGTTGCCATGTGCTTGTTGCTCCCATTCTCATTGAGAGGACCATGACCTAGGGAGCTCTCAGCTCTCCTTTCAAGTGTTTGGCATCACAGGGGTTTGTGTTCAGAAGCAGAGACACCTTCACAGGACCTTTTGAGAGCAATTCTGGGGGGGGTGGTCAATTCTAGTCTCCATTCTTGTTCCCACTGAAGTTGTGACAGCCTTTCTTGCCACTGTCACAGGGTTGTGTTGGGCTTAGAGAGCTGGTGGTAACATGGAAGACAACTCTGGGTGATGTTTGTTCTGCTTAAAATATGGTTTCAGTAGTCTAAATGCCTTATATTTCTCTCCTCATTCCTTTATCAGTAGGAAGACATAAAACTAAAATAAGTTGGGGGTTTTTTCCTTAGGAATTTGCCACCTCTGCCTGCTTCCTACATAAGGCTTTCAGCCTTTGTTCAAGGTACAATAACTGGTGTGAATAGAAAATAGCCCAAAGGAATAGCAAGTTAAGTTTCAACCTAATATAACTCACAGAGTCAGGGTGGTAGGGGTTGGTAGGGACCTCTGAAGATCATCTAGTCCAACCCCCTGCTAGAACAGGATCCTAGAGTAGATCACACAGGAACATGTTCAGATGAGTTTTAAATGTCTCCAGAGAGAGACGTTTAACCTCCTTTTTTTTTGTTTGGTTTTTGGTTTTTTTCCAACCAGCAAAGTTAAATCAAGGGCTAAATTGGGATTAGTATTTTATGTTGGAAGACTGGTTTAGGATGGGTGCTCAGGATGGGAACAACCTTCATAGTCACTTCTCTAAAATTCTACTTACTAATTTTTCAAGAAATCTCCACATCTATATTATGAGTGTTTTGCTGATACATCCCACTGTATACAGTTAGCTTCACAACTCCATCAGATACATTTTATCATACAGTTAATTGATAATTAATACAGATCTGTGGCAAGACAGAAGATGTAAACTCCAGTCGACTACTCAATACCTAAATTAGGTGTAACCATGTACTTTTTTCTGTCTTTTGGTATTTCCAGGTCCCCTGACAGACAGTTCTCATTTTTTTTGTCTAAGTAGAGCCTAAATATTTTTTATTAGGTACAGTTAATTGACTGCATCTGATGCCAAAGGATTAAACTGAATGGACCAAATTCTACCACAAGATTAATATTATCCTCCACTGAGAAATCTGCTGCTCTTTCCCCATTTTCCAAACACACACATGTTGCTGATTCATGGATGAAAATATTTGTTGTTAATTTAGTGAGCATTTTCAGGAGGTTTTGACTTTCATCTGTGTAGGTGGTCCAGGAATCCCTCCCACTCATTAGATAGGCAGTAACTTTGCAGACCTCCTTTGCCCTGTGTTAGGTTCAGTCAATCTCCCCTTGTTTGGGCCAATCTGGTGCACACATGCTCTTGAAGGACAGGTCTGAGTCTTCTTGGAGCTGCTGTGGCCAGAGGCCTTCCCTCCTCAAACCCCCATGAGAAGAGCTGCTGAGCAAGAGATGGTTCTGGGCTGGCCCTTCGAGGACCAATGAGCAGGAGCAGATCTGTTGAGAGTCAGGCTTCGGCGAATTCCACAGCAGAAATCTCTCATGGGATGCATGAAATGAGTGGAATGAATCCCATAATTAGTGGTATTGCTCCAGGCTCTCTGCAACCTCAGATCTCCCAGTGCATCGCTTTGTGCAGGGGGTGAATTCACTGTCACGATACCAGCGGGATGGGTTTGCCTGACCTGGGTTGTACCATCAGAGCTCTGGAGATGACAATCTCCGGGTGTCTCTTGCTTGTGTCTCTTCACCTGGTCACATCTGTCTCTTCCCATCAGATGTATTTCTTCTTAGCTGGCAAACTTCTGTGCTTTTGGGAACGTGGTGTCCTGAGAGCCCAGATCTCCGATGCTTTGATAGCAGGAGTGTTAATTAAACCTACAAACACAGTCATTAGCTTTTTGTCTGGCTGTTCCAATCAGTCTCTAGCAATAGGCAGAGAAGCTGCTCTGTGGTCTCCTTAACTTTTCTTCTCCTGTTCTTTCATTTCCATCCCAGAAGGTTGGGTAGGGCTGAGCTGAGCAGCCTTTCTTCAGACAGGGATTTTCAATGGACCCTGTGCCTTGAGTCTTCCTCTCCTTTTTTTCCTGTGATCCTCACAATATATCAGTGCAGCCCTAACAGGCTTGGAGGTGTGTTTTGGGACGGTAGAGCACAGATGGCCTCGGAGCAGATCTCCCAAGGCCTGTTGGGTGTTGTTGCTGCCCATCTGCTCCCCTTTGGCGAGGGCAATGTAGCCCTTTGTCCTTCTCTAAATAGTGCTTCTTGATGGATGCCAGAAAAAAGCCCACCCTGGCCCTCCTAGGACCAACATCTCCAAACCCAATATGGGACTTGCCCCTCCTGGTCTGCCTCAAGATGTTCCCAAGAGCCCCGTTCCTGTGGTGGCATCACCACCACTAAGGGTGATGCTCAGTGCAGAGCTCACTTGTGGGCACAGTGGAATAATAACAAATATCCTCTCCAAAATCTTCTGTGGTGTCGATTTTACTCCTTCCTCATCCTTACGGTGTATCATGCATGTTTTGTTGCTCCCCAACCGCATTGCCACGAGCACCATGCCTGGTAAACGTTTCTCCTGCCTTCTGTGAGCCTCCAATCCCTCGGGTGGCTGAGCCAAGCTCCTCTGACGCACCCTTTGATATTCCCTGTTTATCTCATGGAAGTGAGTCCTCCTGAAACGGACCGATTCTTCCTCTTGCCATGTTCCCCAGCTGTCTTTCTGGATGGTTTTTCTTTCCCATTGCCCCTGGGGCTGTTCAAAGGCTTCTTTGGAGTCTCAAATCCCTGCCTGAAGACCGCACCGGATGAGTCATGATGATTTACTCTGAATTTTGACGCCTGGTGTGTGTCCTCCCATGCTGGCCTTGTGCGTAACACAAGCTGGAGAGCTCTGGGCCAGCACTGTGTTTTTCTTTCTTTCTTTTTTTTTTTCTTCTTCTTTTCCTTTTTCCTTTGTTTGTGTTATGCTTGATTTGATATTCAGACCTCAGTCGGTTCTCTTTGGCTGCTTCTTTTGAATAAGAAAAAATCATTTCAAGAAGCTGCCACTCGGGTTTTCAGCTAAATACGTTGCTTTCCTCCTTCAGCAAGTGTGAGCTAAACATTAAAAATTAAAAAGAAGATCTGTTTGCTAAACGATGGCAATGGAAAGGCCTAGTAATGACAGCAATGGTCAGCTGGTCTTCTTAAAATTATTTACTCAATAGAGATAGATTTTGTGGCATATTGAACGTGCAGTATTTTTATGGAAATGAATTTGAATTTGAGGAGTTAAAACCGTAACAAATTAAAATAGATACAACTAGTGGGTGGTGACTTCTACATATCAGAGATAGTTCAATGGGAAACAGTATTTTTCAAGTTAAGGATTCATACGTGGTTCTACTGATGGGGAGTGGATTGTTGTCCCTGCTAAAACTCAAGTTAACCTGCTTTGGGATTCAGATTCCTGCTTGTATCTGATGGCCTCACCTCATCCACTTCCCTGTTGTTGTGTCACAGCCTCTGTTTGGATTTTAAAGCTGGATTTGCAAAATAAATGTTTTTCTCCAGCTTCAAAGTGACCAAGTTTGTGACCAGTGATGAGCAAGACACTGATGTCTTTTCAATTGTCTTTGTTTTAATTAAAACCCACTTAGGACTTGTGCATTCAGGGACTGGAAAATGCAAGTGCTGCCATCAGGAAGGGGAGATTCATGTTTTCTCAGAGGATGGGCAGCATGAAATCATAGAATCATAGAATGGTTTGGGTTATCCTAGTTTGGAAACTTTTCAGTTATCACTGACACAGTCACAATATTAATATTTTTAGTCTAGAAAGAATATATTAATTTAATTTGTAGTTAATTTTTTTTGTGTCTTAATTTTTTTGCCTTGTTAAGCCATGACAGTGTCTCAGTGCATTGACTTTGTTAGCTAGCGTTGTAGTGTCATAAAGGTAAAGCCAACAAAGTGAAGAAGCTCAGGACACTTGTCTGGATATAGAATTGTAGAATGTATTGGGTTGGAAGGGACCTCCAAAGGTCATCTAGTCCAATCCCCCTACAATAAGCAGGGACATCTCTACCTAGGGCAGGTTGCTCAGAGTCCCATCAAGCTTGACCTTGAATGTATCCAAGGATGGGGCCTCCACCACCTCTCTGGGCAGCCTGTTCCAGTGTGTGTTGTGCAATGATGCGCTGGGATGGAGTCATCCAAGAAGGAACTGATAGAGAAGTGGCTGGACGAGGAGGTAGAAGGTTTCACATTATCATGGAGGCTTGGTTGTTGTTTGTAGTCTGTTGGCTTGTGGAAGATCTGACAACAGTATCACATGTGCTTGGAAGTAAGGAAGCAGAAGGGCAGCAGAAAATCCTTGTCCTTCTCCTTGTGGTTTAATGTAAGGCATGTCTGGAACAACCCCCAGCTTTGGAGCACAGCTTTCTCCTGCACTCATTTCCTACCTTGCTTTAATGCTCTCAGTAGGAGGAAGAACTTGGTGAGCAGGACATAAGGTAAATGTGCTGAGATCAACTGTTGATGGAGAACCCTTCATCTGTCAGCTGCTGTGCTGGAACTTCTATATACAACTCACAGCACAGTATAGGATAAAATTGGTTGTTATAGGATAAAATTGGTTACAGGAAAGGGGTGTTTCCAAATGTCATGTCTCACCGTGTTGTGCTAACCTCAGTACAAGCTGGTGTGGATGTTCCCAGTTTCCTTCCTCCTTCTGTTTCAATCGATGTTCAACCCAATGGTTTCTTTCCAGCTATGCATCAATCAGGTTGTTGCATGGGGCACATATATTTCATAGCTATACTAGGAAAAAAAATAAATATATTTCCTGAATTGCGTAATCCAAAAGGGGTTTTTCCTACCACTAAAAGAAAAAACAAACCAAACCAAACAAACCAAACACAAAAGAAAAGAGGGCAGCCTCCTCCTCCTCCCCAAACCAGACTCACCTTACCTGTTCCAGGTGGCTGGTTGGGAATCCAGCTCTCTGCATCCCGATGGAGACTATGAGCAGGGAACGTGCAGAGGGGATAGGCATGGAAAAGCTCTCCAGGTGACTTCAGAGGCTGCTGATTAAACGGCTTAATAGGAAGCAAATAAAATGAAATATAAATTGAACGAGTGTTAAAGAAAACACTGGATAGAATACCAAATGGATGGCCTTTCTCCCTAAATTTTGTAGGTAAAAAGGTTAAATGCACGTCCTGGTTTGAAGCTCATTTTTCACCACAGACAGAGCTGGATTTGCCATCAAGCATCATCCTAAACAGGGCTGAAGGTCCCAACCTACTCAGTGAGAAGGGCCCAACAGAGCTGCCCAGACACTTGGTCCCGAGGTGCACGAGCAGAAGAGGGGTTTGTTTGGGTTTTTTTCCCTACTTCTCTCAAACCAGCAGGCATCTGCATTTCATCCAGAATATTGTCTGGTTGTTTGGAGAATTTGGTATGGCTTAAAGTCCAAGTTTTCTTTGGATCAGGCCTTTAGGATTTGGTTTGATTTATTTCCAGTGACACTCCTGAAATGTCGCTTCCTTCTTTTTTTTTTCTTTTTTCCATCTCTGCCGACCTGCTAAGTTAAAATAAACATTATGTTTTGATGTATTTCTTTATTTATTTTAGTTACCGCAGAGGCAAGAATGTGGAGTGAGAAACTTTGATTGAATGTCAAGTGTAGACCAATTAGTTAGGCCCCATGCCAGGAGGCTTTGGTGCCCTTGTTGCTCGGGATGTTTGACTTGTGTTCTTAGGCTAGTTTTTCACATTGGTCTTGGAGTTTTCAGCAGAGTGAGTTTTATTACACAGGATCACAGAACGTTAGGGATTGGAAGAGGCCTCCAAAGATCATCCAGTCCAACCCCCCTGCCAGAGCAGGATCACCCAGAGCAGGTCACACAGGAACACGTCCAGGGGGGCTTTAAACATCTCCAGAGAAGGAGACTCCACAACCTCCCTGGGCAGCCTGGGCCAGTGTCTGGCACCCTCACCAGGAAGAAGTTTCTTCTCCTATTGATGTGGAACCTCCTCTGTTCCAGCTTGCACCCGTTGACCCTTGTCCTATCACTGGATGTCCCTGAGCAGAGCCTGGCTCCATCCTCCTCACACTCTCCCTTTACATATTGATAAACATTCTCAGTCTCCTCTTCTCCAGGCTAAAGAGCCCCAGCTCCCTCAGCCTTTCCTCAGCAGGGAGATGTTCCACTCCCTTCAGCATCTCTGTGGCTCTGCACTGGACTCTCTCCAGCAGTTCCGTGTCCTTCTTGACCTGAGGGGCCCAGAACTGGTCACAATATTCCAGCTGTGGTCTCCCCAGGGCAGAGTAGAGGGGGAGGAGAACCTCTCTCGACCTACTCACCACACCCCTTCTGATCCACCCCAGGATGCCATTGGCCTATTACGGCCATGTCTCCATCCACACTGCACAGGCAGGTTCAGCAGGACTGTGGTGGTGAGATGAGCACCACAATGAAGCAACTGCACTGCTAAAAATCAGCCCAGGCAGCGATGGTCTTGCTGGGCATGGATGTGATTTCTGTGTCATCCATTCTCAGGTGTTGGTTGTTTCTTGCTGGGATGTTTTGGTCTCTCTGAACAGTGAGCCCATGTGGTGAAGGGAAGCAAAGCATCCTGGACACTGTGGATTTAGGGAGCTTGACCAAATTCATGCCCAGAACTCAGTTCCTGTGCTGGAATGTGACCCGTCCTACTCGCCCGACCTGTGCGCACAGTGAAGGCGAACAATTGGGAGTCTATAAATTGCTGCAAACAAAGATGACCCATTTTGCCCCCCTGCTGCTTTGCTGTAGACAAAACAGGCCACAGCTCTTCAACACTCCTAAGCTGCAGGAATCTGTGTGTGTCCTGTGTCCCATTGAGGCTGCTCTCCTGGCCATGGGTCCCTGGGGCTGCCTGCAGTCAGTCCATGAGCAGGTTTTGGGGGCACTGACATAGTTGGTGTCCATGTAGTCCATTGTAGCACAGTTCATCCATGCTCCCTGGGTGCTGGTGGCCAAGGGGCTGTGCTATTATATAGAATGGTTTGGGTGGGAAGGGACCTTCAAAGGTCATCTGGTCCAAACTCCCCTGCACTGAGCAGGGACATCTGCAACTAGAGCAGGTTGCTCAGAGCCCAACCTCACCTGCAATGGTTCCAGGGATGGGGCAGCCACCACCTCTCTGGGCAACCTGAGACAGGGGTTCACCACCCTCCATGTCAAAAATCTCTTCCTTCTCTCTAGGCTAAATCTCCCTCTTTTTGTTTAAAACCATCCCCCCTTGTCCTGTCCCAACAGGCCCTGCTCAAAAGTCTGCCCCCATCTTTCTGACAGGCCCCTTGAAGTCCTGAAAGGCCCCAAGAAGGTCTCCCTGGAGCCTTCTCTTCTCCAGGCTTTCAGCTGGGGCTGTGCAAAGGCAGAGGGGCTGGTTTTGAAGGTGGCCTCAGGACAGCCCAGCATGGACGTACCAGACATCTTGCAGGGAAGGTGTAATTGTTGCAGAGTAAATTACGAGTGTTGCCTTTAACCTACACACCAAGGTTTGCTGGTTTTGGCAGCTGGAGGTGAAACCAGTTTGGAGCTGCAGGCAGCAGCTGAGGTGGTTCCAGAGCTCCTGCCTCTGCTGCTCATGACTCGCAGCGTCCAGGTTTTGCTCCAGGCAAGAGCTTCTCCTTTTCTTTTCCTTTGCTGGTTGCTTCTGCCCACAAATTACGATGCAGAGCGTGTAGTGAGCTCTGGTGAGGAGGGATAATAAAGCCTGGTTTGAAGTACTGAAATCTTTTGGACATTTGGGAGCCAATCTGTGGTCCTGGAGCAAGCAGGAGGCCTCTTATATTAGTTGAACTAAATTTTGAATAATGCTCTGCCAGTATAAGGGATGGGGGTGTTTCTTGGGAGGATATAATGTGAATAATAATGTTTTACCCTCATTTATCTCTTTAATCTATAGATTACAAAAAAAATGTTTTGCATGTTAATGAATTCACGCAGCAACTAGGAGGGGAAGGAGCAACTGGACTTGGTGAACAAATATACGCAGAAAATGGTTGCATATTGTAGACTGAGGTGGGAAAAATATGATTTATCCAGGTTAGGACTAACAGCAATTTTGCACATGTGTAAAACAGATTGGAAAGAGTTAATTGACTTACTCAAAGTCTCAAAATGCAGAGGGGAGTTTGGTGATGAGGCCCCTGAACTTTGTGCTTGAATTTCTGAAAGAGTCACCCTTGGATGGTCACCAAGCTGAAGGATCCACGAATTGCTGAATGTTTCTTACATTTCAAATTCAACTCCATGGAAAGGAGTTAATGGAAAAAAAAAGGAAATAAATCCAATATACATTATTTAGATTTTTTTTGCTCTTCTTTTGAAGGACTTCCTCTCTTCAGGAAAGTCCCTTTACCAACATCCATGTGTAACAGAAGTTGCCAACTCTAAGAAAACCTGACTGCTGCCACACTATTTCCAGCTACACTTCATCTGCTTCCTTTTTTCAGTGTATTTCCCCAAGCAAAGTCTGGCCTGGCTGTAGTAAGGACAATGCAGGTCATGTCTCCATCTCAAGCTTCTCAGAGGGACAATTATGCTTTATTTTAGGGCCAACAGAGCTGGATAGGGAAAGCTTTATGAGTTGGGACAGAGTGAGTTGAAGCTTTTGCTTGTTTTTTATGGATCAGTAGCTCCTTCCATGCAAGATTTTCCCAAAGTCTTTCCCTTCAAACTCAAGATGTTCGATAGAGCCGTCTGGGAATATCTCTGCAGAGCCAGAAGTTTGGGTTTGCTGGATAAACTCTGTATTTCACGTGGCTCTTCAGGACCTGGGCTGACCCCAGGCAGCTGGGAGAGGCAGGACCCGCCTGGGTAAGCTCATCGGGGGTTTTTTTTGTAATTCTTCTTTCCTAATTTTTAATGTTGGTGTGTCACCGAGCCCGTGTGGTCCATGGAGATAAATGCTTGGGGAATCCATCTGGATTCCCTCCACCCCATCTGTCTTTCTGAGGAGAACAGAGCCCAGAGCTTTCACAGCAGGGAAGAAGGAGCATGCAGGCAGGGGGATATTGGAGGTAATTCCTGATAACAATAGTGTTCAATATTTTCCCTTTTGGAAGTTGCTGAAACCTTTGCCTGGTCTCTGCCACTGAAATCCATGGACAGTCATGAGCTCTCTTCTCTTCACTGCTACAGTCAGTGTGCCTCATGGGTCTATGTGGTTATTAGTGCTGGATTACCCCGGTGACACTTTATGGGGTTTTCGTAGGGAATTTGATGAAAAAGTGGGGATTGCCTGACAGCATTTAACCTGCTTTAAAAATTCATATATCAATGCTGTTTCTGCATTTATGTTTATCATCTTTCTGGTAAGAATTATTTTAATTATCTCTAAAGACAGGACAGGGCTGAGTCTGAAATTTGTACTTTATTAAGGTATTTAAAAAGAGAAGCTGCTCCTACAGCCTAAGAGAAAAATGTTCTCTCTATATATTATTTCTTCAGGCAATGACTTGGTTTCTTCAGGGTAATACTTGGTGAACCTTGCTATGGTGATAAACACAGTTTGAATCTTTCTCAGAAACATGAATGTTTTACAGACACATGGATTCTTTGTCCAAGTTCTCTCCCAAATTATTTATATTTCTCCCCCAAGACCTGTTAAAAACAGTTGTTGTTGGTTACAAACTTTGCTTTAAGGAAAGGCAGGAGAACAGGGTTTGCTTAACCCACCCCTCCCCAGGGTTATGGTTTCATCAGGAGATGAAATCAGAGTAATTGTTGCATTTGGTTCATTCATTGTGATCCTGTTTCAGGGACCCAGGCATGACAGATTTTGGGGGGAAAGATGGAGATGCTCTGACAAGGGAATTTGTTTTCCAGAGATTCTTCTAGAGCATTATACATCAATAAGCTTGAAACCAGGCTCTGACTTAGAGCTGTCCTGCAACATCTCAGAACACTTGGAAGCAATCAGCTACTTTTTAAGGAGAAAATTCTTTAAAATGTACAATTTTTTGTTTTTTTTCTGCTCTAATCTGCTGACTCCTCACTGGATGTGCAGGGCCTGTGCCGTCTGCCCGCAGCGCTGCCGCGGAGCCCCGGGCAGGGCTCCAGGTCTTCGGAGCTCCCTGTGGAGCTGGGGAGACTCGAACCTTTCTCTGCCCGTCTCACGCTCCCTGCGTGGCCCTGGCAGCCGTGAGGATGCTCCGGGAGCCCATCTGCCAGGCTCAGCTGGCCGGCGGATCTCAGATCCTCCATCACCTCCTCATGGGCTCTTGGGGCTGGGGGGAGCAGTGATGGCTCAGCCCTGCTGCCTGTGTCTGTGTCCTGCAGGCTTTGAAGCACTTAAAAATTGTTTATCTTAAAAAGATCCTCTGATACTGTACCCAGGGTGAGGGCTGATCACTTGACTGATCGCTGGATGTGTGGGAGAGGAGCTGTGTTCCTGGTCTCCACTGTTGTCCCTGATGTGTCACCAGTAACACCGTGAACCCAGACTCATCCTAGATGTGTCCTTTTGGAGAGAGATTCATAGAATCATGGAATCATAGAATGTTTTGGGTTGGAAAGGACCTCCAAAGTTCATCTAGTCCAACCCTCTACAATAAGCAGGGACATCTCTACCTAGGGCAGGTTGCTCTGAGCCCCATCAAGCCTGATCTTGAGTGTCTCCATGGATGGGGCCTCCAACACCACTCTGGGCAACCTGTTCCAGTGGTCACCATCTAATTCACTTCAAAAATCACTTTCTCTTCTGTTCCTGTAGAAAGCAATAGAGTTTTTAGTCTTCATAACTGCTCTACTATTGATTACTACTCTGCTTGCAATTTATTACTACTCAACTCTTGCTTTTATAGAAGTAAGACCAGGGGCAAAGTTGATGAGGTAGAGTGCTGGAGCCTGGGATATTTATATGTAAATTAATGAGTATCTATTTTTCTCATTTACATGTAATTTTATTGTAAACAGCCTTTGAAGCTGGAGTGCGCCTTGCCCATAGCTGAGATAAGTAGCTCCAATGGGAGATGCTCTTCTGGAAGGACACACCAGCCTGACTGCTGGCTGTGGTCCCTTCCTCTCTGACCTCATCATCACTTGTGGCTGTTCTGTGACAGGGGGTGACAGGGGACATCCCTGTTGGCTTTGCCATTTGATTCTTGTCCACAAATTTTGTCTCATCCTCTTTTGAACCTGCTGGTCTCACCTGCTACAGCTACAGCAGCATGCTCTGAAGGCTCACTCCCTGCTGTGCCCATAAATACTTTATTTTCTCTATCTGAAGCCAATCTCCTCGTAGTTTGGAGTGCTCTCTGGTTCTCATCTGGCTGGCTTTGATGACTGACAGCTCCGTGTTGGCCTTAACTCTGCCTTAATGGAGCCAGCGTTGTGGCTTCAGGTGCCTGTGGATATTTGGTCTAGAAATCACAGGCCTGTGCTGTCTAAATCACGTAAACCAGGTGAATTTTGTATTATTTTCCTGACATTCACCCTAAAATCCTCCTATGCTGCACTTTATGTAATTATGTACTATTTTGACTCTCACCTTAATTCCTTTATTGGATTTAACTCTTAGCTGCTTTGCACTAATCAGTCTAAGTCAACAGATACAGGGGTGGGGGGGATGGTTGCTCAGGTGTGGTGAGTATCACAGCCCTGAGAGACCTGCAGCACTCCCTGCTTCAGACTCATATCAGCAGGTAGGACAGATTTTCCTGTGGTAAGAATAAACCAGCAGTCACCTGAACCCTGCAGACGCTGGCATAGAATCAAAGAATCATTTAGGTTTGAAAAGACCTCTAGGATCATCAAGTCCGACCTTTGTCCAACATCTCCTTGACCCCTAGACCATGTCCTGAAGTGCCCCATCTACTTGTTTTTTTAACCCCTCCAGGGTTGGTGACTCCACCACTCCCCTGGGCAGCCTGGTCCAGTGGCACACCAGCAGCTGAGCATCACTGGGAATGCTCAGCATCAACAGCATCAACTTGGCAAAGCAGCAGCTTTTATGTTGTCCTGAATTTCAAAGCCAAAATTATAATTCAGGAAGAAGGAAGAGATGTAAGAGTGCAGCACCATAAAGGAGGGTTTGGATGGTATTCTTTGACCCTGTTCACAAGGGTTTGTAGTGATAGGACGAGGGACAATGGTTTTAAACTAGAGAAAGGCAGATTTAGATTGGACATTAGGAAGAAGTTCTTTGCTGTGAGGATGGTTGATCAGTGGAACAGGTTGCCCAGAGAGGTGGTGGAGGCCCCATCCCTGAAGACGTTCAAGGCCAGGCTTGGTAGGGCTCTGAACAACCTGCTCTAGTTAGAGATGTCCCTGCTCACTACAGAGAGGGTGGGTTAGATGACCTTGGAAGTTCCCTTCCAACCCAATGCATTCTATGATTCTGTGACCACCAAAAGAGTAAATGATGGCAGGAAACTCAGGCCTGAGTGGCTCTGTTATCCCTGCGAGTCTAAGCTGTCATCCCAAAATGCCTTTTTTAGACACCAAGGAATCCCCTGGAGGATGTAAACTGGTTATTTCATTCAAAGCAAATATTATAAATAGAAAGGGAATAAGTAAATAGACTGTATTGACACAAGGGCATCTTTGTTGAGTATTTTTCCTGCTGACTGGGCAAGCTGCCTACGTCGGGCCAATTCACAGTGGTACCGGCAGCGAGCAAACCCAGACTCCCTGCAAGCACCAGCAGCTCTGGGAGACCTGGAGATGAAAAGGCCACTGTGGTCCATGTGCTGGGCTTTGTTGGCACTTCTCAGCATAGCATGGAGCCCAGCAGGCTCCCTGGCACGGGGCTGGGGCACCTCCAGCCTGAGCAGGAGGAGCACACGACTTTGTGCTTCTTGCTCCGTTTGGGGCTTGCTGGGAGCACAAGGACCCGGGGAGAAAGATGGGAGATAAATATTTGTGCAGAAATCTCAATCTTGTGTGTGTCCACTGGTGCCTTTCTCCATGAAGGGCCCAACTTCTTCAATAAGGGAGATGAAATAAATTGATAATGAATTTTGATATTCAGTGTCAATATTGATGTCAGAGACAGGACCTGGCTGTAGCTTAATAAGACTTTTCCTAATTCTGACAGTTAATATTTTTAATGAGGATTTTATTTCAGTGTTATGCTTTGTTTATGGTTTGTGTTGTGTCTTGTTCAACACAGAGTTTAGCAAATTAATAACAAACCTTTTCCTGGAGTTTCTCCTACTAGATGAACACCCAGAAAGTATTTCTGCTGACTTCTTTTCTTTAAAACAGCTTTCCATGATTTATTTTTTATTTTAAGACACTCCCCCCCTGCATGAATTTTCCAGTAGAGGTGTATTCTCTACAAAGAATGTTCTGCTTGACATGAACTTGCTTTTCTTTCACAACCCATGATGCCTTCTGGCTCCCTGACTCACAGGTCAAAAGATTTTAAAGCCAGGACAAAATTCTACTAAAAAGCTAAAACTATCTGAGAAAGCACCTCAATACAACAAAGACATTGAGGGGCTGGAGTGAGTCCAGAGAAGAGCAATGAAGCTGGGGAAGGGCCAGGAGAACAAGGCTTCAGAGGAGCAGCTGAGGGAGCTGGGGGTGTTGAGCCTGGAGCAAAGGAGGCTCAGGGGAGACCTTCTGGCTCTGCACAACTCCCTGCAAGGAGGTTGGAGCCAGGTAGGGTTGGGCTGTTGTCCCAGGGAACAAGTGACAGGACAAGAGGAAAGGGCCTCAAATTGCCCCAGGGGAGGTTGAGGTTGGAGCTGAGGAACAATTTGTTGGTGTTTGGGGTTGTTGTGGCTGTGCCAGACTGGGCAGGGCAGTGGTGGAGTCCCCATCCCTGGAGGGGTTTCCAAGGTGTGGAGATGTGGTGCTGAGGGCCAGGGGTTAGCAGTGGCCTTGGCAGAGTAGGGTTGTGGTTGAACTGCACGAACTTAAAGGTCTCTTCCAACCTAATTTATTCTATGATTCTAAGCTTAATTGGACACTTAAAGGCTAATGGGTTCATATCACCTCAGCAACCTTTCAGCAGGATTTGTACCTTTCCACTTCAGACAGATTGAAGCAAATTTTTGGTTGTGTTTTATGCATGGTTTTCTGCTCCCCAAGAAGGATGCATTGTTATGTGATGTATTCTGTGTTGATTTTGCCAGTGATGTGTGAATTGTGTTTTACCTGATTTGACTTTTAAATCTGGCTTTGTCTGTGTTGATACTATTACATTTTATTTATAGCCCGAAGTACTTAATATAAGCTCAGATATTGTCTAATGTCTCAAAGACAGCAATTGTTCCAGAAACAGCTCTCCCACATTTTCACCCATCCGTAGTTTTTCTCTCTGCATTATCCTGCTGTGCATGATAGATGTGCTTGTGATCTTGTCTGCTTAACAGCTACATCTACTTTAAAATATGACTTTATGGAAATGCCACATTGACATTCATCAGATAGTAGGATTCTCCAATAGATTTTGATTTGGTAACTTCACTAATGTAGGTTTTATTGATATTTATGACCCACCATCTGCATGAACCCAGTTGAAGCACCAGGAGATGACGTACTGGCTAGTGGTTCATCAACACTGCTTTGTCCCTAATGTTCAGAGCTGCTGAGCACCTTCAAATCCTGGTGCATGTGCTTTTTGGCTTCTGAAGATCGAGATCTGTGTCCTTACTGTTTGGGGAGGGTTTGTAGCTTGCTCACAATCTTTTTAAAGACTTTTAGGTGCCAGAAGGGCAGAATTTGGCTCAAAGAGTATTTCACTGTTGAAAAAATCTGGTCATGAAGAATAAGAGTCATCTCTCAGTGACTTAGGGATTAAAAGAGGTTTGGACTTGCTGAGGTCCTGCACATGCATCTTCCCCTCGCCTGGGACATGGTGGCATGTTCATTTTGGCAGTTACTGATTTTGATGCCACGAAGTGAGGATTCAGGTGTGGCTTGAGAGCTGCCTGGTGGACAAGGACCTGGGGGTGCTGGTGGAATATCTGGCTGAATGTGAGCCAGTGTGTACCAAGGTGGTCAAGAAGGCCACCAGCATCCTGGCTTGTGTCAGAAATGGTGTGGCCAGCAGAAGTAGGGACGTGATTGTGTCCCTGGACTGGGCACTGGTGAGACTGCACCTTGAGCACTGGGTCCAGTTTTGGACACCACAGGATAAGAAGGACATTGAGGGGCTGGAGAGGGTGCAGAGAATGGCAACGAGGCTGGTGAGAGGTCTGGAGAACATGGCTTATGAGGAGTGCCTGAGGGAACTGGGATTGTTGAGCTTGGAGAAGAGGAGGCTGAGAGGAGACCTCATTGATGTTTATAACTCCCTAAAATGAGGTTGTGGTGAGGCTGGAGTTGTTCTCTTCTCTCAAGTAACTAATGACAGGACAAGAGGTGATGGCCTCAAGTTGCACCAGGGGAAGTTTAGATTGGACATTAGGAAGAAGTTCTTTCCTGCAAGAGTGGTCAGGGACTGGCCCAGGCTGCCCAGGGAGGTGGTGGAGTCACCATCCCTGGAGGGGTTCAACAAACAAGTGGATGTGGTGCTTTGGGACATGGTCTAGTGGTCAGGGAGATGTTGGACAAAGGTTGGACTTGATGATCCTAGAGGTCCTTTCCAACCTAAATGGTTCTAAGATTCTATGACAGGTGGTCTTATTAATACAAAAACATTTAAAAGAATCAAAATCTGATTCTTGGGATGATACACTCCTGATTTTGTGCAGCATTGGGGACCTCTGAAGATAAGACAGTGCTGGTTAAATCACAACATCACTGATCATAAACATTTGCCATCTACAAAGAATTTCCCCTGCTTGTTCACCCAGTGATGTGCAGTCATGTAGTAAAGCTGTTTATGAGTTAGCCTGGCCCCCTCCTCCTCCCTCCCAGCTTTGCTTCTCCCTTGGCTTGGCTGTTGGGAAGCAGACAGATGCTGACCTGCTGTATTTCTTAGCTGCAGCTCCCTCGCCAGTTCTGGTCCAAGAAGAGAGTGATTTAGGAGATTTAAGACCAAGTGACTTAGTTTGTGCATCTTTCCTGGCTGGGAACTGTAACAGGTCATCCCTCCCCCAGCTCCACATCCCACCTGAGCATAAAAAGATTGTGAACTTCTCTACACAGGATTTTGCTCTGCAACGTGGGGTCATGAGAATTCACAATCGTGTGGTAAAGGACTAAGCTTTCATTAAAAAAAAAAAAAAAAGAAAAAAGTGAGGGTAAAATAATGGTCAGATTGAAGGTTCCAGGGGTTTTTACAATGACTTGTCTTTGCTCAGGTTTTTACCCAGCATGCCCAGTTGTTATCCCATGGAGAGGAATCTCCATTCTGAAGGAAGATTTTTTGGTGGAAAATGGGAACATTAGAACCAAAAGGATAAAAAATTTGGATTGTAAAAAGTGGATATAAGTTCCTCAAAGCTCACTGAGGGTCTCTGTGCCCTTAAATCTCATGAGACCTGTAATGAAGGGAACAAGGCCTCCTTGAATCCATTGCTGCCCAAAACTACTTTCTCTACACAGCCAATAAAGTGGCCCCATTTTGTTGGTCCTTGGCAGGTTCATTCCCTGGTACAAAGTGGCCTTCAACAGGTGCAAACATCAATGGCAGTGTGGCTGTAGATGGAGAGAAGTGGGTGAGTAGGTGCATAATAACCTTTTACTGCATTATTTCTGGTGCATTTTAACTTTTCCTAGACAATTCCATGGCCAGTAGAACTAGGGAAGTGATTGTCCCCCTGGGCAGGGCACTGGTGAGGCCAGACCTCGAGTACTGGGTTCGGTTCAGGGCACCTCAATACACAAAGGACATTGAGGTGCTGAAGCAGGTCCAGAGAAAGGCAACCAAGCTGGTGAAGGGCCTGGAGAACAAGTCTTATGAGGAGCAGCTGAGGGACCTGGGGTTCAGTTAGAAGAGGAGGCTCAGGGGAGACCTTGTCGCTCTCAACAACTCCCTGAAAGGAGGTTGTAGAGAGGTGTGGAGGTTGGTCTCTTCTCCCAGGGAACAAGTAATAGGACAAGTGGAAAATGGCCTCGAGTTGCACCAGGAGAGGTTTACGTTGGACATTAGGAAAATATCTTCCCCACAAGGGTTGTGAAGCCCTGGCCCAGACTGCGGTTGAATCACCATCCCTGGACATATTTAAAAGTAGTGTGGGTGCGGTGCTGAGGGACATGGTTTAGCAGCAGATTTGGTAGAGATAGGTTAATGGTTGGACACAGTGATCTGGGAGGTCTTTTCCAACCTAAATGATGCTATGATTAAGAATTGACACAGAAAAAATTAGCATTCTGACTTAATTCAAGCCCTAACCAAGGCATGAAGCTAACTCGGCAAAACCAGGAATCGAGTTGACATCTTTCATTTTAAAATCTAGCCTGTAGGTGCAACTTCTGCACTAGGTCAACATTTTGAGTGGGTAATATTTTCAACTACAGATGGAGAAACCTCAGGTGACTGTTCTAGCCGAGTGCAAAGCAGTTACCTGGCTGAGAAGTCCCATCTTCATGTTAAATATTCAGATTTTCTGGCTTCTGAATATGAAAAAATCTTTACATTTTAGAAAGGCAGCACATTTAGACTGGGGGGAATGTATCTCTGACGTGACTTTATTTCATTATCCAGGTTGTATTAGATAATGGCAAACTCCCCATCCCCCTGACAGGCAGTATATATTCATTACATTGTATTTAGCATAAAATAAGAATAAATGAAGTGCTCCCTTATTTTTTAGAAAACAGAGCACTTCAAACCTTCTCAGTACATTCCTTCTTGGAGCTGGGACTGTACAATTTTGTACTAAAGGAAAATGGAGACTGGATTAAGCAAGGCTTGATGCCTATCTATGAAATATATACTCTAATGAGAGCCTGGAAATATTTCTTTCCACCTCTATACTGGTTTCTGTGGTGTGACAAAAGCAATGTAGCCTCAGAGCGTTTTGTTGGCTGGGTGGGAAGCTCTGTGGCTGTAGATTTTTGACTTATGCCCAAAATTAAGCCCATGTATCAAGGTGATAGTGCTGCCAGCCCAACCTTTGTGAACGTGCTTTGATTTATCTCCCTCTCTGCCCTTCCCGGTGTTCACTGCTGCTCACCAGCAACTATTTATGCGTCTCTATTACTTGCTTTTCCAGGTAGCTTGAGGTGAAGCTTGAGAAAGTGGTGATAATTAAAATGGAAAGGTCCTGGCTTCTTCCAGATAAAGAGTAAAACCCCCAGATGGCCTCATGAAAGCCACCTATCACTGACTAGCATCTGACTTGCCTTGGAAATTCTGTTATTGGATTATTTAGCCCATGAAACATTTCCTCCAAGCCCAAAAGATGGGGGTGAGCTTGGGATGGAAGGAGGGAAGCTTGCATGCCTCTATATGTGCAAAGAGGGGACAAATACAGTGTGGCATCTTCCTGAAGGCTGGAAGTGTCTCCATGGAAAGACAAAAAGCTCTAACCAAAGCATGGAATGAGGGGAAGTGGCTAATAAAGAATAATGCTTTTTTTTGACACCACCTGAGTCATGTTCCTGCTTTGAACCCCTGGCCACCTGGTAGCTGGTCGGGTTCATAATCCTGCCAGACTGCTCCTGAGGCCAGTTCTGCGTCAGCGTATAAATGAGGGGAATCCCACCATCCTGGAGACATCTTCACCTTCCAAAACCACGTTCACTGCAAATTCGTGGCTCTGGGCCAGTTCCTCTCCCAGCGGGTAGAACTTTTGAGGTCCAGAGATGAATGCACCACTTTGAGGGCTTTGTTTTCTAGCTGGAGACCTGCCTGAGCCCCAGGCACCACCTGAGTGCAGAGCACTACTCCTCTTTCATGTTGGTTTAGGAAATTCTGCAGGTTTCCCATTTTGGGGGTGTTGGATGGTCCTGCTGAGCAGAGCATGTTTGTTGATCCAGCCATGTGGACCTGTGCAAGGGGGGAGAAAGGACAGTAGGTTTTTCTCAGCAGAAACTAGCACCCAGAGAAGTGCTGGAGGCCCCATCCTTGGAGACATTCAAGATCAGGCTTGATGGGGTTCTAAGCAACCTGCCCTAGGAAGAGATGTCCCTGCTTATTGTAGGGGGGTTGGACCAGGTGACCTTTGGAGGTCCCTTCCAACCCAATACATTCTATGATTTTTTCACTGGGTTTGTGTGTGTGTGTAGATTTTTTTTTGCCTGATTCTGTTTTCTTGATCTTTCGGTGGGTATTGTTTTTTTGTTGTTGGTTGGTTGGTTTTTGTTTGGGGTAGGTTTGTTTGTTTGTTTGTTTGTTTTGTTGGGTGTTTAAATGGTTCATGTTGGAACAGTCCTAGGGCAAAGCTCTGGTCAGATGAGAAACACTCCTGGTATCTCTTACATCAAGGTTGGGATGGAGGGAGAGCACTGCCCTTCCAGAGGGGAATTCACACCCATCAAAAGGGAGTTGACAGGTTAAATAACCCGGGATACCAGCCCTGGTAGAGGAATATCAGTGAAAAAGGGGACCTCTGGTGCCAAAAAAATTCTCTTCATTCTCAGCATAGAGGCTTTATGCTACAAGCAAGCTGAAGATGTGTCCTATATGTGACCTTATAATCCAGCAAACATTTTGAGCAGCTGTGGAAATATTTGTGTGGCTCTGGCTTTCATCGGGACATCACGGGTAAAACCTACAGCTCTGGCAAAGAGCAGAATGTGGGGTTTTTAGCTATGAGGGATATTTAAAGAAAGATCTCTTGAACCAGGCTGTGGCTGAGCCTTTGGTTTCCTCTTGAAGAAGGCAATTTGCGGTGTTAGAGAGGCTGTTCTTTGTAGTTAAACACAGAACTTTCCACTGCAAGTTTGATGTTGCTCTCCATGGCCTCCACCTCTAAATCTCTCCAGAAAGAGGTAGGTGCTTAGTATTTCCTATGTAGGATCTTGATCAAGAGATAATGTTGAGTTGTTGAAGGCTACCTATAAATAACTGACACTGTGGCATGCCTATGGTGTCTTTTTTCCCTTTTAAAAAAAAATTCATGTCTCACAGATGGTCCAGCCTGAACTCCATCATTGTCTTCCTTTGAAGGAGCAGATTACAAGAAGCAGAAGGAGATATATATATATAAAAATTTTATTTATAGTTTATATATATTATATATATATGTGGTACCAGCAGAGAATTCCTCAGATCAATCCATGAAACAGAATTTGACCTTGTAACAGCAAATGCAAGAGTGGCAGGTTGAGTTGGGGGCTGCTGGGAAAGGCCTTGAAAACAGAGACAGCTCTTGTTTGATGCTATAAAGAGGGAGGAGGTGGAAGGTGAGATGCTCCAAGTGGCAGCCCAGCAGCAGAATATTGGATGACGAGATGGCATTTGTCAAGGACAAAAGCATATTGTGAGAATCAAGCTGAGGAGACTTTTCACTCCATGGACGTGTAGAAAGGCTGTGCCTTTGGTGTGTTATGTAGAGAAAATCGTAGAATTGTTGAGGTTGGAAGGGACCTTAAAGATCATCTCATTCCAACCCCTTCAAAATGTCCAGGGATGGTGCTTCCAGCACCTCTCTGGACAACCTGTGCCAGTGTCTCCCAACCCTCCTGGGGAAGAACTTCTTCCTAACATCTCATCTGAATCTCCCCATCTCTAGTTTTGACCCATTCCCCCCACTCCTACCCAACATCTTAAAAAGTCCCTCCCCAGCTTTCTTGTAGCCCCCTTCAGATGCTGGAAGGCCACCAGAAGGTCCCCTTGGAGCCTTCTCTTCTCCAGCCTGAACAACCCCAACTCTCTCAGTCTGTCCTCGTAGCAGAGGTGTTCCAGCCCTCTGATCATCCTCATGGCCCTTCTCTGGACACGTTCCAGCACATCCAGATCTTTCTTGTAATAGGGGCTCCAGAACTGGATGCGGTGCTGCAGGTGGGGTCTCACAAGGGTGGAGTAGAGGGGCAAAATGGACAAGATTTCATCATAGTTGGATATAGGTTCTTGGAGGAATCTTTGAGTCATTGTTGAGGTGACAGTTAGAGGTCACAGTGATGGTAGTGGTGATGTTTGTGGGGAGGTGGGAGCACACAACAGCATGAAGTAGAAAGGACTGGTGATGCTGCAAGAAGGTTTTCATATCCAGGATGGTCATTCTGGCATTGTAGGCACCATGTTGGAGAGGCTGATGTTTGTAATCTGCTTTCCTCCCTGGTATCTTAAGAGGTCTGCGTGCGGAACTGATCTCATTTATTTTCATCAAGTTATGGATGAAGCTAAGGCTCTGTAACTTCCAGGGCTGTTGTGGTTTTGTTTGTGCATCTGAGGGTATTTTCTGTTGGTGGTTGAGGATTTGCCATAGGTCTTCCAAGTTAAATTGTTCTTTCTGGGTCCATACAAGGACAGGAAGTTGGGGTGAGATTAGTGATGCAATTATAAACATATAAAATTTAAAAGTTTAAGCCAAGATTATCATTTTAGGTTCTTTCAATAGCCAGTTGGGAGAAATAGGGAGCTCATAGAGGTGTTTTAGCTCCTCCTGAAGCAGTCATTGAGTACAGATGGGTGACTGGCTCAAACTGGGTATCCAGCCTGTAGACACCCATGGGTGCACGGAGTAGCTCAGCCCATGACAGACACCTCCATGCTTGATCTGAATGAGACAACCTCTCCCCAGCAGCTTGGAACGTTGGTGCTAACACTGCAGCAAGCCCTCACTCTGTGGCACAATGTGTTTTGCTGAAAGCTGTAGAGGTGGCTGCAGAGCCTGTGTTGGTGAACGGTTGGACCTGAAGATTCAAAGGCCTCTTCCAACCAAAATGATTCTATGATTCTATGAACGGGAAGCTCTGTGGTGCCTGAGCTTTCCCTAGTGATGGTTGCACTCACGGAGTTAATTCATCTATTTTTTGAGGTGCTTTAGGGAACTTATGGGTGCTCCCTGGCTCATTGGCTGCTTGGGGGGCTGCACGCCAGTAGCTTCAGTGCCTTGTTGGCTCCATTCTTGTCCAGAAAATGAAGAAAGTAGAACTGGGAAGTATTGACCTTTATTTCAGAAATTAGCAATGTGAACAAGTACTATTTTTTTTCCTTTTAATTAGAGCTTTCTTTGCAAAGCTTTTTTTATCTACCTCACTCGTTAATCCCAGCTCCAGCCATTCAGGGATAAAGGTTGATGCTCTTCCCTTTGGAGTCACTGCTCTGTATGAAGAGTACTGAAAGTTGGGAATTGGCTGCTGTGCTCCCAGGACTCCCAGGGCTCTTCCTCTTCTGTCCTTGTTTGCTCAAGGATATGGTGTAGAAGTGGGCCTGGTAGAGACAGATAATGGTTGGACTCGATGATCTTATAGGTCCTCTCCAACCATAGTGATTCTGTTAGATATTTTGTACATCACTCAAATGTCTGTGGGGTACCTTTTTTTCTCCATGAGAAGACCTCAGAAAATTGTTTCTCTAAGTTCATGCTGGGTGATAAAATGAGTGGAGGAATGAGTTGTGGTGGCTGTTTGTGCCCACATGGGCTCAGGGGCATGTGGCACAGGCGTGGTCCTGGGAATCACCAATTCCATAAAACATGGAAGGCTGGAAGATCAATGAAAAAAGGAGAAGAAAGAGAAAAAGAGGGAAAAAATATGGGAAAAGAGATGTCCCCTTTCCCACCCAGATCACCCATCCTGCTGCCCCAGAGCTCTCGGGTGCATTAGTAGAGGCAGCCCTTCCAGTCAGTATCAACAAAGACTTTAATGGTGTTTCCCAGCCTGGCTGTGGCCGTAAGTGAAGGGAAACACCCACGGACCAGTGACTCTGGGGTCACGATATTTCTGTAGAGGAGAGTGATTGGTGGACTTGGCTGGCTCAAGGGAGACAGGACAGTCCAGCAGCGTCATGCTGTGGTGGGCACCTCCCTGGCAGGAGATCCTCCCTGCTGAGAAACCCACATGAGGACTGGGCTCCAGTACAGAAGGGCTTAATTGCTCAATGAACATCAGAGCTGCCCCAAAGCTACCGTGATGCTATTGATGCAGCTTTTTCTTTCTTAAGAATACCTTTATTTTCCTTCCTTTCCTTCCATCCCTTCCTTCCTCCCTTTTTCTTCCCTTTTTCTTCCTTTTTTCTTAATACCTTTATTTTCCTTCCTTTCCTTCCTTTCCTTCCATCCCTTCCTTCCTTCCTTTTTCTTCCCTTTTTCTGCCTTTTCCTGCTTTTTCTTTTCTTCCTTCCCTTCCTTCCTTTTTCTTCCTTTTTTCTTTCCTCCCTTTCCTTCCCTTTTTCCTATTGTCTTTCATTTCTTTCCTTTCTTCTCTCTCTTTTCTTTCTTTACCCTCTTTTCTTTCTTCATTCTCTTTTCTTTCTTTTTCCTTTTTATTTTTTTTTTCTTTCAAATGAGTAACTCACACATTAAAAAAAAAAACCCAACCCCAAAAAGCATCTGAGTTTCAGATGTGCCTCAGAATGATGTCAGTTAGAGATCACATCTTGTGAACTTCCCTTCTCACTTACCACATCCTGGTGGGGTTTTCTGGGTCCCATCTCGAGTTCAGCACTTCTTACAGGAGGTAAATATAGCCCAGCAGCTCCTGGGGCCGAAACGCGTGGGCAGCGGCGGCCGCCTCCGGGGGCGTCAGCACTTGCTAATTATAGCAGGGCCAGCTTCCTTTTTTCTCCCCTTCACACGTCATTATGTAAAACTCATTCTTCTTGGTTGTCTTTCCTGAAATAGGACCCGGGTGGATGTGTGTACACAGGCTAGAGAAGGGTGTCGAAATGGTCTCCTGGCCCCGCTCTCCCTCTTGCCCGGTGGGAATGGGACCAATATAAACCAGATGACAATGGTGGCCTTTGTTCCGTTGTCTCCAGCAGCCCCAGGGTGGGGAAGGTGAACACTGGAGGTATTTGCTGCAAAAATTTCAAGTAGGCTCTTTGGAAATTGGTTAAATACAGGCAGTTTGGCTGCTGTAGAGCGGAGGTCAAGGCTATAAAGAGGATAAATTGCACTATGAGAAGTTGAAGATTAATCACTAAACTTTCATCTCCCGTTTAATTCACTGATAGAAGTACATGACAGTTGTAGGCAGACCCACTCGCAGGTAGTTTAGTTGTGTTTTTTTTTAAAAAGGGAGGTGAGAAGGTGCCAGATAAAGGTCCTGTTGCATTATTTCTGTGCCCCAGAGGGTCACCAAAGCTTGTTTGACTCCTGAAGTGGATGGGAACAGGGTCAAGGAGAGGTGGGCAGCAGGGTTTGATCCACTTTATGTGATATATCAGCCTGGATCTTTCTGCTGAAAACCTGAGTGAAATCAGATGTGTAGGGCCAGGCTTGCTGCATGCATAGTACTGAAGTTTCCACTGCAGATAGTGGGGAAAAAAGACAATTTTAGTGGAAGTGCTGCTTCTACCATCCCTCCCAATGTGAAGGAACACAGTGGTCAGAGGTTAACTGTGGTTCTTCATCCATTCAGGCAGTGTGAGTGTGTGCTGGGACTGGAGTCATAGAATCATAGAAACATAAAATGTATTGTGTTGGAAGGGACCTCTAAGGGTCATCTAGTCCAACCCCCTACAATAAGCAGGGACATCTCTAACAAGGACAGGTTGCTCGGAGCCCCATCAAGCCTGACCTTGAATGTCTCCAGGGATGGAGCATCCATAACAACTCCCCTGGGCAACCTGACTGGTGCTGAGTCAAGGACCTCTTCACCATTACAGCTTGAAATGTTGTGGTTTTCTGGCCATGCCCTTGCCTGCTGCTGGGGGAGGTGTGCTGGGAAAACCTGTAGACTTGTGGGGTGCAAGAAGAAAAGGGACTGGGCGTTTTGAAACAAACACATGAAAATTGCTTATAACCGGAGTAACCAGCTGCTCAGACACCAAGTTATTTGATAACCACTGTCAGAGCACGTACAAGTCTACGTGGTGATATACCAAGGAGCTTGTGATATAATTCATGCTGTAACTTTCCCTTGTAAGCAGAGTGAAGGGTTCTAGCTGAGCAAATAAAGCGGGTACTTGGTAGCCCTGCAGTGTTCTCAGAGATAATATGCCTGGGTGTGCAGCTCCATTGATTTATTCCTTTGTTTTTATGGACTAATGTTTGTGGCAGACAGATGCTGACGTCCTGATACTGCGGATGGGAGGTGATGGATCACTCATAGGACCTTTAGCTGCTTTGTTGTTGTAGTGTTTAAAAAGCTTTTTATCGCAGCTCAGCCTTTTTATTCTAATTATCTGCCCAGTGTTGTCAGTAGAGAGCAGAGGGTGGAGGTTACAAGCGTCATATGTGACAAGGACAGGAGGAAGGAAGGGTGATGGCAAGGACAGAGGTGTCCTCTGCAGCCAGAGTGGCCATTGGGAGTGAGTCTGAGGTAACATCAGCCTTTCAGTGGCCACTTTCTTTTACAGGCAAAGGGTGACTTAATGGAGCCTCTACAGAGTGACAGGCAGATAGTTTCTGAAGTTCTTTTTTATGGGTCCATCCTCCTCAGAACAGGAGTCTCCAGCAGGCCATGTTTTCCTCCTACTCATGGGTCATGTGAGATCATAATCCTGTGATTTGCTTTTTTTACATGACTTCCCTATCATGGGGTGAAGGTGACTCACAAAAGGCATTGCTGATGGGAAAACCACCAAAAATCCAGCCTGGTGAGGTTGCTTGAAGCCCAGCCTCCAGAGGACGTGCAGCAGAGATCTGTCCCATGCTTTTGGTGCAAGATGGGAGAGGAGAAGAAAGGCAGAGTAAATACCTTTTTACCCAATAACCTTCCTTTCTGTGGTTAAGTTTTCTCCTCAGACCTTCACTATCAATCAATGTAGTGTGTGGATTTACAGATGAGTGGAGATGGAAATGCTGAGCAAGTTGATCAAGGGAAAACCCAAATAACTGGGGTGTTCAGCACAGCCAGAACTGACATTATGTGGTGTTTTCTTCCTTATAGGGTAGGTAGTTGAGCCACCTTTCTCTGCTTCTACAGTAAGGGATCAGAGCTGTGCTGTAGGAAAGGATATTAGAATCATTGAATTGTCAGGGTTGGAAGGGACCTTAAAGATCATCTAGTTCCAACCCCCCTGCCATGGGCAGGGACACTCCCACTAGATTAGGTTGCTCACAGCCCCATCCAGCCTGGCTGGGGATGGGGCTTCCAGCACCTCCCTGAGCAACCTGTTCCAATTTTGTGTCTTTAATGCTTCCCACTCTCCACAAAGTGTTTCATAAAGTGCGTGGTCCTGATCTAAGAGTCCTACCTATGACATTATTTTAGGTGGTGCTTTCCTGCTGTTTTGGGCAAGTGATCCAACAGAAACAGGCAGATCTTTAAAAGATGGAGACATGTGGAAGAAGCTCCTGAGCTGCAATTGCTGAAGCAGCCAGAGTTGCTGTCCTTTGAGGTCCCTGTGTCCACAAAGAGGCTCTTTTGGAGTTTTGGCACTTGCGGAAGGTGTATGCAGCAAGGGCTGTAAGAGAAGACAAGGAAGCAGCTGAATTCCTTGAAGTAGTTTTGTTTCTTGAAAGAGCATCTTCACCACAGTGGAAACCCAGTTCTGCTCCCAGGAGACAGAGGCAGGAGGCTTCGGCTTGGTTTTGGTTGATGGAGCCTATGTGGACCTGCAGGGCACAGTCACCCGTTTTCTCTGCACTGGGTGGTGTGATGTATGGTATGAGGGTTCCTGTGGGAGCTGTTGCCAACAGGCTCTAGGTTGCTTTCTTATGTTACTCAACAGTTTTGAAGCAGTCAAACATTTTGCAAAAATATGGGGGCCTTCCCCTTCCTTACTGTGATATTTAGGTAGGTTCTGTAAAGCCAGAGGAATTATTATTATCATGCTTTATGGTTGTTCTTTATGGGCTTTGCCGTGGAAAGCCTCTCCCTTCAGCCTGGGGTGGGCAAGGAACTCCCCAGTGTCATAGTTATTCATGTTTTCTGTTGGAAAGCAAGGGACACTCCTTTGCAGGAGGGATTGGGAGAGATTTCTCTCACCCCCTCAAAATCTGATGTAATGAAATCAAAGCTAGAGTGATCTCTTCTCTTTCCTTTTCCCTAGTGTAGCATGATACATTTTCTGGGAACAAATGTCTCATGTGCCTCTCCACAGTGGAAATGACCTCATTTTCAGAAAATGTCTGTGGATTGTGTGATGATGACACTGTGCAGTGCTACCACTCTCCTACCGAGGAGCAAACCCTTCTCTTGGTTGGGAGGCAGCCCTAAAGCTGAATTATCCCAGCTCTGATATATTGCTGGGTGTCTGGGGTGTGCAGAACGTTTGGAAGCCGTGCTGGTGAGGAGGTGCAGTGCGTGGCTTGGAGCACTCCTGGGTTTTGTGAGGCACCCTGCAACTCATTCAAGATGAAGTCATCCAGGCCTTCCTCTGCTCTTCTCTGAATCAGCTTATACTCATAAATTACACTCAGGTTCCTCCGTGGAACACCCGGGGTGTGTATTAGTGAAAGAAGCAGTGGTCTCTCCCACATATATATTGTCATGATCGCTGCACTCTGTAAATAAAGCAGTTTGTAGCTGGGAGCTAAGCTTGCTGCAGACACATCAGTCATTTTTAATGGTGATAGAGTCATAGAACCACAGAATGGTTTGGGTTGGAAGGGATCTTAAAGACCATCTAGTTCCCCCCCCCCTGCCATGGCAGGGACACCTCCCACTAGACCAGGTTGCTCACAGCCCCATCCAGCCTGGCCTTGAACACCTCCAGGGATGGAGCGTCCACAACCCCCCTGGGAAACCTGGGCCAGTGTCTCACCACCCTCAGAGTGAAGATTTTTTACCTTACATCTAATCTAAACCTCCCCTGTTCCAGTTTGAACCCATTACCCTTTGACTTATCTCTACAGGCTCTTGTGAAAAGTCCCTCCCCAGCTTTCTTGTAGCCTCCCTCAGATACTGGAAGGCCACAATAAGGTCTCCCTGAAGTCTTTTCTTCTCCAACAACTACAATGATAGAAGAATTATTCCTTATTACATATGTGGCATTGAGATATATCAACAATATGACTCTTTTGAAGCATTTTGAGGGAACCCAGCTCACCATCAAATTCTTGATTCGAGGGCTGTGGGATAAATTCACACTGTTTGCTCTGCTGCTGGTTCATGAATCACCTGAGCCAGAAACCGATACGAGATGTCGTGGGTCATAATAAATGTGTGCTGAATCACAAGGTTTGTGGGGAAAACCCCTCCGAATTTCAGCAGAGCTGGGTTTTATTCAGCCCTACAGAAGCTTGTTACCTCCTCCAGGTTTTTCTTTGTCAATAATGAAGAGGAGTTACTGGTAGGTCACTGAACTATCAGAAGTGTTTAGGGCAAAATGCTAAATTCAATAGAAATTAGTCAGCAGGACGGAGAGATAATCATTGAAGACTCTTGAAGGGACTTAAAGTGGGTCCTGGGCTGCTAAGGAAAATATACAAACCTGATGAAATCTGCTTCTCCCCAGGACAAGGGGAATATGGCACATACTATAATTGTCCATGGGAGCTGCAAGGTGATGATAGAGAGTTATAGATCAGCACAAGGGTAGCATCCAGAAAATGGGATGAAAGAGCTGCAAAAAGTCTTCCACTGCAAGGCTCATGCTGGTTTTCTGCCTTTTTTAATTTTTTAAGAGAATCAATACACTGTGCAGCCAGATAGCCAGGCTAGAATTTCTATCAGCTTCCAGAAAATCTTTGATGAGGCCTCTCACAATGATGCTTTTAGAGAAATTTAGTTGTGGATGGAGATGGTTTCTAAAGATGGACCATTAGGTGATGACGTAGAAGCTGTAAGAGTGCAAACTGCATTAGTGCTGTGGGTGGGGCCCATGGCTTGAGGCTTTGATGAGGAGACTTGGACAACTCAAATTAAGTTCTGCACGTCAAAGGAAGCAAACAAGGCATTGATTGCTCCAAAGTCAGGATGGACTATGACTGTGTTCTCCTTGAGCTCACCGCCATGAACATCAGCTTGAAGTGATGGAGTCACCAACCCTGGAGGGGTTCAAAAAATGAGTGGATGTGGCACTTCAAGACATGGTCTAGGGTTCAGGGAGATGTTGGACTTATGATCCTAGAGGTCTTGTTCAACCTAAGTGATTCTATAGTTCTATGATTCTATTCTATGAAGCATCTCTGCTAATGGCAGATTTTCAGGCTATGGCTAAAAAAAGACTCAGATTTCCCTCTGAAGAAAGACTAAAAGTGTTGTAGCAAAAGAGGAAACAAGAAAGGTGATTTTGTAGGATATATTAAGCAACAAGTGGTAAAAAAAGGGCCAACCCAAGTTTCCTATTGAGGTTTTTCTGCGATATGGGAACAAAGACAAAAGTGGTAAGACAGAAAAAGCATTTTTAAAACAAGTAACCAGCAAAACATGATTTGGTTGAACATCTGCTTGGAAACACAGGCATGTGATGTTAGTGTACTGTGTTTGTGATACTTTAGCTCAGATTAGCTAATTGTTAGCTAAGGTTGGTGTTGTAAGAATGTTATAGGAGTTTTGTAGAATCATAGAATGGTTTGGGTTGGAAGGTACCTCCAAAGGTCATATAGCCCAACACCCTACAAGAAGCAGGGACATCTCTACCTAGGGCAGGTTGCTCAGAGCCCCATCAAGCCTGACCTTGAATGTCCCCAGGGATGGGGCCTCCACCACCTCTCTGGGCAACCTGTTCCTGTGATCAACCACCCTCATATTGTTATATATTAGTGCTTATGGAGACAGCCTGAGCAGCAAACACTTGGAAGTAGCTTCCTCCAGGAGTAGTGTTAGAGAATGGGTCATCACATCCTCTGAAGGAGCCTATATTCTATTAGAGACAGACATTTATTCACCATTTTCCAAGCATTTATGATTTTATGAACTTCTCATTTTAGAACCTGTCTCTCCATAGTGACTTCTCTTGCTCTGCGAGTTTTTGACTGAGTTTGTTCCTCCAAAATGTAGGCAGAAACCACGAGCTGCAGAGCAGAAGAATGAAAGTGCTTCTGGCTTTGTCAATTCCTCCAACAAAAGAAAATCTTTTTTCATTAGGAGACGGTATTCTCACAAAATATAAACATAATGTTTGTTTATAAAGCAAGTCTGCAGATGGTGTTTATGGACAATATGAAAACTGTGGTTTGGGACAGGCTAGATTTCATAAAATCCCTGATTGTATTTGGTGCTTGCATTGCAATTACCTAATCTCTTTTTTCTTGTGGCTCTCAGACAGAAACAAATGCACAGCATCGAGTAATTCTTGTGCTGAGACAATACTTTTAAACTGGAATCTAAATGGAATATGAATTAATAATATACCAGATTCCTGCTCTAGTTCCATTTGAGTTTCGTATTTGCACCGTGGCAATAGATTTGGCCCAGGGCACTAAGTGTCCCAGGCTGAAAATTCCCTTCTTTTTGGGTTTTATACAAGTTTTCTGCCCTGGAACCATAACTCAGCCCATCTGCAGATGGTGGGATGTACCCTGTGGAGTGTTTCCATCTTCACTGGGTCGTGGTGGGAGGGATGGAAAGGAGACATTCAAGGTCAGGCTTGATGGGGCTCTAAGCAACCTGCCCTAGGTAGAGATGTCCCTGCTTCTTGTAGGGGGTTTGGACTAGATGACCTTTGGAGGTCCCTTCCAACCCAAAACATCCTATGATTCTATGAACTGACAGCACAAGTCAAAGAAAGGTGGGTTTCTGTCCAGCTCTCAGACCTGAGCCCAGCAGATGAGTCTGTTAGTGCTGAAGATGCTCCTTAGGGAAGTAATTTGAATAAAAGATCAGAGAAAATTTGAAAAGGGCTCTAAAATGCAGCCCTGTGCACTGGATTGACTATGTCAGCATTCCTTGATTATGCAACAAACCTGCTTCTTGTTCCTACCCAAAATCTTCCGTGTTGACCTAAGCACCAGCAAGACATTTTTACATGTTTTTAGCTTGGTTTCTTAAGGTTGCTTTGGAATTCACTCTGTCTGCCAGTCTTTCCTTGGTATCTTTTACATCTACTGGCCAAGTGCAACTTCAGTTGGCAGAGAGAGAACCTCCAAGATAATAATTTCTTGTAATTTCTGTGAAAACTGGCACCAGGATAGAGCAGAGAGACCCAAGTAGATGCTGCGACTAGTGAAAAGACATTTATACCTCAGCTTCCTGATCACTGCAGCAGGTGGTGGCCTCGTGGACACAAGCATGTCCCCAGTGGTGGCCCAGCTGGCACACGGGGTTCCAAATCAGTCACACTCTGATGGTGCCTTGTTGGCAAAGCACAGAAGGGATTTGGAGGAGCTGGGGAAGGAAGAAGGGACAACAGGATGGAAATGTATAGGAGATAAGCTGTCATGTCTGCTTCTGCGTGGGGAATGAGTGGTTTAGACCTTGATCCTGGACTTTGTGTCAACTGAGGAACACTAAATGATGGTGGTCTCCTGGCTCCTTTGGCCACATCTGGGTTACATAGACAGGGTGTGCATGGAGGGACATGTGCAGATTTTAAGGACAGTAGGGTTGATCAGGAGTGTTTTCATGGTGGTGAGATGTGGGCTAGAAAGACCCTCGTGTGACTTTCAGATCCATTTTTTTTTACTTTGTGGAAGGACTGAGCAAGTATGTGTTGTCTCCCAGAAACCTGCAAGTGAGATGTGTGGATTTTCCCTTCTTTCACTTTCTGTTAGCCTCTAGTTTCTCAATCAGTGAGTAAAACCTGTTTAAATACCTACCCATGTTTACAGGCCTCAAGCTAATGAGGCTTTTACTGGGCATACGTGTAGTATTAACTGCAAAGGAGCCTAACATGGACCTCTGTCAGGTCCTCCCTGTGGACTGTGCTGGAGAAGGAGCCCAGGTCATCCCAGCCTTTCGGTGCAGACTGGGCTGGGCTGGCTGCATTCACCCTGCCAAGGCTGTCATCTTCTCCAGGCACTTCCATAGCTCTGGGACATTGGTTTTATTTATTGGTGGGGGTCTGGGGCTCTAAAGAGAGTCCTGCAAGCCCTGTGCGTTGCTTCTGAGCTAAGCATGATGTGGGGAGCCAGCAGTTGGAAGCTGCAAAGCTTTGCATGCCTTGCTCATGCCCCAGAATGAGTTTTAAAGAGGTCTTTGTCTCTCTGGTTTACTGAAGGGACCAACCAACCTACTTGGTAGTTTGTAGCCGTGCAGGCTCTGACCTCCCTGCTCTCCACCTTCACTTGGTTCCTCTTGACCTTTCTGCTTTATTCCTCCACTCTTAGCCCTCTCTGGCTGTCAGTCCTGCCTCCAGCCCAGCCTGCAGGCAGATGTTGGCAGCAGCCCCGACTCTCCCCATGCTCCTGAGTCCTGCCCAGGTGCAGCACGTTCCCTGCTGTGCCCTTCCATCTATTGGGGCTGCTGCAGCAAGAGCTTTCCACCAGCTGGAAAAGCCAGGGAGCTATTTCCTTTACACTCCCGGGGGCATCACTGTACAGAGTAGGTCTTGTCCCCAGCTTGACAACCCTCTTTTTTCATCACCTGGTGGTTTCTCTGTTCCCCTCCCCACTGCTCTGCTTGAACAGGGAGTTACAGAGACTCTCCTCTTCTCCCTGCCCAGCCATCTCCAGCCCTGCTTCTCTGACTTCAGCCCCTCCTCCCAGCAGAAAGACTTTTCTACACTTGTTCCGAGTTATTTTTAGGATGTTCTGGCTGATTCCTTTTCAGAGATTTTTTTTTTAACTCCTCCTGAAATCTAGAGGTGCAGTGATTCCATCAGCACGTGCTGCTGATGAGCAGCAGCTCCTTGTGGAAAAACTTTGACCCAGCAATTCCCGTCCCTTCCAGGGTTCCTCAGAGTTAGGGGCTCTTTTGGTTCCATCAGGGCTGGTTTTGTAATTTGCCTTTTGAAGGAACTGCACATGAGAAGGGGATCTCTGCCACTCTGGAAAGCAGCAGGCACTGAATAATTGTGAAACAGCCCCTGGAAAATGAACCCAAAACTCCCACAAATAAACATGTGAGCTCTGGCTCATATGTATATAATAATACATATTATACTATAATTGCAATGTTATATACAATATATTATTATATATTATTAATAATCACATATTATTATGTAATAATAATAACAACAATGATAATAATAATGCATTACTATAGGTTATATAAATTATTATAATAAATACATATAATAAATATGAGGGTGATAGATCACTGGAACAGGCTGCCCAAAGAGGTGGTGGAGGCCCCATTCCTAGAGACATTCAAGGTCAGGCTTGATGGGGCTCTGAGCAACCTGCCCTATGTAGAGATGTCCCTGCTTATTGCAGGGGGTTGGACTAGATGACCTTTGGAGGTCCCTTCCAACCCAAATCATTCTGTGATTCTATGATTATATCATATATAATTTATGTGCTTGGTATCTTCAATATTTCACATGGGTTGGAGACTGAAGAGAGGTTTTATAAAGTATGCTGAGATAATATATGTATGTATGTGTATATATATCACTATATTGCAGCAATATATATATTTACACTTAACTTTCTATTGGTTAAAAATCAGGCTTGGTTTTGGGGCTGCTTATAGCCACCTCATGTAGTTTGGCTTTAACCAAGAGGCTCATCTGCTTTGTATTTCCATTTTCCTGCCTGTAAAACGGGCGCAGTGACACTGCCCTTGTCAGGAGCTGCTGAGAGATGTCAGGGACATTGTAAAGCCCGTGGAGGGGACAGGATGGGAGGTGACAGACACACATGAGAGATGCTGGAATCGCTGGATGCCCTGATCCAGCAGCATGGATCCTGACAGCTGCTCTTAGCAGAAAGAGTTGCACTATTTGCTGATCCTCTGAGACAAACATATGTAAGTGTATTCAGGCTCGTAATCTTTTCATTGCTGAAGTGGCTAAAGGCCTTTCTGCTGCTGCTGAGTTCAAGCAGATCCTTCTGGGAAGGGAAGCTGGAGGTTGATAAAGCAGAGGGCTTGGTAACGTCCCCACCACCCCTCAGTTATTGATGTGGAGAGCAGAGTGTTGGGACAGGGTTAATTATAGACACAGGACACAGCAGAGCAGCTCTATGGCAGGAGGAAATACCCAGGCATCACTTAGTGCTGCTAGCCTTTAATTAATAATTAGCCTTTCCGACTGTACATGAGAATGTCTCAAAAGCGCCAACAGAGAGTTCCAGCCCTTGGTGAAGCAATGAGACAAACCAAGCAAGCCTTGAGGAGCTAATTACGGGCATTCGTCATCAGACCTTGCCTCATCCCCCTGCTCCTCTGGCTTGAAACCTGCGTGGCTGACCCTGAAGTCCTAGGTTGAATTTCCATCTGCAGAAGAAGGTGGTTGCGCAGGGATCTGAGACTTGCACAAAACCACTTGGTTAGAAAGGGCAATAGCCACAACCCGAGGCAAACAGGCCAGACTGCACTCAGGCAAGGCTTGGAGGGAGGGCAAAAGCTGTGATCAGAGCTGTCCAAAGAGCCAACAGGAGTATTTTGTCCATATCTATCCAATGGGTCATGCAGGGAAAGAATGTCTTGTATTGCTTCTCCTCGGTCACTTCCAGCACTGGGAAAGGACTCAACTGTTTCTCCTCTTGCTGCTTCTCTCAGGCATGTGCTACTGGCCCACCAAGTGCTTCCTCTTGTGTCCTCAAGCAAGGTCTTGGTCTCACTATAGGTCTGTGGTAGGAAGGCTGGAGTGGGGAAAACACCAAAGGGACCTTCTCAGAAATCACCTCAGAAGTCTTGGTTTCCCCAGAATGAGAGTTTTCTCTCTTAAAATCCAAAAGTTTTTTGCCGCGTTTCCTTGAGGCGTTTTATGGATTTTATGTCAGCAATATCAGTCATAAAATGTTCCTCCTTTTCACAGAATCAAAGAATGGTAAGGGCTGGAAGGGCCCTCTGGAGATTATCTTGTCCAACCCCCCTGCTCCAGAAGCTCCCCCAGAGCAGGGGGCCCAGCAGCGTGTCCAGGCCCCTTTGGGATCTCTCCACACAAGGAGACTCCACAACCTCTCTGGGCAGCCTGGGCCAGGCTCCAACACCCTCACAACAAACAACTTTCTCCTCCTGCTCACATGGAACCTCCTGGGTTCCAGTTGGTGCCCGGTGCCCCTTGTCCTGTCCCTGGGCACCACTGACAAGAGTCTGGCCCCAGCCTCTTGCCCCCACCCTTTAGCTCTTGCTCAGCATTGATCAGATCCCCTCTGAGGCTTCTCTTGTGCAGCTCAGCAGCCCCAGGGCTCTCAGCCTGTCCTGGGCACAGAGATGCTCCAAGCCCCTCAGCATCTTGTAGCCTCCACAGGGCTCTCCATTCTCTCTTGAACTGGGGACCCCAGAACTGGACACAGTACTCCAGATGTGGCCTCACTAGGGCAGACTATAGGGGCAGGAGGACCTCCTTGTACTTCCTCCATACAAGTATGGAATGTAGTGCAGCCATGTGCATAGTGCCAAAAATTCACCACTTTTAAGTGTGTATCAGCAGTAGAAAAACAGGCCCAGCACATTTTGGATCTCATTGCTCACACTGGTGAACCCTCACTTGTGTGATGGGACTCAGGAACAAGCAATAGTGCAAGGTGAAAAACTATATCTGTGTATCCATAACCCAGTTTACAGAGCTGGCAACTGGAAGAGCTTTGTACAAGTGATCACTCAGAATGTAAATTCTGTCTGTATGGTGAGTGCTTAAAAAAAAATCCTGCAAAAATATGTCTCAAAGGCATTTTCACTGCTGATTGCATCCCCCTTCCCAATGCCTACGGGCTAAACCTCAAGGTCAAGGAAATTTAGCCAAAAGAATGGTTTTTTTCCTGAGAAAAGTTGCTGCCACCAGCAGGTGAGCTGTCTGGGAAGGGCACAACGTGTTCCACCATACGGAGGCACTGGGGAAGCTGCTCAGGCTCCTGATGCTGGGGCTTTGCCTGCAGGCATCCCAGAACTTGAGCTCCTTCATCTCAAGGAGTGTCACTTCTGTTGCAGTTAGAGTTCCACAAAAGGTTTGGTTCTGATGGGATTTTTTTTCTGTGATTGTTTAAAAAGCACCAGCAAAAAGCAAAACATGGAAAGTGTTTTTCTTACTGGTTTGTGGAGATTGGGGCTGGTTCATGTGGAGAAATGCAAGTTATAGTGGGTGTTTTTGAGGAGAAGGCAGAAGAGATGTCTCAGCTGCTCAGTCATTTTTAATTGTGTTCAGAAAGTCAATATATAAGCAATTGAGATCTGGATTTTGCCTTGTCTGGTACCCCTGCTGTGCAGTGCAGAATTAGGCACCACTTTTAACTTTTCCTCTCTCTTCCTTTGCACAAGCTGCAGGATTTTTAGTAACTTTTTCCATTAGCTTCCCATTCCCAAGATGTTGCTGGTCTGGAAGTGTGACCACATGCAGTCGTGGCTGTCATGGCTCTGGCTGGGGATGATAATAATTGCAATATTTGATCCTTGTGAAACTCGGGTCGTTATCTATTCCCATAGTGTTTCCTCTGGCATGTATCCTCAGGAAAATAATTTCTGGCCCTGATTTCTATTAGATCGTGGAATAATCTTCCAGAGGAAGTGGCGGAAGGCCAATTGTTGATCCAATTAAAACAATGGTTGGAGATTAACCCCTTAACAGTTGCAAATCACATCTGTAGTTCATTAAGCACAGAAAAGCAAAGCACTAGAAGATACAAAGGTTAAAGCAACCTTAAACTATGGGTATCCTTTCTTATAATTCTTAGGGAATTATCATTATTATTATTCCTCCCCCGATGCTCAGCTGAGCTGTTATTAGTGGCAAAAAGTCTTGGAAATGAGGAAAATACTCATGTCGCCCACCTGTTACATAAGCGACCATCTAATTGTGCATGGAAAGGGTGCTTAATAGAGATCTATTGCTATATATACATTGTTTTTAAAAAAGGAGCTGTCTTTGGGACAATGGGGCTAAGTCTAAGGCCTGATTAGATGGGTTTTGTCTCTCTTTTTTTTTTTCCCCCCCCTGTATAGGCAGGCTCTGATTACTGGGAGCGATATCTCACCGTGAATGAATGGCATCGAGGGAGCTGCAAAGACAAAGAGCTGGCTTTGTCTGCTGATGAATTAAGATAGCATGTGGGTGGCTGGGTGGCTGGTGAATAGCACAGACTTCCTTCATCCTCCTGTCACTGAGCTTTTCTTGTGTTTTCATTAAAAAAAAAGAAAAAAATGGGCTTAATCCCATGAACAATGAATTGAGAGCAAATTAGGGGGCTTAGGGAGAAAATAAGGCTGCATCAATATCTTAACGGCGACTGAGGCGTTGGCAAAACTCTTGGAGGAGGCAGGATCTGGGCTTTATGTTACTTTAAGAAATGCACAGAGAAAGCTGCTGCCATTCTGACCATTGCATGCTTGCCTCTGGTTTCGCTTTCTGTTATATCCCTGAATGCTGAAAAAATCCTGAACTCGCGGGTCTGCTCCAGGAAATGATACAATTCGTGCTGGATCAGTGATTCACACCCATCCTCTCACGTCTTGCTGCACCGCAGCTCTCGCCCTGGGCTTTTCCAGGTGGTCCTTGCCAGATGCCAAGTTTTTCCTGCAGGCAGGGTGGCATTTCTCCACCCCTCTGCTCTTTGGCTGCTAGTGGGGTGACAGCCTCCCAGGATGGATTTGGCTCCTGCAAGTGGGGCTGGGTCCTGCCGGAACCTGGGGCTGGGGAAGGTAGCTCTCAAGTCATAGAATCACAGAACCATAGAATGCCAGGTTGGAAAGACCTCAGGGATTATCTGGTCCAACCTTTCAAGGCAAATAAATATATAGTTCACGTGAGATGGCCCAGCACCCTGTTGAGCTGAGTCTTAAAACTGTCTAACGTAGGGGAATTCACCACAAGTCAAACCAGAGCTACTCGTTTCTTAAAGTTGCAAAGCATTTACAACATGGTGTAGGTAGCACAAAGAGGTTGACCTGTCTGTACTCCTCTTTTGGCTTGCAAACATCTCCCCTCCTTGCTTGCCTGCTGGGTTGAATCTCCTTTTTTCTAGGATGGGTGTCCTGACCACATCTGCTTTGCTTTCCACATTTTTGTTGGGGAGAGCCTGGAGGGGAAGCTGCCCCTTGTGATCATAACTCCTTTGAGGCCAGATACTATCTAGTTTCTCTGTGCAGTTTTGTATCTACATTGGTTGGTGCTTTAGCAGCCCCATCACTGTGTCCCTTGACAGGCAGGGCTGGGTTCAGACAGGCACAGACCCCATATGGTAGGATGATGTGGGCATTACGAGTATTTTCCTACATTATTGCTTCTCTCTTCAGGGCTATTATTCATTATTAGTACAGGAAAGAAACATCTTATCCCACAAGGAGACCTGTGAGACGTGATGTCACAGCTTGGCCTGAGCATGGGCTCGCCACTGCATACTCTTATTTTCTGCTTTTCTCCAGATTTCCCAACAGCTGCTTGTATTTGGCCTTAGGTTCTGCACATCAAATCCTAAGTCTGGATTTTTTGCCTGTTGGTCTTTAGAAGTCAAGGGCTTGATTGGTCATACGAGTCCTCAGACCGTGGTGTTTGTGTCTGACCTTGGGTTAAATGCTTGCTGTTGAATACTGCCAAGCTCAAGTGCGAAGAGAGATAGCAGAGGACATTTAGCCAAGGGGTGGAGAAGAGGTAGTTTTTTATCTGTGAGTCCCAGCCCTGCTGGCACTTCACCTGCTTTTGGTTTTTTTTTCTTGGGACACTTCTAGCCCTGGATGTTGCAGCCTGTGTGCTAAAAGCTGGGGTGACTTGGAAATCTCTGAGATTGTACGAAATGTGCATGTGTGAAGCTAGCCAATATAGTTAATAAATGAAATAAATATGTATTTATTTAGTTACTAATGTTTGCTTAACTACTGGAAATTTAATAACCAGTTGCACATCTTTGAGAAGCTGCCACACCTTCCTTCTTGCAAAGGGAATGAAATAGTCCAAGGAGGTGAATCTCTCCTTATACCTTGCACATGGGTCATCCAGACACACATACAAACATGTCCCTCTCTCCCCTATGCCAAGATATAGGTGCCCTTTGCACAGTCACTGCTGAGACAGAGCTCATCAGCCTTGTTCCTAACCCTGGGTGCTACCTTTCCAGAACAGATGCAATTGCAGAGGACAGCAAAGCCCAATAGACATTGCTCATGCTGGAAGTTGTGCTCAAGCTTTTGTGGGGGAAAGTTTAAATCTGGCTTAAAACCCAACAAAACCTGGCATTTCTTCCGTGTCTTGTCTGGGTTCTTTGAGCTAGAGCTTGGCACCTCCCAGCCCAGGTGCTGTAGCCCAGTTTCCCATGGTCATCTTGGCTTTGCTCTTGTCCTTCCTGCAGCTTCTCCTGATGTTCTGTGCTCCTTTGCCTAGCACCAGTGCTGCTTTCTGCAGAATAAAAGGCAGCACTGTATTGAATCTACTTCTTTCTTTGCCATGGAAATAGCTCATGGCCTTCTTACTGCAGAACAAGGAAGGATCAAAAGAGAGAGAAGAGCAAAGGAAAATGCTTTGCTCCATTGGGATGTCATCTTCTGACCTGGGCTTTACCCTAAAAGGAATTTAACCAAAAATAACAAGCTTGAAACTGGGAAAGCAACCTGAATGCTTATTTTATGCTCCTTCTTTTGACCTCATGCTTCGTAGCAGTGTAATTAATGGTTAATGCATATGTAAACCAGTCTGTGGGTTTTCTTTTGCATACCTTAACCAATCAGGTGAGAAAAAAAAACAATACCAAAAGAGATTGGCATGGATATTGTGTGTCCAGTCCATGTACATTGAGTAATATGTGGTAGTAGACAGCTGTTATCTCAGACTTTTATTTGATATAGGAGATATTGTGTTCAAAAAAATGATGCTGGAGCCCAGGAGAGTTAAGCACAATAAGAGAAATTCATTAGCCTGATTCTTACTTGAGTTCTGATAAGGGAAATTAAACCGACCCAAACCCTAGGTTTCCATCATGATCCATGGGGCACCAGGAGAACCTCCTCAGCACTGTCCTGTGTGATGGGATAAGGTGTTTCAGCATCCTTCATAAAATCCCTTGGGACCACAGCTCCCTAAGCCTGTTCATGGTATCACAGGTCGTACCAAAGGCACATCACTGGCAATGACCTACCCTGTGCCAAGGACCAAAGGGATGGAGTTGAAATCAAGTAGGAGCATCATTTTGGGCCATGATCATGGGTAATGTGTGCACTTGCTCATGGTTCTCATATCGTGTATTTTCACAGGGGAATTACAGGAATCATTCACCCTGTTTTCCTCTTACGGATTATCTAGAGCGTAGGAAAGGGGAAAATGAATCAAATAAGAAGAAAAAACTTTTGCCCAGCCTGCCTGGATCTGAATAGGTTTTGTTTGTGTTTTGTTGATAACAGTTTAGTTGGAGAGATGATAAAAGGGGTTGACAGAAAAGTTGTCTTTGGTGTTGAACGTAGAGCTGCCTTTTGGATTGCAAAAGTCCAGGTCCCAGCAGCTCTACACATGTCTCTAACTAAAACAACTTCTGATTATTGGTGTCCTTCATATTTATAATGTGAAATAGAAGTCAAACAAGTGATGATTTTGACACTTTCTGATCTTTCTTATCTGAACCTGGACTTCATTTTATTTTTGATTGCGCTCTAAATTGAAAATCATTTCTCTCCTCTGGCCTAGTTGAAACCACAAGCTGAACTGAAGTTCAAAAATAGTCTTTAATAGGAATTTTATTAAGATTCAAGTAGAAAAATCCAGTTTAATTTTCATATCTCAGGAGGAATATGCAGCCAGAACAAAAATTTTTTTTTCCTTGCGAACTTTGCAAATTTGCTCTGCAGTCATCAGCAAAGGGCCTTTATTCCCATGTCGTGGAGTGCTCGTTACCTGTCGGCAGAGGCGTCTCATCTTCGTGTCACTTCTCCTGAGCAGTGTCAGTCCCTGCTGCTGGAGCTGGCAGACAAGTTGCCAGGCTGAAGTGCTCTCCTGAGCTGCTGCAAGCTTCAAAGGCAGAGCCCAGGTATTCCATTGTTCCCCCAGCATCCTCCTCTCCGGCAGAACCACATCCCATAGCACGATGGGACCAGGATCTGTGCGTACACTTGAAGGAGGGGTGGGAATGAGAAGCATCTCGTGGAAAGGCTCTGAGTGAACACTGCTGTGAAGCCTGGGGCTCGTTGCCAAGGAATTTTGGGGCGGTTTGAATTGATTCCCACTGTGCCACAGAGAACGCTTGGCCTTGCTTACCAAGCTTGATTCTTGGCCGCAACAAAGCTCCGCAAATGGGTAAAACAGGGGGAGCTGCCACCGCTTTCATCTGCTTCCAGGTGCACCAGCCCTGAGCTCGGCGAGTTTGCTGCTTTCTTGGACTTCCTCGTCTGGTAAAGTCATGTCCTGGTTCTCTCTGGGGTGAAACAGAGTTTGAACCTGCACTGCAAGTGTATGGAAAAGCTTTTTTTTGGGGGGGCAGCGAGCATGAATTTACTCTTGCACCATGAAAAGAATCTCAAGCGATTCAGCAGCACATGGGAGCGGGTGGCTGCTGGCGAGACAACTGCTGCTGATTCATTAGCCTCTAATTACAAGTTATTTTTACCCATCCTCCCATCGCTACAAAGGGCTGCTTGGAAGGCAGCGTTGAAAGTCTTCCTTCATCCAGGCTTTGATAAAAGTCAGATGGAAGCCTGTCTGTCCTCCTTTTTGTGTATGTTTTTTTGGAAGGGATACAAACCCGCTCTGCAGATGGAAGGGGCTCTGCCACGATGCTGAGAGCAGCTTGTTTGACCTCTCAGGCTGACTGGGATGAACTGGAGGGCAGGAAGTGTGTGCTGGGAGGTTTGCTCAACGAGCCTTTCCAAAGGAAAGTCCAAGTTTCCCTTCAGGTTAGTGGGGGGATGATCAGTGCAATGCAGATTGGACACAGGATCTAAGTACTGTGTTTTTTCCTTCACTGTTCTTCATGTGTGGTTGCTGTAATGATAAAGGAAGTAGAATCATAGAATCATTTAGGTTGGACAAGACCTCTAGGATCATCAAGTTCAACCTTTGTCCAACATCTCCTTGACCCCTAGACCATGTCCCAAAGCACCACATCTACTCGTTTGTTGAACCCCTTCAGGGATGGGGACTCCACCACCTCTCTGGGCAGCCTGGTCCAAAGTAATTTATTAGCTACCTCCCCATCCCTTTTACCTTATCACCCAGGCTGCTTTCTAGAGAAGACTCTTGTGTCTCCTTCTGTACATGGCTTAATACGCTTTCACTAAGCGTTGCCTCTAGTGATGAATTGAATTTTTAAAAAGTCCTGACATGCTTGGATAATGCTTCATGTCTGAGGATGAAACAGTCTCATGGTAACCCTGGGATTTCCACCGTATGGGTGGGAATGACCTGCTTCCCTTCCTTACCTCGGGGTAGCTCTTCCTCACATCCTTTGCATCTAACATGTCCAAAGGCCACGATAACATGGTGACAACTACGGCCATGACTAATGTGGTGAAACTCTGTGTACACAGAACAAATTTTGGTAAGGAAAATGCCTGAAGGTCAGATTTGAAAAAAAATCAGCAAGGATTGTCTTTCCTTTTAGCTTGTCCTTCCCCTGAGGTCTGAGGACTCTGGGGTGAGTTGATCCAGGTTTTGAGAAATGGTGGTGCAGGGAGGATGTCCACCACAGTCCCATGGAGCTGTGGCAGTGATGCTGATGGGATAACATTTCTGACAGGAGACACTTATGGTTGCTGGCTCTTGTCAGGAGCTTTGGGTTTCAGGCAGGAGTAGAAGGTGCAAATCATGGAAAGATCTTGTTTTCCTACACAAGGAGGAGAGAGCTGTTGAGAAACCTGTCTTGGTGAGTTGGCTTGGAGAGAGGTCTGCAAAGCAATTGTGACTGATTCAAGTCCAGAATGAGCCAGAGCAGTGAGTGTTGTCCTGGACAGCATCTCCTTTCCTGACTTACATACCTCACAAAATCAGAAAACCATCATGGAGCAGGGAAGAGCTGCCCGACCTGAAGCCTGACCCGTTGAACTCTCTCTGGAAGGGCCCAGGTCAGGCGGATGAGTGTGAGCACAACAGTTCCACATGACTTGAGGAAGCCTCCCAGTCTGGGATCGTTCTTAGTCCACAGTCCATAACTCATAGGTGATGATACCTGGGCTCTGCCAAGTTTCCTCAAGCTTTTGTCAAAGACGAGAGGGATGTGGACTGTTTATGACATCTGTGAACCCCATCTGGAAAGGACTTTTTTTTCCCCTTCTGTGTCTTTCTGAGGGACTGGAGTGGAAGTGGTGAAGAGTGTGTGTGTAAGTGCAGTAGAGTGATGGGGCAGACAAGTTGTGCTGGTCCAGCTGAGGTGTTTTGGCCAAGTTGGCTGAGTGGGAGATAGAGCTTCAGGAGAGAAGAGGGAGCTGAGGACGAGGACAACCCAAAACACACCCAACCACAGGTGGTACAGGAGACTCTAGGGGAGAGCTGGGTCTGCTGGTGGAGGGCAGAGCAGGGCCTGGTGCTTGGACAAAGAGAATAGAGCAGAAAATACTGAGAACACGTAGGCTTTTTTGCTTGGAGTTCATATGAAATTGAGAACAAACCTCCTAAGCCCATTAAGTAGTTCTGCAGGGAGAGCATGGTGCAGGCTTTTTATTACCTTCTGGAAGAGCACACAGCCAGACATTTGGCAAGAGATTCCAGAAATTCACTAGGTAAATGCAAACTGCAGGTACTGCCTTAAATCCTTCAGTTCTCTGGTTCTCCCAAACTCCAGGAAAGGTCTTTTAGTGCAGAAAAAACCCATCACGAGTGAGTCTTCTACCCTCTGTGCAAACAATGGGGCTCCCTAAGGTGGCTTCTGCAGGCTTTTGGGCCAGGAAATGTTTCCTTTTGTGCTCATGTCTATAACTCTTGATGTGCTGGAGGTTGCTAAGGGGAAGGAGACCAAGAGCCCTCTCCTGGCACAGACCGAAAGGGCAGCTGGAAAAATAGCACAGGCTGAAGGACTTGGGTGGGCAGGTGAGAGGAAGGCAGGGACACTGCAGGAGGACTGAGTGGTGAGCCACACACTTTATTTATAACCCCAATATAAATATACCCCGGGTATAAATCTGTATTCTGGGTAGGCCCATGTTGCAGGTGTGCAGCATGGAAAGTGGGTTGGGCTGGTGGCTTCCCCCTGGGCTGCCCCTGCCCAGCCCATCACGGGCACTGTGAGAGGGTGAGGGAAGGCTGGTTTGTGTGGTTGGTGGTGGACTGGTGTGCTGTCGAGCCAACTGGCAAGAATCTGCATAAAACCCTCAGCAAAGGACATCCTGAAAGAGGTTTTTGGAAGGCAGATCAAGAGGTACCTTCACAGTTTTGCTGGACTTTCTTCCAAATGTGAGCAGCAGCTCTAGAGCAAACACGGTGAGGTTTGCTTTTATCTCCAGACCTCAGTCCCCACAGGGACCTGCAAACCGAGCCCACTTGCCGAGCTGATTCCCATCCCATAGGCATCAATATTGAGCAAATAAAGGACTGCAGTGATGTGGGACTTTGTGCCACTCTTCTTCTGAACTCCTTTTTTGACATTTTCCCATGAGCTCAGGGTATCTCATAGGCTGTAGTTGCAAAGCATGAGGGACAACCTCAGGGCTATGCTGGCAGGTGGGTCTGAGCTCTAGGAGCATTTTGGAGAGCTTTTTGGAGAGCTCAGTAACATCTCAGTGTTGCATCCAGGGTCCTGCATCTTCCATGGCACAGCCAAGGTCTTTGCAATCCATGCATGGGCCACTTATGGTCTGGAAGCCCCTGGTTCCTGTGATGTGTCTGTGATCTAGTCCCACACCAGGTTGTCACATTGCTGTGGTGCTTTGACCAAGCCATTTGGACTCTGTGGGTCACTGGAGAATACTTCTAATCTGGCCTGTCGTATCTGGTGTTATGTGTTCTACAAACACCACCTGAGGTTGAGACCATCATATAATTGTAATTCAAGTCTTGTCTATGCTTATGTATCACCCATAGATCTTATATACACCTTATATACATAAACCCTTGGTGTAGGTATGACCCGTGTAGTATGAGCTCTTCCATCCTGCATGTTGAAAGTCAAAAGATGGATGAAGGTGTTTATAAATTAAATCTTCTCTTTTTGAAAACAACCTTTAGCTGTCTCAGTGCTGGGAAAACCCTCTCCCTGGCTAAGACCTGCAGCACTGGTTGGGTGCAGAGCTGCAAAATGCCTCGTCCAGAAGATGGAAGCACAGCCAGGCACTCATTGCTCTTGGGGTTTGCAGGAGTGGGGGTAGAGAGTGTCAGTCCTCCTCCAGACATCCTTAGGGGATTTCTTAGAGGAAATCTCACAATCAGTGAGGCACAGCCAGGCACTCATTGCTCTCTGCAACTACCTGAAAGGAGGTTGTGGTGAGGCTGGTGTTGGGCTCTTCTCCCAAGTATCTAATGACAGGACAAGAGGTGATGGCCTCAAGTTGCACCAGGGGAGGTTTAGATTGGACATTAGGAAAAATTCCTTTACTGCAAGAGTGGTCAGGCACTGAACCAGGCTGCCCAGGGAGGTGGTGGAGTCACCATCCCTGGAGGGGTTCAACAAACAAGTAGATGTGGCACTTCAGGACATGGTCTAGGAGTCAGGGAGATGTTGGGGTGAAGGTTGGACTTGATAATACTAGAGGTCTTTTCTAACCTAAATGATTCTATCCCATTCCTTTCTATCATGGAAAAGGAGGCTGGGAAGGAGAGCTGCACATCATCTGTGCAGAAGCAACTGTCCAAAGAAATAACACCCATCCCTGGTGTCCTCCTCCCTGCCAGTGTCTCCAACTGCTGCTGGCACAGATGCCAACTCCCCCCCCGCCAGCACATGCATGTGCTCTGAGGTAGTTTGCAATCATAGAGGTCCTGGAAAATGTGAGGTAGTGTGAACGAAAATTAATGTGTTGTCAAAATAAATAAACAAACAAGAAGGGGATACTCTCCTGATGGGCTGGGAGAGGTCCAGAGCCACACCACCCCACCACATAGTTCTGCTCTGATGTGTTCTGTGGGCTCTGGTTTCATGCTGGCACAGAGTGAGTCTTGGGTTACAAATTGTTACAGGATTTTGGTGAAATCCATGCATGTTACAGACGTCTGCATTACACGATTATCCCTCCAGCTCCTATAGCCATTCTTCAGTGCTCCTCTGGGGCATCATCTGTGCTGCTAGTTCCCATAACAACTTGTGAATTCATCATTCCAAAGCTGCTGCCTTTTTTTTTAAAAGAAAATCAGCCCAAATTCTCTTGTCTTTTGTCAGCTACTGAAGCATTCGGCTCCCTGGCAGTTTGCCTCTTCTTTTCCCCTCCTCTTTTGCTTTTTTTTCCTGAAAAGAAATCCAGGCATACACTTAGAGGAGTTATTACAATTATTTATAAAGAAGAAGCATCTTACCTATGCAGCATTATAGATGAGACGCTGGGTAAACATTTAACATTGAGGCTGGTGGATTAACAGATTTTTCTGGTTTGTGCGCTGATTTTGGTTGATGTATTAGTCTCTTTAGCATCTCTCTGACAGGTCTATTTAGAGCTTCCTTTTTGCCTGGCCTTCCTCAGGCAATGACACTCATTACTCTCTGCCTGTCACTCAAAAGGAGTTATAATAGAGCTTAAATGGGTCTCCTGACACGATGCCCTTGTAACGGTAAAGGAGTGATAAATACCAACAATATCACTCCTACCTGTAGGTGCCCTGGGTGCAGGGACCACCTTTTATTCCTGCCCTGGAGAGCTGGGTTCAGAGGAGAGTGGTTTTATCCTGGGAGTTAATGGGAAGGAATTGGAGGCTTTTGAGGGATGTGGAAAGACTGATCTAAACACTGAGGCAAAGAAAATCATGGCTGTGGTGAATTAAAATTGGTATGTTGAGAGTGTGGGGGTAAAAACCAGTTATTGAGCACAGGAAGGTGAGATCTGAGGTGGGCCAGGGCAGATGGGGAGGGTGTTTTAGTGTAAGCATGTAAAATACTCCAGCATCCTCAGGGAAAAAAGCCACTTTTTAAAGTGAACACTGTATAAGTGAATATTGATGAGCCACACTGAATGTTGGCATGGAATACAAATTATTTAACTGGTTAGAGATGAGTGCATCTGTTCTTTTCAGCCCCTGTAGCCCTTTGCCCTCACGAAGGGACAAAGGGTGTTGGTCTCTTCTCACAAGTAACTAATGACAGGACAAGAGGACATGGCCTCAAGTTGCACCAGGGGAGGTTTAGATTGGACACCAGGAAGAAGTTCTTTACTGAAAGAGTGGTCAGGCACTGGAACAGGCTGCCCAGGGCTGTGATGAAGTCACTATCCCTGGAGAGGTTTAAAAACCTTGTGGACGTGGTACTTCAAGACATTGTCTAGTGGTCATGGTAGTGTTGGGTTGACAGTTGGACTTGATGATCTTAGAGGTCTTTTCCAACCTTAATGATTCTATGATTCCAAGGTTTTCTTGCCCAGGTATTTATCAGGTTACTTTTAATTCACCATCTTGTTCTGTGTTGGTACTTAAGGATGGCCCTATTTGGCTGCACAACCCAAGGTGCTGCTCTTTTCTCCTTCCTCCAATAAACTGCACAGAAATGAAAGTGTAGACATACAGATACTGAATAACACCAGACTTTGAAGTTATAGATCAGTTCTGCAAACGTTGGCACCCAAGTGATTGGATTATGCCATGCACTTGGTCACATCACAGCATGAAGGCACAGAGGCTATGGGCAAAATCTGAGCTCTGGGCAATTAACGACTGTGCCAAATTAGTAGCCAAACTAGATGCTGATGCAGTGGTCAGTGTGTGCAGCTAAAGAGTTAACAGCCTGGGAGGAAAAAGCCAGAGTTTGTCTGAGGACCATTCATCCAGCCCTTGTCAGTCAGTGACATTCCTCTCTGCTGAGCAGACCCGGGCTTGGGGCTTTTAAGGACAATGAACTATTGCTTAGGAGGAGAACTATTCCCATTTGAATTAGTTTATCTGACAATTTAAGTGCAATTGCATGAAAACAACATTAAAAACAAAACATTAAGATGTTCTAGATAGTAGGTCATGTTTGATATCAGCTAGCCTTGGTTTGTTGGCTCGCTCCACCTTGTTCATTGGCCATCCAGGAACAGAATGAGGCAGAAGTTCTATAAAAGTTACAGAAAAACGAACAAAAAGGTACCTTTTCACTTATGTAAAACCCAGTTCATGTGCACAATGAAACAAATTAAGCTTGTGGAGCCAGCCATAATTTTGGCATTTCTCAACTTTGCAAATAAACATCCTTTAGTTGAACTTGTCTCTCCCTTCGAATGATTTTTTAGGAAAGCAAACAGCAGCAGTGCTGGGTTGGCTGCAGGACCAGGGACCTTCCACTTTGCTTGGTGAGCACACGGCTGTGTGAGGAATTGGTCACACCAGAGAGTCAGAGAATGGTTTGGGTTTGGAAGGGACCTTAAAGATCATCCAGTTCCACCCCCCTGCCATGGCAGGGACACCTCCCACTAGACCAGGTTGATCAAGGACCCATCCAACCTGGCCTTGAACACCTCCAGGGATGGAGCATCCACAGCTTCCCTGGGCAACCTGTGCCAGTTTCTCACCACCCTCAGAGTGAAGAATTTCCTCCTAATTTCCAATCTAAATCTCTCCTCTTTCTGTTTGCCCTCATGCTATCACTACAGGCCTTAGTAAAAAGGCCCTCCCCAGCTTTTTTGTAGGTCCCCTTCAGATACTGGAAGGCCACAATAAGGTCTCCCCTGAGTCTTCACTTCTCCAGGCTGAACAAGCCCAATTCTCTCAGCCTGTCTTCATAGGAAAGGTGTTCTTGTCCTCTAATCATCTTTGTAGCCCTCCTCTGGACTCTCTCCAACAGGTCCATGTCCTTGTGCTGGGAGCTCCAGAGCTGGACACAGTGCTCTAGATGAGGTCTCATGAGAGCGGAGTAGAGGGGAGAATCACCTTCACCAACCTGCTGGTCATGCTCCTTTTGGTACAGCCCAGGACACAGGAGTCATCCCCTTGCTGTGAGCTGGTCTTTCTTGGAACCATTTATAGGGGTACACAGCTCAAGTTTGTTCATCAGCCTAAACAGCCCTTCACTGGGTGACACAGCCCTGGTAAAACCAGAACTTCACCACTCCAGGAGGTCCAGCGTATGAGGCAGCCCAAGCAGAGTTGGCTACGATAAGCAGGAGGGATCTGACTGGGTGAGATTTGCCAGATTTAATCCAAGTCCTGGAGCCTGTTCCCAGCTCTGCCAGGGCTGATCTTACGCAACTTCTCTGCAATCTTATTTGTATGGGGTTTGAATTATATTTGCCTGGCTCTTAAGATCAATGGAAGATGTTGCTCAATGTTACAGCCAACGGAAATCACGGTGTTGTCATGGGTTCCTAGAAGAGCTGGGACTAGAGCTCCCATGGTCCAGTGCTCCTTCCTTAAGGGGCTGTGGCATTTTTGGCAAGCAGACCATGGTGACTGCCTCCCCGTGAGTAGGGCACGTAGGTTGTAGCAGGGGCTTCATGCCCCAAATTCAAATGACAGACAAGGAGAGGCTGGAGCCTATAGCCCCAAGCATGTGCAGATGACGATTCTCAGGTGTGTGTAGCTTGGCACAATGGAGCTGTAAAATCTCCCTCCTGAATCGAGGAATTTTGCCTTGGTGGATTTCCAGTGGGACAGGGGAGCTGAGAGGGCTCTTTAGAGAAGAGGTTGGACAGCACGACTGTTTTTACTGGGGGTAAGGCATTTTATTTTTCACTTGCTTTTTGGCTCTGCTGCTAAAATTATGACTCTAATAGGACCGAGTTGATCTTTACTAATTTAAGTGTCTAAAATAGTTACAAATGAGCTGTGTTTCCATGAGCAAGATTCCCATTCATCCTTGCAAGGTTTACTTCATAGCAGTGAAATCATTACCAGTAAGCAACTGGTGTGCTTTGGAAACACTGAAATCATTTAGTGATGATAAATAGAAGGAGTTGCTCTAACAGCCAGTACAGATTAGTTCAGCATGCTGAATTTTTGCATTTGTTTACACGTTGCAAGGGGAATGTGTTCTTGAGAGAACAGCACAGTGAGATCAGCCTTTAAAAAGTCTCTCCCCTCTCATTCATTTGATTTATGCAACCAGCTCCCGTTGACCAGACCGGCTCTGATGGGTTCCACCTCTGTAAACCTGCCATAGCCAACCCTGACGTTTTCCTGAGTCTTTTTTTCCCGTTTAAAGCAGCAACTTTAAACCCAGTTTTCCCCCCTCCACTCTAAGTTAGTCTCAAGTATTGCCCCCGGGAAACATCAATTTTCAAAGGTTACCCAAAGTATCAAGTTATTGGATTATATTCTTTGAGTGGATTTGGGGGGAGAAGTGTGATCAATATCTGCGTCCTCTGGAGTTTTATGGAGAAATCCTCCCAGGGAATAATTTAGGCTCTGATTTTTAAAGTGCTTGGCATGGCTCAGGGTGTGCTCAGCATCTCAGGGGTTGTGGAGCTGGATGTGAACTTGGCAGTTCTGCTCTTTTATCCAACATTTTCAAAGCTGCAGCATAATAGTGAACAAAACTAGGCTTTGGCCAGTGTCTGTGACTTGGGATGGGGCTATTCCCAGTGCTCCCAGACATGACTGTGTTCACGTGGTTTGTTTTTCCTGTGGAATCACCTACCTCTTTATTCTTCTGTTACCAACTGGCTTAGTGCAGAGAGACTCTTCATGGCTCCCAAAGGTTGACTTGGGGGTCATCACAGAATGTCCTATCATTAGAAACCACTGAAAGAGCCTGCCTCCATCCTCCTGACACTCCCTTAATGTATTATAAACATTACTGAGGTCACCCCTCAGTCTCCTCTTCTCCAAGCTAAAGAGCCCCAGCTCCCTCAGCCTTTCCTCACCAGGGAGATGTTCCACTCCCTTCAGCATCTCTGTGGCTCTGTGCTGGACTCTCTCCAGCAGTTCCGTGTCCTTCTTGAACTGAGAGGCCCAGAACTGGACACAATATTCCAGCTGTGGTCTCACCAGGGCAGAGTAGAGGGGGAGGAGAACCTTAGGTTGAGATGTTATTGCCAGAGGGTTGTAGGAGTTCCCGCCAAGGAGCATGTTTAGGCATTTGGATTAGTCTTGTAAATTTTAATTAATCACTTCGCTGCTGGATAAGGCAGCTCTGTAACACATACTTAATGCTGGAGTATTCGATTTCCTACAGCAATGTTGTACAGTGGGTTAAAACCCAAAGCTGTGGGGTAACAAATGTCTGCATTCATGAGAGTTCTGCTTGTAAAGAGTCTTTCTAAGTGCTCTCTGTGCCCAGGTTGCAGTTCAGGGGTGCACAGCAACGCTCCTTAGGGGTGGTACCTCTGCCCAGTTAGCAGGGTGGTGACGGGTGTTCTGCCTCTGCTCCCGCAGATGTCTCTCCAGACAGTCCTCCAGAAATGTTGTCATCTCCTGGCACTCTCTGCACAGCTAAAATTACCTGCTCAGCTGTGTGCAGCCCTGGGCTGGCTCCTCACAAGAGGCGTGTGGTTGGGGGTTTCTGTTTGATAGGAGGTGGGGTCCAGGCTTCTCGGGGCTGCCCAGAGTGTTCAGTCTTTGTCTGTTTGCTTTGATGGAAGGATAAGCATAAGCCTTTAAAACAGCAAGTGTTGGACAAAAATAAGAGTTGATGTTGTTTTGCTTCTCTGGGCACTGCTGCAAATTGCCACCTGTGAGCTGGTGCTGCAGGGCTTGTCCTTGGGTCACAACAACCCCCTGAACACACCAGGCTTGGGGAGGAGTGGCTGGAAACTGCCTGGTGGGAAAGGACCTGGGGGTGCTAATTGACAGGTGGCTGGAGAAGAGCCAGTGTGTGCCCAGGTGGCCAAGAAGGTCACCAGCAGCCTGGCTTGTGTCAGCACTGGTGTGGGCAGCAGGACCAGGGCAGGGATTGTCCCCCTGGACTTGACTCTGGGGAAGCCACACCTCAGATCCTGGGGTCAGTTTTGGCCCCCTCACTCCAACAAGGACACTGAGGGGCTGGAGCGTGTCCAGAGAAGGGCAACGAAGCTGGGGAAGGGTCTAGAGCAGGAGTGTGGTGAGGAGCAGCTGAGGGAGCTGGGGGGGTTGAGCCTGGAGCAAAGGAGGCTCAAGGGAGACCTTCTGGCTCTGCACAACTCCCTGCAAGGAGGTTGGAGCCAGGTGGGGTCGGGCTCTTCTCCCAGGGAACAAAGCGCAGGATAAGAGGAAACGGCCTCAAGTTGGCCCAGGGGAGGTTGAGGTTGGAGCTGAGGAACAATTTGTTGGTGTTTGGGGTTGTTGTGGCTGTGCCAGGCTGGTCAGGGCAGTGGTGGAGTCCCCATCCCTGGAGGGGTTTCCAAGGGGTGGAGATGTGGTGCTGAGGGCCAGGGGTTAGTGGTGCCCTGGCAGGGATGGGGGAATGGTTGGACTTGATCCCCAAACTATTCTGTGATTCTATGAGAGGTGTAGAGAGCAACGCTCTTTTCAGGCAGCTTCTCAAGCACCTTCAGGGATGATCCCTTCAGATGAAGGGATTGGGGCTTTAGGGTGCCTGGTGGATGCCCAGGCATCCCTTAGACAGAGACATCTGCCTTTTTTTACAAGAGCTCTGTGCAAAGCCTACAAGCCTTTGGAATAATGCTGAAATATTGCTGTGGCCTGAGCATTCGATAAGAGGATTTGGGTGGTGCAGGGGATTTCTGGTGCTTTTGCTTTACATAAAGATGAATTTGACAATAAAGAGGCTCTCTGTTTCCAAGTTTGTTAATGCAGCACTTTGCATCAACAATAAATGCATGGAATAAGTCACAAAGGAGACTTAAAATAGCATGTATTGACTTCAGCTGAACTACAGCTGTACGTGGTAGTCACTGACCTTGTGGTATAGCAGGGAAGCTTCTGGGTGCCAATAGATGTGAGCTGTGTCCCTGATAGTCAGAAAAAGGGGAGACAATCTCCAAATAGCAGGAATGACATAGAATCATAAAATCACAGAATCATTTAGGTTGGAAAAGACCTCTAGGATCAAGTCCAACCTTCATCCCAACATCTCCCTGACCCCCAGACCATGTCCCAAAGTGCCACATCTGCTTGTTTGTTGAACCCCTCCAGGGATGGTGACTCCACCACCTCCCTGGACAGCCTGTTCTAGTGCCTGACCACTCTTTCAGGAAAGAACTTCTTCCTAATGTCCAATCTAAACCTCCCCATGCACATAAACATGCTGTCTTCAGGTTCTGTTTGCTGCCCTTGATGATGCAGTTGAGGGTCTCACTAGAAAAAGGATTTGCCAACTGTGGCTTGTGTCCTGCTAGAGGTAATGGGGCTATTTCTCCTCTCAGTCTTCTCCAGCTCAACAGCCCCAGGGCTCTCAGCCTTTCCTGGGCACAGAGATGCTCCAGTCCCCTCAGATCTTTGGAGCCTCTGTTGAACTCTCTGCAGTAGTTCCTTGTCTCTCTTGAACTGGGGATCCCAGCACTGAACACAGTACTATAGACATAGCCTCACTAGGTGAAATGCTGTGGCCCCTGAGTTGGAGTTGACCTATGGATGAATCACAACCCAGCAACAGGTTTTGTTCCCCAAGGCCCTAGAGGCAGAACCTGGCCCAGCTGTGTGAGGCCCCAACTGCCCCCAGGGGATCCTGGTTGGGGTGGTGGGTGAGGCCAGAGATAGATCAACCAGGAACTGAGCAGTTTGGGAGAAGAAACAAGGATCTGATCAGTTGGAAGAGAGTTCCTGTGGAAGAGAGTTCCTGTTGGGGACACTTGCTGAGCTCTCTCTGTGGTGTGTTCCCCCTTGGCTGATTCGAGGTGGAGAAGAGCAAACAGATGAAGAATAAAAGTTGAAGGTATGCTGAGGGGATGTTGCTGAGTTTGATGTTGGCCTGAGGAAGAAGAGAGCTGGCAGCACATTAGGGCAGAGTAGAGGGGGAGGAAAACCTCCCTTGACCTGCTGGCCACGCTCTTCTGAATGCACCCCGGGAGGACATTGCCCTTCTTGGCCATGAGGGCCCATTGCTGGCTCATCGTTAGATCAGATTTATTCCTACTCCTGGGAGCTGGTGTTTGGCAGAGCCTTCATAGCACATTTTCTCAGGCTTTGCCCAGCCTGGTGGTCAATGTGTTAATGGACCTGCTACCCCTTTCCTTAGGAGATGTACCAGCCTCAGAAGTGTCTCTTCTCTCTGGTAGCTTGTTTTTGTAGTACATGGGTTAAATTCTTCTTTCCCTAATCTACCTCATTAGGAAAATACACTCCATAATTTCTTTTCAGTTTGGCATTTACACCCATCAATTATTTGCAGACTTTTATTCCCTCCCATTTTCTTTGGTTTTTTTTTATTTTATTCAGGTGATGTGTGCAGATTTGTCTCCTTTCACTTCTCCAGAGGGATCAGTGCTTCCAGACTCCAGGCTCTGCACTGCTGATCCTACACATGGTAGTTAGACCATGTCTTTTAGTGTGAAACCCTCACCCTAGGTGGCTTCTGGACCAGAACAATTTTCACATTACAGCTTTGTGCAGAGGATGCTGTGGGACAGCATCACCCTGAGACATTTGGCCAAAAACTTGTGTAAAGGGATGAAGGAGATAATTTTGAGGGCTTGTAGTGATAGGACAAGGGGTAATGGCTTCAAACTGGAAGAGGGGAGATTTAGAGTGGAAATTAGGAGGAAATTCTTCACTCTGAGGGTTGAGAGACACTGGCACAGGTTGCCCAGGGGGGTTGTGGATGCTCCATCCCTGGAGGTGTTCAAGGCCAGGTTAGATGTGGCCTTGAGCAACCTGGTCTAGTGGGAGGTGTCCCTGCCATGGCAGGGGGTTGGAACGAGATGATCTTTGAGGTTTCTTTGGACCCAAAGCATTCTGTGATTCTATGATTTTGCTGCTGCCTTGGTCTTGGTGCTGCGATCCAGGGTACCAGTGCCTCCTGGGGGTAGCCCAACATCCCAAAAGATAGCACTGAATACCTTTTTTACCCAGAATTCTCATTATGGAATCTGCCACCAGAGGCATTACAACCATGGTGTTTTCCCATGATTTTGCCCTGCTCTTATTTCTGCAGGGGCTCTTATTTCTTTCACTTCTTATTTTTTTTGCCCGCTTCTGCTTGAGCGTTTGATGGAGGGATTGACAGAGGCTCAACCCATCCTTCCAGGGGTGGAATAGTGGAAGGGCTGACTCTTGCAGCGTGACAAAGCTATGATTTTTCTTAGTATTATTTTTTAATTTGTTTTAAGTGAAATCCAGACTTTGCAGCCAGCCCCATCACTCACAGTCCTGTCCTTCTGGGACCCAGGACCCTCGCCTGCTCAGTGCTGCTGTAGCTGTCTGCTCCGTCCCGCAGCCCAGAGCCTGGTACTCCAGCCTCTTGATTGACATCTCCGTCTCCAGCTCTGATCTCATGTCTTGACCATCTGCTTCTTCTGGTGGTCTCCAGAGGGTCTGCCAATCAGCAGAGCAGGCTCAAAACGCGCAGGCAAAACGGGTTAGATTATTTTTGGACCTTCCTTGCAGCCATCTGTTTGGGAGAGAGCCACGAGCTTGTCTTCCCCAGCTGGGTTAAGGTGCTGTGGCAGCCTGCAAGGGAGGAGGAAGCAAACAGGATAAAGAAAATTACCCTCTTCTTAAGGAGCTGAATCAGCTGCGAGACAGCGCTGAGCTCCCCGCCAGCAACTGGCACCAGCAGCGAGGTCAGGATATTTCCCAGTGCCCGCCGGGGCTGCTGCCTTCAGATGACACCAGGCGAGGCAGCAACTTTGGTGTGACTTGGGAGCTGGCTTGTGTTGCCCATGACAACCTGGGCTTGGGTCTGTTTTACATGCACACGCATACACACGTGCGTGTTGCTATAACAACCACCCAGGACTTCAAAAACGCTGGACTCTCTTTTCCAGGTTGCAAAGCACCGAAGTTTTGCTGCAGGTCAGGAGGCAAACAGCTGCCTTCGCTATCTTTATTTCCCCTCCTCCAAAAAAAACATCACTAAATGGAGTGTGCTAGGCAAAACTGCTATGGTTGGAAAAGACCTATATGATCATCGAGTCCAAATGTCTGGGTTAATTGCATATGAAGAGTCTTTAATGTCTTGGTGGGAAAAGAGAAGCCCGTGGGGCTCTGTGCTGGTGTCTGAAACAGCCCAGCCAGCTCATGGTGGGAAAGGCTGAAATGTGGGCCTGGTGTCCTCAGCAATGCTGCCAGGAAAGCCACTGCTGTCACCAGGCAGCAGTAAATCACCAGTCATAGGGGAAGATCCTCACCTCCAGAGCTGCTGAGCCAGGGTGATCCAAGGTAATGCTGTGACCTGCAAGAGAGCAATCAGCTAAGGGGGTGTGGACAGGAATGAGCCTGTGAAGCCCTTCCCTAGAGCTGCAGGCTCTGGTTGAAGTACTTGTGATATCTAGGTGATGGTGGTTGTCTCCGGTAGCAGGCTCATACCGACACTCTGTATTTCTCCCTTTTTCTCTGAGTGATGGGGACACTCTGAAAAGTGCTGTCTTCCAATACAAGAGGACTTGTGGGTGAAAAGCTGGACATGAGCCACCAGTGCACAACTGCATCCCAGAAACCTCCCCTGGAGCAACTTGAGGCCATCACCTCTTGTCCTGTCATTAGTTACTTGGGAGAAGATCCTAACACCAGCCTCACCACAACCTCTTTTTAGGTAGTAGTAGAGAACAATTTCATAGAATCATAGAACGGTTTGGGTTGAAAGGGACCTCAAAGATTATCTAGTTCCAACCACTAGACCAGATTTGCCCCCTCCCTAGGCTTCTGAGCTTGCTTCCCTCTTCAAATCATTCTCACTAAAGGAGTTTTTGATTCCCTGATACAAAGAAACCACAAAACTCTTTTTTTCACCAGGAACAAGCTGTGGGAATTCAGGAGAAAAGGGGATATTCTGACAGGACAGCAGCAGCATTCCCTGTGTGATCTTCCCTCATAGATGATGTCCCCATCCCTGGAGACATTCAAGTCAGGCTTGAAGGAGCTCCCTGCCCTAGTTAGAGATGTCCCTGCTTATTGTAAGGGGGTTGGACTAGATGACCTTTAGAGGTCCCTTCCAACCCAGTACATTCTATGCTTCTGTGACTTCTTGCAGGGAAGGGAGCAAGCAAGAGAAGCACAGCTACCAGACAGCATGTGTTTCACAGGATATACACATGTGTGATGGCCCTTGTGTGCTGGTCTTCATCTTGCATCTGTTCGAAGGCAAGACTTGCCCATAAAACAAGCCCCAACAGAGGGGATGGATTTCTGGAGTTCTGGTTTCCTTTTGCAGGCAGCGCTCGGTGTTCCTTGGCTGTTGGTAACCATGATATGAGAGAAGAAAATACCTTGTGATTCTGTGATGAATCCCAATGTCTGGGATGCTCTAGACTTTATTTCCCACCCAGGAGCTGTGTTAAGAGAATGGAGGAAAAAAAATGCTTTGGATATTAGTTTATAATTTCTAAGTTTCTGATAGTCCAAAACCAGCTGCTGCAACTGGATCGTTGGAGGTCTAGAAATGATAGAAGTGTGGGCAGTAGGGATCTGTGCAGTCTGAGAGCATGGGCTAAGCTGGACCCATCTAATTGATGCTGAATCCCTTGTGGAGGTCCTGCAGGACAGATGCGTTTGTGGTGTGGGGTTGGGCTTCTTGGGTGGGGTGTGAGATGTGATGTGCATGTTAAATATCAAGTGGTTGGTTTATATCTCCTGGTATCAACAATGCTTTTTGATTTATGTGAGGGTTCTTCAGTGGTTTCAGAACTTCCAGTGGGTTTATGTTGCAAAATGTTGTCTGTAGACATGGATTGGGACACAAGTGAGTATGTCATGGTCATGTTTTGGAGGTGATGGTGGTTTCCCGTTAGCACTTGAGACTTAATTCTTGAGTATGGGCTGTGCTGAACAGTGTCTGAACAACCATGGGGGATGCTTTGGGGTCCCCAAAAGGTCAGAATTTGATGTAAACATGCAGCATTCCAGAAATCAATTTGATTTTCCAACATATGCCCTTAACCTCTCATGGCTGACTGGAGACCTCAGAACCCACCTGAGAAAATAAAGACCTTTCCATCCAGGCATCACCAGCCTGAATCCGACTCAAACCACAAATCACAGTTGTTTTGTGGGCTGAGGATGACCTGCTCCACCAGAAACCAACACAGTTTGCTCGAAGTGGTGGTTTCCAGAGAAAAGCCTTGACCTGTGTTGGCTCTGCAGACTGACCTCCCTTCAAGGCAGGAGCTGCTGGCACGGCAGCACCCGTGGGAAGCTTGTCCTCATAGACAGCTCTGTTTGCCAGGCCAAAGCTAAACTCAGCTCTGACGTGCAGCTCCTTCCCCAACCTACAAATTAGCTCATTAAACCCTTTGCATAAGACACGCAGGAGCTGGCAGCGAGCGACTCAAACCCGCTCACGCTTTGTTCACCTGCCTTCAAAGCCATGAAGCCTTCCTGCTGTGATTCACCCCAAGCCACAGGCTCCACAGCCCTGGTTTGCCTTCTCCTGAGCTGCTCCATGGACAGGGATAAGCTACTGAGCTGAAAGGAAGCTTTTTAGCTGCAAAATTGGGCAAGGCAGCGTGTGCTATTTCTGGAGGGAGCAGTAATGTATGCGTCTAGCCTGGCTCGCTCCAGCAACGGCCAAATGTTTTTTGAGCAGTAAGGAAGGTAAAATAGAGCAACACTGTGCTGGAGCCAGATTTCCCCCACCTTCCCTTGAGCAGAGCCTGGAGGAGCTCACACGTGTGCTCACGGACATGTAATTAAATGCATCGGTCACCAGAAGGGTGGAGCAGAGGGACCGGGGACCTCGGTTGGGCAGCTGGGTGCACTGTGCTGTGGCCTGTGGCAACATGTGTGCTCCCAAACTGGGGCTAGAAAACTTGAATTAGGGTGAGGGTTGGCATTGCTGATCGAGCTAGGGGGTTATAAAGGGGGGAGGGAGGTGACAGGGTGGAGAAAGCACCAGGGAGAAGGAAGCAGCAAAGAGCAGCAGCGCTTGCAACCCACCCATCAGGATGGTGCCATGGAGCAAGGGCTCAGGCAGCTCGTTGAAGCAATTAGGGTGACGTTAGCTTGGTGTGTGCCTGGTCTGCAAGTTGCTGCTTCTAGGGAGGAAGGAATTGCTAAGATGATGCTGTGTGAGTGTGACCCAGCAGCTGTTGGCTCTGGAGGGAGCTGGTTTGGGGCTGAGTGGTGCATCTTCTCCCTTCAGCCTGCTGAGCTCTGCCCATACTTTGTGATGCTGCTGTCAAGCCAATGTCATGGTGTCACTGGTCTGTCAGGAGGCCTTTGGGACAAAGGGACAGTTGCCAGGGGTATAGTGTGGGGAGCATCACCCTTTTTCCCAGTTGACTGGTCTCCAGCACCCTGTGCAGGCTAATCCTGCTGAGCAAGTGGATTTGTCCCTGTAGGGCTGCAGCTCCCAGTGGGAGATACACCAGAGAATGGGAACCCCCTCCCAATACAGCCCCTTCCTCATCCTCTCCCATATTGAGGATCTCTTGATCCTCACTTGCTCCACCTATTTGGCACCCTGCTGTATAATTCTGGCATTTTTTTGGGGGTGAGAAAGGGGTGATGCCAACCAAGGGGGAGAAGAGATGGAGAGATGGACCTATCTGCTTTCCCCTGGATGATGATGGGGGTCACCCACTGCCTCCCTTGCTAGGTGCTGCTACTCAGAGGACAGAAAAGGGAAAGAAGAAAAGTAAACAGCAGAAACATGAGCTGAGGACTGCGTGGAAATAATGCAGGATGGGATCTTTCTGGGTCAGCCAGAGCTTGGCAGATGTTCAGGCACACACATGGCAGGGGGACAGGTGAAGATGTCTCCTTGTTTCCCTCCTGGAAGCTGTCAGGTCCATGGGGCTCTGCTGCACCACTGAGCACCCACGAACTGTCTCTGTGTTTACTGCTGTGGGGTTTGACATGTGTCAAAGGAGAGCAAGGAGAGTTTCCTGGTGGTTTATGGACCCTGCTCCTCTCTGGGAGCAGGTGCAGAACACAACAGAGAGCTGAGCTGGGACTTGATAGATCTCGGTAAAACCTTGGGTAAATTCATGCTCGAGAAAGGGATGACAAAGTCTCTTAACAGAATTTAGCAGAAAATGGGATGTTTGTTTCTCACACGTGCTTGGAGAATTAGCTGAGCCATGTCCATGGTGCTGTGTTCTGGTGCTAAAACCAACATTTACCCACAATCTGATTTTGTGGCACTCTTTTGACTTCCACCCTCATTAAATTAAAACAATATTTTATTGTAAGGTAGTCGCAGGATTAACATTTAAATGCTTTTTTTCTTTGTCCAGCATTATTGAGTAGGGTGTTCTATCTTCACGAGTGCCTTTAGCTTTTTGTTCACCATGATTTAAAGTATTCTCAGCGTTCATATTCAGCCCTGTTCTGCTGTTGCATTTCTTTGTGCTTTTGCAACAACGCTGTGTGGAGTTTTCTGCAGCTCTGTGCTGGTGCTGCATCTGCACACGTGTGCCAGCACGCTGCCAGGAGAAGCCACTAATGAGGATAGAGAGTTAAAATTATCTAATCTAATTGCTGGCAGCAGAAGGCATGGTGGGGAAGATGGTATGAAGGATTGCTGGATGGCCTAACAGTGTTAGTTCCATTAAATCCTCTGAGTCTGACCTGTCTCTTGTTATTTCCTCCCATGTAATGAGAAAAAATGAATTTAAAGAGACAAGAAGAGTAACCATGGATGGGTTGATGAAGGATCTGGATGAAGTTGTGGTGCTGAGGGCAAAGCTTGGGAATCCTGTAGACTCTGCACTGGTGTCAGTGCAGCCCTGTCCAAGCATGGCTGTGAAGCTGCAGCCCTCAGAATCATAGAATGGTTTGGGTTGGAAGGGACCTCAAAGATCATCTAGTTCCAACCCCCCTGCCATGGCAGGGACACCTCCCACTAGACCAGGTTGCTCAAGGCCCCATCCAACGTGGCCTTGAACACCTCCAGGGATGGAGCATCCACAACCCCCCTGGGCAACCTGTGCCAGTGTCTCACCACCCTCAGGGTAAAGAATTTCCTTCCTGCCTCACTTTTCACATCAGTGAAATGGGGCTACTCACTCGCTTGCTTTTCCAAGATTCTGAGCATTAATAGCTGACTATAAAGTACCCAGAAATCTCCAATTAAAAGGAATTACACAAAGGCAAAGCTCCTTATTATATTCCTGTGTGCTGCTGTTCTGCTGCAGTTGCTCCTCTGGCTTTGCTTTCAGGTCTGGTGGCAGTTGGCCTCTAAGGATGCTCCACATCACTGTGAGGATGCTGCCTGTGGTCACCACTGCAGCCAACCCCACACATGGGGCCACTGCCTTTGGGGCTGAATCAGAGAATGTATTGAAAGGGACCTCCAGAGGTCATCTAGTCCAACCCCCCTACACTAAGCAGGGACATCTCCAACTAGGGCAGGTTGCTCAGAGCCCCATCAAGCCTGACCTTGAATGTGTCTAGGGATGGGGCCTCCATCACCTCTCTGGGCAACCTGTTCCAGCGTAGCCACTTTCCTTAGTGGTGTCCAACGGCTGCTTCCTCCAGCTCCTTTGTTTTCCTCCATCCAGGATGTGTTATGTCTGACTTTGTTCTTTAGCTCTGCTTGAAGCCAATCTCAGCCTTTTGAACATGATTTTTCCTGGATGCCTTCCCATTACCTGTTGTGATTTTTAATTTTCTATTAAGGCTGAGCTCCACCAGTCCCAAGGATGGGAGTGAATGATCAGCCCTCAACTGTGCCCAGAGCCGCTGATCCTGCTGCAGGCTGGGGCAGGGTGTCCAGGCAGCCCCGGGCAGTGCTCGTGTTTATTTTCCACTTCCAAAGTAGTCAGATGGGGTCCAGTTTGCATTCAGAGTCTGGTTTTAGGAGAACTAGGAAGCCCCTCACCAGCCAGTCTCCTGTGCCTTGTCTTTGTACACCTGGAAATGAGTCACTTCAAATGCAAAGAAGAATCTCTGCAATGTTATTCTTCAGAAATTGTTTGTTCTCCATGTCCAAGCCCCATGTGAGAAGAGCAGCACAGAGAAAAATGCCTAAAGGACTGGGCCAAAGTGGTGGCAGATGGGATGGCAGATAAGGAGTGAAAGGGTGGGTGAGGAAAAGCTCTAATGTCTCGCTGGGAGCAAGTAGAAGAGTATCTGAGAGGCTCCCACAGCTGGGGAGGACGTGGCTGTAGTATAAATGCATCCATTTAAAACTGCCTCACTACATTAAGGTCTCCTCTTTTCTACCCCAGGCTCCCAGGTCACCGTATGAACACCTGAGTCTCCTCCAAGCATCAGAGAGATGAACTTGTAGCTGCTTGTCCACAGGTAAGAGGCTCGGCCACGGCTTCGGTGCCTGCTCCAGTGATGTGGGAAGGGTGGGGGACCACAGGGCCCGTGACCTGATGTTGTGATGGGACATTGGCTTTCTACTGGGGTTTTCAGCAGTTTTATGCCCCTCAGAGGTGAGGCGCTTGCAGGAGGTTGCAATTCCTAGAGCAGATGTTCAGTGACAGTGTTTGAAAAGATATTTTGAGGGGCAAGGACTGATCCAGGCTGCTGATTTTGGTTTCTTATTTTATCTCTGCTTACTGTGCTGATGGTTTTGTTGGTTGCTGCCCAATCAGAGCATCCCATGCTCCCGTAGAGGTGTTTGCTGTAATGTTCTGAACCCAGGAGATGGGGATTGTTGTGCTAGGGTGGAGGTTGCGTCTCCTGCTGCTGTGATTTTCTTTCTGACTCTTTGGTATATAGTATTTATTTAGAAACAGAAGCTGCTGTTGAGTCTCTTCCCTTGTAGCTGAACAACATGACCAGCAGGTACCCAAACCTCACCCTCCCTTGCCTGCTCTCCCTGCTGACCTTCACAAAGTCGCTTCTTGTACTGATGAAGTTTTACCTTCCTTAGGGATGGTGTTTGCCCAACTTTAGGGAAATTTGTGGACATATAATAGTGTTCACAAAGCTCTTGGAGAACCCTCCAGAAGAAGGTGCTGCTCCACTGGGCAGGACTACTGGACACCAGCATGTCGTAGAGGCTCAACCCAGGGGCTGGTAGTTGTGTTGGGTGGATCTTAAGGACTGGGAGTCTGATGGATGATATGAGACACAGTCTTTGAGTGAGAAATGGGTTTATCTGCTCCCTGCTTTAGAGCACACAGCTTTATCTCTAGGGATCATAGAATCACAGAATGGTTTGGGTTGGAAGGGACCTCAAAGATCACCCAGTTCCAACCCCCCTGCCAGAGCTTGGACACCTCCCACTAGACCAGGTTGCTCAAGGCCCCATCCAACCTGGCCTTGAACACCTCCAGGGATGGAGCATCCACAACCCCCTGGGCAACCTGTGCCAGTGTCTCACCACCCTGAGTGAAGAAAATGTACATCCCATGGCAGCTTGTTGCTGTCTGCAGCCAGGTTCACAGAGCTGGAGGCATGTTGCAGGTCCACATCCAGAGTTAAGACACGATGATGCAGGATGGGCAGCACAGCAGCGATCCCTGCACGAGAGAAAGAGCAGAAAACCCACTGGGGATGGAGAAGGGCTGGGGGAGATGGTGCTGCCCCTGCAGAAGCCATAGCCTTTCATAGAATGATTTAGGTTGGAAAACACCTCTAGGATCAGCAAGTCCAACCTTTGTCCAACATCTCTCTGACCCCTAGACCATGTCCCCAAGCACCACATCTACTCGTTTGTTGAACCCCTCCAGGGATGGTGACTCCACCACCTCCCTGGGTAGCCTGGTCCAGTGCCTGACCACTCTTGCAGTAAAGAACTTCTTCCTAATCTTTGCTCGGGAAGATGCTGTTGGCCTGGAAGTAGCGTGAGAGCAGCCAGGGGAAGAGCTCAGCCTCCTGGGGAGCAGCAGCCCCTGCCCCACAGGGACAGAGCCGGAGCTTTTGTCTCATCAGCCGGCGCTAATTAAGGGGGACAGATCTGGCACCCTGGGAGCAGCAGGTACCACACTCCAGCGAGAGCTCAGAGCAGGCTCCATCAGCAGCTCCTTCTTGCTTGGCTGCGGTTATGGCTCATTATCTTGCTGACCTTTAATTTTGCAAGCGTTTCTCGCAATGTGTTTCTTCAGCCTGGTCCAGCTTCTGACCTCCATTCCCAGAGGCAGCGGGATAATATATTCATCTGCTGTGCTGTCTGGCCACTTCACATCCCCCCCCTCCACCCACCCCTCCGTCTCTGTCCTTTCTGGCAATCTGTCATTTTTATTTCTGGTACAAGTCCAGGAGCTGAGTAAAAAAGTACTTGGGCAGCTGGGGCGAGAAACAATGGGTTGGAAACACGCTTTAACGTGTTTGTCAACAACTGCACTTCCTCGGGGTCCCTGCCCAGCACGTGGGGAGCAGAAGGAACTGGTGAGACTCTTCTGAGATCAGAATTAATTAATTACACTGCGTGGAAATGGTGCAAACCAGATGATTCATAGATTCATAGATTGGTTTAGGTTGGAAGGGACCTCAAAGATCATCTAGCTCCAACCCCCCTGCCATGGCAAGGACACCCCCACTAGACCAGGTTGCTCAAGGCCCCATCCAACCTGGCCTTGAACACTTCCAGGGATGGGGCATTCACAACCTCCTTGGGCAACCTCTTCCAGTGTATGATGAAGCAGTGGGAAGGATCTCCTGTCCTGTGGTCGATGTCTGTTTGTTTATGCTGGTGTGTCATGGTGGGCACTGAACACCTGACATTGCTCTGAGTTGAGGCAGGGAAGAAGATGAGCAGAGAGAGCTAAAGATGTTGGGAAGACTGTGTAGATGTTGCACTTTGAGGATGCTCTATAGAGTGTCTGGTGGGATGTTCTGCTTTTTGGAGATCTTAGAATCATAGAATGCATTGGGTTGGAAGGGACTTCTAAAGGTCATCTAGTCCAACCCCCCTACAATAAGCAGGGACATCTCTAACTAGGGCAGGGGGCTTCTTCAAGCCTGACCTTGAATGTCTCCAGGGATGGGAACCTCATCTATAAGAGAAGATCACTCCAGGGAATGCTGCTGCTGTCCTGTCAGAATATCCCCTTTTCTCCTGAATTCCCACAGCTTGTTCCCGGTGAAAAAAAGAGTTTTGTGGTTTCTTTGTATCAGGGAATCAAAAACTCCTTTAGTGAGAATGATTTGAAGAGGGAAGCAAGCTCAGAAACTTAGGGAGATGGCAAATTGTTCTCTGCAACTCCCTAAAAGGAGATTGTGGTGAGGTTGGTGTTGGTCTTTTCTATCAAGTAACTAATGACAGGGCAAGAGGTGATGGCCTCAAGTTGCACCAGGGGAGGTTTAGATTGGACACTAGGAAGAAGTTCTTTACTGCAAGAGTGGTCAGGCACTGGACCAGGCTGCCCAGGGGGGTGGTGGAGTCACCATCCCTGGAAGAGTTCAAAAAATGAATGGATGTGGTACTTTGGGACATGGCCTAGTGGTCAAGGAGATGTTGGGATGAAGGTTGGACTTGCTGATCCTAGAGGTGATTTCCAACCTAAATGATTCTATGATTCTATAAAAGAGCTGTAGCTGGAGCACGTGGATTGGATACCAGGTAGCCCATTGGTCCCAACTCATCTATTTTGATGAATGAAGACTGAATTTCCAGGTACAGCACTCCTGCTGTCGCTGAGGGCTGTGCCTGGAGTGACCTCATGATGTGACTGCTTGTACCTGCAGGAGTTTTTCTAGTGGGGAAATAGAGGAGGAGAAGAATCGACGTGCTTTGAAACCAACCCCTTTGCTGCTGGGGTGCGGGGGAGGGATCCAGCCGGTCCCTGACTCCTCTGTGAGTAACAGAGTAATTGCAGAAATTGGCACGGTGGCTTGGAACGAGATCTAATTAATTAATTCAAGACATGCTGGGATTACATTTTATTAAACCTTGGAAGCAGAGTAGACTCGATGAAATGTAAGCAAAGGTTGGGAAGGGGAAGGAGGGGTGTGTGCCACACGTGCTGCCTGCCAGGGCTGCTGCTGCTGCCGTGCCCTTTGCTGGTGGGTTATAGATAGATAGACACATATGTACATATATATATACGTATTTGTATGTATATACACACATATATATGGTTTCACTCCAGCCAGGTTGATCAGGGAGGCTCTGCTTTCCTTACCCAGTTGCTCTGGATTTTTATGGGCAAGGTGACTCGATCTGATCAATGCTGATCAATAGCTAAAGGGTGGGGGCAAGGGGATGGGGCCAGACTGTTGCCAGTAGTGCCCAGGGACAGGACAAGGGGCACCGGGCACCAACTGGAACCCAGGAGGTTTCATCTGAACAGGAGAAGAAAGTTGTTTGGTGTGAGGGTGTTGGAGCCTGGCCCAGGCTGCCCAGAGAGGTTGTGGAGTCTCCTTGTGTGGAGAGATTCCAAGGGGCCTGGACATGATCCTGGGCTCTGTGCTCTGGGTGAGCTGCTGGAGCAGGGGGGTTGAACGGGATGATCCCCAGAGGTCTCTTCCAACCCCCACCATTCTGGGGTTCTGTGACTGACCCATCCCCTGCAGCAGGCCATGAACCCAGCACCTCTGGCTGTGTACTTCAATCATTTGGATTGAAGAGGAGGTTTCTTTTGCTTTTCCCCTGATCTCATACTGATAAATATGTCATGCTCCATCCAGACCTGCCCATTATTTCATAACAAAGGATGTCAGCTCCGTATTTACCACCTTTAAAATGATTTAGGGTCTTCTGGATCGGTAATTCAAGTCAGTCCTTGCTCACACAGTTGGCTCTTGATGCTCACTCTGCTCCCAGAAGCTGCCTGGTCAGGCTTGTATGTGCTGGCACAACTTTACACTGCTGGACTTTCCAGGAATAACGAAGTTTTTGGAAAGGTAAACAAGCGTGGATGTGGGGTGGGTGCAAAACCACCAGCTCTGCAACGAGAGGTGCAGCCTGGAGCCTTCCCAGCTGCTTTTCCTGCCGAATCCCGAGCATCCCACACGAACCAGCTTCTCTTCTGACAGCTTCAGGAATATACTTGCCCCTAATTTTAGCTCTCCCTCCAAGGTGGGTATCTTTGGGGTCTGGGCACAATGAATGCCTTATTCAGCAAACTCCAAACACTGTAAAAAGAAGAGAGGAGGTGGGGGCGCAGAGAGTGTCCTGCCCTGGAACGGTTCTGATCTCCCAGCAGCTATAATTTTGGCCTGCTTGGAGAACAAGCTGAGGTAGTGTTCATTTTAACAGCCAGGAAAGGGCTGTCTGTTTATATTTAGGGCCTCGTAGATTCGCTCAGTGTATGCAGGTGGCACATTAAAATGTGTGGATGATTTCTTACCAGGATAAGGCTGTGTTTTTACTGGACTGCCATTAATTCTGTGTGAAGGCAAAGCAAGTAAGCATTGAGAGTTTTGTTGTAACAGTGGCTGGGGTTAAATTTTATAGGCTTTGGAGTGTTGCTTTGAGCTTAATCCTGGTGAATTCCTACACGGTTTTGCCCTGAACACACGTTTTTAAGAGCAGGTTGGCAGCTTCTGCCACTTTGAGTCTGTAGGGCATTGGCATTGGTGGTCATCATTCAATTCTCACTGGATAAGTGTTAGTAGATCACCACAATGAAAATAAGTAGCTGAGCATAGAGCATCTTCCAGCAGTGAGGTGGTCCAAGGCTCTCGGTCAACTTGATGGTTGTAGCTCTGACCTTCTGTCTGAAGAAGGCTGTGCCCCACATCTGTCTCCAGCCTTGCTCATCATCCATTAACTTCGGGAGCTGCAAAAAGTGAATCAGTGCTCATCTGGAGTCATCTTGATTTCGATGGCTTTTGCTTGGCATGAGCTGAAGAGGATTGTGTATCCAAGTTCTTAGGCCATGGCTTCTGGAGTTGGGTCATTGCTGCTGCTGCTTGTCCCCCAGTACTGTCAAGTCCTGGTCAAGATGCAAAAGAGGCAGCTCTCCAGCATGGCTGAGACTGGTCCTTCAGCGTTCGTTGTTGGAGAAGCAGAAATTGTCACAAAATGTGAGTGCTGTTTGGTTTTGAGCTGTAGCTGAACAGCGAGCAGAGATGCTGAAGTTCTCTTGCCAATATTCAGGAGCTCAAAGCCTGGTCCATGCCTTTTTCACAGGGGGGATCCAGATGCTTATTTGGTATTTGCAAAGCTCACCAAGACCCAGGGTCTGAGGAGGTTTGTGAGAAGCAGAGTGCAGCTATTCACATCAGTTGTCTCGGTCTCCTGGAGCATGCCCGGGCTCCGAGGGTTGTTCACAGATCCAAAATTAGAAAGTTGTTGATGTTTTTTTCATTCAGAGTTACAGAAAGTCCTGTTTGACTGAACTGAAACACCAGACAGCTGCGAGCAAATGAGGTTCAAAGTGGGTGTAAGAAAAGGATGGATTCAGTGCAGAGAAAAGATGTTGAACTTTAATTATATGTACCTGTAACATACCATGGCAGGTTATGGTCTTGGGAGATGGGGTAGAAAAAAGCTGAGATCCAGGTTCTGTTTGCACTGAAATATTTACATGCATGTTTGGGTGCTTTGCTGTGGTAACCAGAGGGCGTATTTTTAGAATCTTTCCCAAGATACTTCTCTAGACTACATTGAGTTTCTTGGGAAGATGGTGTACAAAGTTGTCCCAGGGGTTTTTGAGTTAAAATCAGTATTAATTCACAAAGATTCCAAAGGGTTATGTTCTTGAAACTTGATCAGATGGTGTATGAGATCTTTCTGGCTTTGTGTTCTCCTTGTACATCATGTTGGGCATCTCTGAGATCCCAAATTCCAGCATTTAGGTATGGAAAGGGTCTTCTTTTATTTGGCCAGATCCTGACTACAGCACTAAACCAACGATAATGCAATGGCAACTTGTCTTAGCAGTTAAACAGAGCAATCCTAAAATATATGTTATCATTTTTAATCACAGCATTTCTGGCCTCCAGCCAGCAAAGTGCCTCTGAATCTAATCTAGCAAAGATCAGCTCTCTCTTTTCCTGCAAAGATTCATCACGGAAGGGAACAAGCCCACAGGTTTAGTTGTATATTTGTGTGTGACTCTGTGGGGGAACTTTCACCCTATCTTGTTCATCTGAAATTCCTTTGGGTTTCGTCTGGCTAACACTGGGGTATTTATGTTTCAGTTGTCAAATTAAAGGTATTTAGAAGATTCAGATAGAAATATCAAAAGAAACGTGGCCAGCAGGTCAAGGAGGGGATTCTGCCCCTCTGCTCCAACCTGGGGAGATCCCCTTGCAGGGCTGGGGCAGCTCTGGAGTCCTCAGCACAGCAGAGCCATGGAGCTGGTGGAGCGGGGCCAGAGGAGGCCCCAGCAATGCTGGGAGGGCTGGAACCCTCTGCTGGGAGGCCAGGCTGGGAGAGTTGGGCTTGGTCAGCCTGGAGAAGAAAAGGCTCCAGGGAGACTTTCTTGTGGTCTTCCAGTACTTAGTGGGACCTATCAGAAAGATGAGGAAAGACTTTTTACAAGGGCTTGTAGTGACAAGACAAGGGGTGATGGCTTCAAACTGGAAGAGGGAGATTTAGATTAGAAATTAGGAAGAAGTTCTTTGCACTGGTCCAGGTTGCCCAGGGAAGCTGTAAAAGCTCCATAACTGGATGTGTTCAAGGCCAGGCTTGATGGGGCTTTGAGCAACCTGGTCTAGTGGGAGGTGTCCCTGCCATGGCAGGGGGGTTGGAACTAGATGGTCTTCGAGGTCCCTTCCAACCCAACCCATTCTATGACTCTATGATTTATTTCTTAGGACAATGTTGTGCTCCATAAGGTATATATCCAAAAAGAACCAAAGCAAAAGTTACTCAAGCCCCAAACAACACCATCAGAGAAAGGCAAACTCCTTTTTAAATGTAATTCTTCATATTGTATTGCCTTTCATCCACAATAATTTAAATACAGTCACATGTATTTGAAAAAATAACAATGGCGCCACAATTACACTTTATCCATAACATGCTTATGAGTACTTTGTATTTTGTGATGTGTTGTTTCTCTCTTGGATTTTTTCAAAGATGTTCTGGAAAATGTTTCCATGTGCCTTTTAACAAGACACTTCTCTGTCTATACGTGGATTTTGCACTTGCTCAAGGGCTGCGTTGTTCTTTAAAATGTTGGAAATACAATAACTAAAATTCTGCAGAGGAATGTCTGTACAGTGTCAGGTTCAGAGGAAGAGGTATCTGTACCTATGGACAGTGCTAACGTATGGACTATCAGAGAGGACTGGTGGGCAACTGGGACAGTTTGGTCTAATGGGGCCCAGGATTGGTGCACAAATTCTTAATTAATTTCAGTACTTGAATCTTGAAGAAATGAAGCATCACAGCTTTAAAAATGTGAATAATGGGTTGTCTTCAGTCAACATGAGCAGCGTTGCTGCTAAAAAGTGTGCAGAGGGATCTGGACAGGCTGGATTGATGGGATGAGGATAATTGTGTGAGGTTTAACAAGGCCAAGTGCTGGGTCCTGCACTTGGGTCACAACAACCCCGTGCAATGCTCCAGGCTGGGGGAAGAGTGGCTGAAAAGTGCTTGACAGAAAAGGACCTGGGGGTGCTGGTGGACACCGGCTGAAGATGAGCCAGTGTGTGCCCAGGTGGCCAAGAAGGTCACCAGCATCCTGTATCAGAACTGATGTGTCCAGCAGGAGCAGGGAGGTGATTGTGTCCCTGTATTGGCACTGGTGAGGCCACAGCTTGAGCACTGGGTCCAGTTTTGGGCACTGAAGGATAAGAAAGACATTGAGGGGCTGGAGTGGGTCCAGAGAAGGGCAAGGAAGCTGGTGAGAGGTCTGTGGAACATGTCTTATGAGGAATGGCTGAGGGAACCAGGACTGTTTAGTCTGGAGAAGGCTGAGGGGAGACCTCTTGCTCTCTACAACTACCTAAAAGGAGATTGTAGAGAGGCGGATGTTGGTCTCTTCTCCCAAGTAACTAATGACAGAACAAGAGGTGATGGCCTCAAGTTGCACCAGGGGAGGTTTAGATTGGACACTAGGAAGAAGTTCTTTACTGCAAGAGTGGTCAGGCACTGGCCCAGGCTGCCCAGGGCAGTGGTGGAGTCACCATCCTTGGAGTTGTTCAAAAAACATGTGGATGTGGCACTTCAGGACATGGTCTGGGGGTCATGGCAGTGTTGGTTTGGTGGTTGGACTTGATGATCTTAGAGGTCTTTTCCAACCTTAAGGATTCTATGATGGATTTGCCTCCATATGACACATCATGTGTGTGTGTCACTAACATGGGTATAATGCAGTGAAAATCCTGAAGTGGAAGATGATTGGCTGCTGTTAACATTCATAATGTAGGAGCTCACTGCTCTTGAAGCCTTTTACTTTTAACAATCTCTACCTCAAGTACTTGTTGTCATCTTGAGTTATATTCTAGACTTAGGCTCTATTCTGTAGCAATAGAAGCAATTATAGTATTATTTGCTCAGTCTCAATTCTTGTGTTGTTTACGTGAAAAAAAAGACATCTTCTCCCAGAGCAGGAGGCAGTTCACATTTTTCAGTGTTTTGGATTTGCTTTAATCCCATGTGACCACGGTTATGCATTTAATCCTGGAAGATGAAGTAACTTTTCAACTCAAAAAGATCCCTGAGTTTTAAGAGCGATGTTTACCAGCTCAATGTCTTGTTGACACGGATGAAAAAAATACCCTTTTTTTCAGTTGTTTTATTTCTTCTCTTATTATTATTATTATACCACAGAAGCAAAATTAAGTAGGTGAGTAAATAGCATCTTCCAGCAGTGAGGTGGGTAAGTTCATTTTCTTATTTGTTCTGGGGCCTTGAGCAACCTGGTCTAGTGGGAGGTGTCCCTGTCCATGGCAGGGGGTTGGAACTAGATGAGTTTTGAGGTCCCTTCTGACCCAAACCATTCTATGAAAATAAATAATCTCTAGAGTGTGAATATTAAAACTGGGAGGCTAGTATGGGCCTGGCTATGTACAGGTAGAGCATTTAGAAGAGGGAATCTGAAATCTGTGCCTATATTTAATCTTCAACAGTATTAGATCCCTTTGTCGTATCGTGGTGATGGGAGAGGTGATGAGAAAATCTGAGTGATGGGAGAGGCTGACATGGAACCTCTGCCTGGGTTCTCCTGCCAGTGTAAAACCAACTGCACGTGTATAAGCCCAGCTCATGCTACTGGGAGGACTCATCTGAAAGCTATTAGAGATGGGCAGTCCCATCTGAGAGCCTGGTTTCCACCAGAGTGGTCTGGAAGCAATAGTCTTTTCTCATCTGCTGGCTGTGGTAGCATAACAGCTAATGTGAAGTATTCCTTTGAAGAACATCAGTGTGTAAAGTCATTTTTTTCCCCCAAACCATGTGGGGGGAGCATTAGGGAGATGGATTGTAAACTGGTTGAAGGACAGAGCCCAGAGAGTTGTGGCCAGCGGAGCAGAGTCTAGTTGGAGGCCTGTGGCTAGTGGTGTCCCCCAGGGGTTGGTCCTGGGTCCAGCGCTGTTCAATATATTCATCAGTGACCTGGATGAAGGGATAGAGNNNCTCATTAATGTTTATAAATATGTAAAGGGAGAGTGTCAGGAGGATGGAGCCAGGCTCTTCTCAGTGACATCCAGTGACAGAACAAGGGACAATGGGTGCAAGCTGGAACAGAGGAGGTTCCACATCAATATGAGAAGAAACTTCTTCATGGTGAGGGTGCCAGACACTGGCCCAGGCTGCCCAGGGAAGTTGTGGAGTCTCCTTCTCTGGAGACATTTAGACCCGCCTGGACACGTTCCTGTGTGACCTGCTCTAAGTGATCCTGCTCTGGCAGGGGAGTTGGACCAGATGATCTTTCGAGGTCCCTCTGTAATTCTAAGGTGAGGGTTTGAGCCGCTTTGGGGTTTGTTGGTGTTAATTGCCATGGATGTGAAGGGTTTCCATAAATCAATGCAACCTTTAGAGAGGGTGACCCGCTCTGAAGATGCATCTCGGTGACAACGTGTCTGGTGGGCAGAGATTCAATGGACACAATGACCATGCTGTGAAGGTACCCAGGACATGCTGGTATTTAACCTGCCCCCCAAATGTGAGAGCACGTGGCCCCTAACGAGATCAGATATTGCATTAAAGGCACTGAGCCTGTTAACACCGTGCGTGATGAGGCCCTGGAATTCACTGCCAAGGAAAAGCTTGGGGTGGATCTTAATAAAAACAGAGACAGACACGTCTATTAGTAATAAAACCAGGCATGGATCTGTTCTGGGAGAGGGCTTAAGAAACAGTCTTACCTGTACAAGTCAAACACCCCCTATCTAACAAGGAGGCATTTTTGTGCTCATTATTTTGTTCTGATTTTTTTTTCATTATATTTTATTATTTATCGTATTTTTCATTAATTTTTGCACTCATTATTTTGTCCTGATTATTTTTCATGATTTTGAATTTTTGAATTTTTAAAATTCTTTTTAATTTTTTAAAAAAGTATTATTTGTTGTATTATTTTTTGTGCTCATTATTTTGTTCTGATTATTTTTTCATTATTTTTATTTTTTTTAATTATTTGATGATTGTATTTTTCATTATTTTTTGTGCTTTTTATTTTTTTCTGATTATTTTTTCATTATTTTTATTATTACTTAGAGAAATTATTTTATTTGTCATTATTTTTATTTACTTTTAAAATTATCACATAGTGTTTATTTTATTTGTCATTATTTTTTGCACTCTTTACTTTGTTCTGATTATTTTTTCTGGGGTTTTTTTATTACTTATTTTATTTTCCATTATTTTTTGTGGTCATTATTTTGTTGTGATTCACACTTCTCTTTGAAGTGCTGGTGCCTGTGACCGGGGGGAGGTGCCTGCAGAGCTGTGAGGTCCATGGGCAGGTCCTGCAGCTCTGGCCAGAGATTAGGGAGCTGCTCAGACAAGCCTCGGGTCAGCCGAGGCCCTTGGGCTGTGTCAGGTCACTGGACCATTTAGCAGAGCAAAGGAAACCCCCAAGATGTTGAGTCTTCCAGTGATATGGGGCGTTTCTGTAGTGGTTTGCCTGCAAACGTGGGGCTCAGTGGAAGGAGAATGGGGTGAACCTTGTCTAACCAAATGGGTGTCCTGTGTCCTCGCCTCGTGTCCAGGCAGAGCTTTGCCCCTTGGTTCCTTTCTTTCTTAATCGGCTTTGTGCCACTGTGGATCTGTGAGGTGATGTGCAGTGACCTGCTGATGGTTTCTGTTGTGCTAGTTCATGATCTGGTGACATTAATGCTTCATGCTTGATGAGGGTGGTTCTTTAACATGAGGGTGATAGAGCACTGGAATGGGCTGCCCAGAGAGGTGGTGGAAGCCCCATCCCTGGAGTCATTCAAGGTCAGGCTTGATGGGACTCTGAGCAGCCTGACCTAGGTAGAGATGTCCCTGCTTATTGTAGGGAAGTTGGACCAGATGAGCTCTGGAGGTCCCTTCCAGCCTAAAACATCCTATGATTCTATGAACACTAGAACAGGTTGCCCGAAGAGTGGTGGAGGCCCCATCCCTGGAGTCATTCAAGGTCAGGCTTGATGGGGCTTTGAGCAAACTGCCGTAGTTAGAGATGTCCCTGCTTCTTGTAGGGGGGTTGGACTAGATGACCTCTGGAGGTCCCTTCCAACCCAAACCATTCTATGATTCTACAAAACCCCCTGATTCAGGCTGCTGGTCTCAGGTCTCCTCTGCGAGGAGCACCCAAGGAAGCCTTCTCCATTCTTGCTCCTCCTCCTCCTCTTGCTCCTGACTGTGGCAGTCCTGGGAATGGCTGGAGTCCAGCAAGCCCTTACACACTGCAGCTCTTTCCACCGTGTCATGAGCCTTGATCTGGGAAAGTGTGTAAGACCATCCTTAATGACATGTCTCAGCACCCTCCCGAGGTAAGCATGTTTTTTTAATTGAGACCCCAAGTTGGAGGTGAGAAGAGCCAGGATGGGAACCTGACTGCCTTCACCCTGCAGGTTTCAAGTTGATTTTGTGCCAAAGCATCATTAATTTCTGCCACCTCAGGAATTAAGCCTTTGCTGTCAGTGCTGGGATGTGTGGGTCTTGCTGCATAGCTCTATTAGATCAATTTACTTTTTCCTTCCAAGGCAGTTTTAGCACTAATTGACCAGAATTCAAACCAGCTTTCTCTCCTGGTAATGTGGGTTCATTGCTTATAATTGACCTGCTTTTCTGGCAGCGAAGAGAGCTCCACCAGCCAGCATATACTGTGTGACTGCAGCCTGTAATTACTTAGATTTAAGCCCTGGAAGGAAAATTTTAGGAGCTTTCTCTGCTGAACTGAAACTGTAGAATAATATATATAAAAGAGAAATTTCCAAGCTAGTCATTTAAACATCTAAGCAGAGGCAGGGAAAGAGGCTTAGCACTTGTGAGCTGTTGGCAGAACATGGCTTTCTGCAGAAGGTTATGGGCTTGGATCTCCTGGGCAGATGGCCAAGGAAACAATTTTGATGTCACTCTCTCAGAGCTGTTGGTTGTAATGGGTGGCACAGAGGTACCAAAGCAGTTTTGCTGTTCTAAAAGAGCACCATACCAAAGAAACCCCAGTGCTTAGGTGTTGCAGTTGACCACGTTGCACCACAGCTTTGGTTGCTGCTATTGACCCGCTCACACACTAAGACCTCCACACACACCCTTCATCAGCAGCTGGCCAGGACTTCCCAGTCCCTCTGGTAGCCGATTTTTCTTGCAGTGTCCCTTCTAGAGAGAAGAGGTCCACTCCCAGGACCTTCCCCTACTTCCCAACTAGTCCCATTTGGTGTTTGCTAGTGACCACACACCAACCCCTGGTCCCAGTCCAGCTGCTGGACCCAGGCCCCATACACATAGGTGTGCAGTACAGAGTCCCTCACCCAGGAAAATAGAGATGATGTTTAGTGGTCGATAGGACAGGCTGGCCTGGTCCTGCCCAGGGCTTGGCTGGAAAAGGATGACCCTTTTTGTCTCCTCATCCCTCTGTTTTACCACATATGCTCCTCCCGAAACCATCCTGATCCCTCCCTTCCCCAGCTGTGCTTCCTTCCCTAAATATCCTATTGTGAGTCTTGTGCAATCCCCAAATGCCCTTCCCCTGCATCCCATGTGTCCCACATCCTCCTGGTCCCAGAGGAGCTCCAGTTGACTCATTTCAATGGGTTTCACAATCGTACCCTGAGGCTGTAGCTCTCCTGGGGCAGCCCTGGAAGGAGCCAGGCAAGGTGTCCCTTCCTCTGAGACCATAATTTGGGTCTCCACCTGCCATTGTGCCCTGTGCTCCTCTGGGCTTGTGGAGATGGGCCTGGGATGGGCTGATGGCTCCTGGGAGGGGCCTATGAGTAGTTGAGCAGAGCATTATTTGGTTCCCCTGCCTGCCATGGACTCACTGTTCTTTGTGGGTGTAGAGGTGAGATTTTTATTGCATTACCTAATATAGCCACAGAAGTGGCACTTGTGAGGCTGCAACTTGAGCACTGGGTCCAGTTTTAGGCCCCACAGGATAAAAAGGACCTTGAGGGGCTGGAGCAGGTCCAGAGAAGGGCAGTGAAGCTGGTGAGGGGGCTGGAGAACATGGCTTATGAGGAGCACCTGAGGGAACTGGGATTGTTTAGCTTGGAGAAGAGGAGGCTGAGAGGAGACCTCATTGCTCTCTACAACTGCCTAAAAGGAGGTTGTGATGAGGCTGGGGTTGGACACCACCAATGTGACAGGACAAGAGGTGATGGCCTCAAGTTGTGCCAGGGGAGGTTTAGATTGGACATTAGGAAGAAGTTCTTTACTGACAGAGTGGTCAGGCACTGGAAAAAGCTGGCCAGGGCAGTGGTGGAGTCACCATCCCTGGAGGGGTTCAACAAACGAGTAAATGTGCTTTGGGACATTGTCTAGGGGTCAGGGAGATGTTGGGATGAAGGTTGGACTTGCTGATCCTAGAGGTCTTTTCCAACCTGAACGATTCTATGGTTCTAACTTTGCACAGCAGTCTCCACCAAAATGTGATATCTCCCAGCTTTCCTCATGGGAGGTGAGAGGAGCAGGAGCAGGTGTCAAACCTCCAGTCCAAGATAATATCATAAATCATGTTCTGGGAGGAGGTGACTTCCCATCAGCACCTCTCATACTGTATCAGAGAGGAGCTTCTGTGCCTCATACTGAATTTGAGGGCTGCCTGTGCCTACAGTGTGATGTTTCCTTTGGATCAAGACATAGATTAGATATAAGCGAAGTGTCCATCTCCAAAGCTTGGGGCACTTCTGAGCATACGTGGGTGACAGGGATATTTTAGGTGCCTCCATGGCCTCTAAGTCGAGTTTGGGCATCTGCAAGGCTAAGCAGCTTGGAGCCTGGCATGTCTGCACCACTTTCCTGAACGCACACACCACATCAGATGCCAAAGCCAGTCAAAGATGCCAAAGCAGATGCAAAAACATCTGGACATCAAGTCAAGCTCAAAGATTTTTCTCCATCTTCTGCTGACACCCAGCACAGAGCATTGGCTGGTCTCCAGCAGAAGTCCTTTTCTATCCTCCTGCCCTGGAGATAAGCATTAACATAACTCCTGCCATAAAGCCATGAGGGAGAGGAGAAAATTGAGGGGGGGGGGGGGGTGTGTGAAACACACCTCGCTGTTTAATTTAACCTCTCTGGGATTCTCTTTAGAAGATGGGAAAAATGACAAGGTGATTTACAACAGCCCTTTTCTGCCTCCAGATTCACGGTGAGCCTGTCCTGTCTCTCTGCTGCTAGAAATAAATCATCAAGAGCTTCAGAAAGGCGCTCAGAGAGATGTACCCTTTTATTTGACCACCATATGTGCTTGGCAGCTCCAATATGCGTTTCTCCCTGTCTCTTCTCCAGACCCCCTGAGCTTAAAGCATTGATTTTACATTTGGGCTTTGTGATTTGTCCTTGGTTGGGGTCTTCAAGGGGCTGCAGAAGCTGCAGCTTTTTTACACACACACAAAAAAGTCGAAACTAAAATAAAGTATCAAGATTTGTCCTTCTTACCTCAGGTGATGGAAGAAGCAATCTAGAGGCAGAGAGAGGACTATCACTTGTGATCTAGACCCTTCCCCAGCTTCATATCCCCTTCTCTGGACAGGCTCCAGCTCCTCAATGTTCTCCTTGAACAATGTCCACTTGGAGTGAGTGGCCCAAAACTGACCCCAGGATTTGAGGGGCAGCCTCCCTGGTGCCCAGTCCAGGGGGATAATCCCTGCCCTGGTCCTGCTGCCCACACCAGTGCTGACACAAGCCAGGAGGCTGGTGACCTTCTTGGCCACCTGGGCACTCACTGACTCATCTCCAGCCTCCTGTTGGCCAACCTCCCCAGGTCCTTTTCCATTGGGCAGTTTCCAGCTGCTCTGCCCCAGCCTGGAGCATTCAGGGGGTGGTTGTGACTCAAAGGCAGGACCTGGCCCTTGGCCTTGTTGACCCTCATTGCATTGGCCTTGGTCCATTGATCCAGCTTGACCAGGTCCCTCTGTAGAGCTTCCTGGGAAGTCCCCTGCAGAGTCAGGCTTAGCTGGTCCTGCGTGTGGGACAACCTTGTTCTTGCTGGTTGTTTTGACACATGGAAAACCCCAGTCAATGTTTTTCTCCAATTAATAACTGTTTACATAAGATAGGTCCAGTTCCCAATGTGGAGAGGGTTATGATCCACCTCACACCTGCCAGGTGTTATTAGCATGCTCACCTGGATGGAGAAAATCAGAACTTATCTGAGCTTCGCTCATTGTAGCTGAACACTTTAAACAGCAAATTAATTCAAGCCAAGCAAGAGGGTCTTCTTCTTGATTTCATTCTTTGAATTAAATAATGTGAAAGATCTTCATTGCCTCTCAAGGCAGAGCAAGTAAATCTCTGAAATAGAATCAGAGAATGGTTTGGGTTGGCAAAGACTTCAACGATCATCTCATTCCAACCCCCCTGCCATGGCAGGGACACCTCCCACTAGACCAGGTTGATCAAGGCCACATCCAGCCTGGCCTTGAACACCTCCAGGGATGGAGCATCCACAACCTCCCTGGGCAACCTGTGCCAGTGTCTCACCACCCTCAGAGTGAAGAATTTCCTCCTAATTTCCAATCTAAATCTCCCCTCTTCCAGTTTGAGCCCATTACCCCTCATCCTATCACTAACAGGCCATCCATGCACAAGCACACAAAGGAAACCTGCCTGCCAGCATCTCTCCTACAGATAACCTGTGTGAATTTTCCTCATCTTCCACTCTTGAATCTGCTCTGAGCAGGAGGCTCTGATACTGAACCAGCACCTGTGTTTAGTTGTTCCCTTTACCCTGGGTGGTGGCTTGCAGGACTGGTGTGAGCTGCTTGGTCCATGCTGGAGGCTGTTCCAGGTTTGTGGACTTTTATCCAGTGCTATTCTCCAGAAATCTGCGTTCTCATTTCCTAGACCATTGCTATATTGTCTTTTTCAGGAATAAATTCCCAAATCATCTCTTTGGCCAGTTCAGACTTTCAGTTGCTTGTGTGACCTTGAATGCAGGAGAGAGAATATTGGACAGGTGAAAAACTAAAAATTGAAGAAAAATATCTTCTCATGCAAAGTAAGTTTATCAGGGGCTGTCATGGTAGTTATGAGAACTCCCTTAGTCCTTTGGAAGATGTGTGGCTGTGGTGTTTACAGGACAGCCAGGCTAAAAAAACACCAATAAACAGTTGCATTAAGAAATCTGGGATCTTGCCTGTGGACTGTTTACCTTCAAGCTGTCAAAACTTAGTTTGGAAGGATGCTAATTCTTGTCTAAATTAGAAATGCGCTGCCCAGTCCCTCCACTGCACTGGGAGGAGATGGGTCCAATCCATCCCTGAGTGCTGGAGTAGCCCGTACACTGCTCAGAGGGGCTTCCAGGAGGTTGAACTTCACCTGAGAATCCTCCAGCCCCAGATGGGCTGTAACCACATACACAGACACATTCTTGGCTGCTCAGCCATATGGGGACATGTCCACTAATCCCTGGTTGCACGTAGCTCCCAGGTGGCCCAAGCACTTTGCAGCTTTTTCCCCTCTTTGTGCAAACTTTTTGCAGCTCTGGGGTTTCATCATGATACTGATGAAGCTCGATCAACTGGTGGAGAAGACCTGTCCTCCTCTCCCTTGCTATACCTTCTTGGGTGCAGTTTGATGGTGCAGCCACGTATCTTCTGGCCACCTCTGGAGATGGGGTACAGGAGTGGATAGACCTTGGTTTGCCCAAGAAGAGCAGCTCAGCTTCTGGAACCGCAAAGGCTGCAGTGGTGATTTGATGATTCCTGCAACGTGTTGGCTCAAAGTGCTGGGAGGGTGGGTTCGATACCTTCATTTCACATGTGTTTATTTGAATTTATTTATGTATGTGACCTGAAGCCTCAATTTCCGAAGTTTATAACTTCTAAGCTTCTACATCTTACTTGGAAGGGTCTTTTTGGTGAATTTCCTTGTCTCCAATGTGTATTTTTTTTTGTGTAGCCTTCATTAGTGAATTATATACAAGCAAATGTATGAATAATACATAATAACCACAGGGAAGGGAGTCAGGTGACATTTCCAGGGGTCTGATGAAGTGTAAAATAATGCACACTCATGCACTCACATCCTTCTGAGAGCGCAGTGCCCGAGTTTCGGGGCAGTGCAAGTGCCAGGGTTGGGACTTCTCTTATCTCTCTCCAGTTGGGAAGTCACCAACTCTCCCTTTGCAGTCAGGAGAAGGAAAAAAAATGTTGCAGGGCATGATTCACCTACTACTTCAGATGTGTATCTTGCAATGGAGTGAATCAACTCTAGGATTTCCTCCATAAAAGGAGGTGTGGAGGTATTTACTTTGTAGAAATCTGAAGTTGGGTGAGATAAATTCCAGCCAGGAAGCACGCTGCAGAAGACAGGCATTAATATATTTTTATTAGCAATAGCTTGGAGGGCTGTGCTGCCAAGAATAGCAGATTGGGAAAAGGTGTGCAGGGTTAAAACCCCCCAGCCCCCTTTTTCTCTGTGTTTTAAAGGCTTCCTTTGTGCTATGAAGCAGCACGTGAAGATGCCAGACGAAGAGGCTGAGCTGCAGGGAGCCTGGAGGTCCTCAATGTTCAAACTACTAAGTAGCCACAAAGTTTTTATTGGGCTGTGGCAAGTGAGCGGTGAGAACAGGTTGCCCAGGGCACTTGTGGAGTCCCCATCCCTGGAGGTGTTTAGAAGATGTGGTGCCTGAGGATACAGTTTAGTTGAGGACTTGTCAGTGTGAGGTTAATGATTGGACTTGATGATAGAATCATAGAATGGTGTGGGTTGGAAGGGACCTCCAAAGGTCATCTAGTCCAACCCCCCTACAAGAAGCAGGGACATCTCTAACTAGATCAGGTTGCTCAGAGCCCCATCAAGCCTAACCGTGAAGGACTCCAGGGATGGGGCCTCCACCACCTCTCTGGGCAACCTGTTCCACTGATCAACCACCCTCAGGTTAAAGAACTTTTTCTTAATATCCAACCTAAATCTACCCTTTTCTAGCTTAAAACCATCACCCCTCATCCTGTCACTACAAACTCTTATGAGTAGTTCTTTCCCTGCCTTCAAGGTCTTTTCCAGTCTAGGTGACTCTGTGAGCTGCTGCCCCTGCCCACCCATTTCAGCCACCAGTGAACCCACGGCCACAGTAATGAGGAGGTTTGTTAGTTCTCATCTCACAGCAGCCCCGCTTCAGAGAGCTTGTATTAAATAGCCCATGTCGTGTAGGTGAGCACATTGATTAGGTACAACTCATTCAGCATTTTGCTTGACTGTGTTTTTCCTAGTGTGGTTTACACTAAAGATTTTCTTGAATTTTAAGGTTGCACACAGTATTTTGGAGGCAGTGTCGCTGTGCTCTGAGGTCTCTCAGGACACAGACGAGCTTGCTGCAGGAATGGGTTCTGCAGCCATTCCAGTGAATACATATTTCTGCACTTAAAGAACAAAAGCTGTAAATTTGGAGAAGCTGTGCTGCATTTTCTGAGAGATCAAAGACCTGAAATCCCCGCTTTACAAATGCAAAAAATTCAACTGACTCTTAACTATAAAGTTATGGTCGTTGTCTGAATGATGCTTTTTTCCCCCTTTTTGGGGTTGCTAGGCTGCTGCCTGCTCTCCCTTGAGCTTCCACCACAAGATGCTCTGTTAGGGGCCACATCCACCCTCCCCAACCCCCCCACCAGGTCCTGTTTTGTTTAGCCCCAGATGTAAAACTTATGATGCTTTATTACTGCTGTTTGTTAAAAAGACACAGCCTGCTAATAAAACTATTTTGGTTTTCTATGGCTAATTCTGACTTGAAAGGGAGAATACAAGCTGATGAAACATCACAAGTTTCTTCAGCGAGCAGCAGAAATGAGGTAATGCAATTAATGCAAAGAGCAGCAGAAGCTTCTGGTGGAGCTCTAGTCATGGGAAATAATTCTTCCAAGGAAATTCACCGGTGTGTTATTACCTGGCTCCACAGCATGTGGGTATTTGTGGAGTTTCAGTCCAAACACGCTGCTGAGGTTGCTGCTTTCAAAGTTTTAGGAGGTTCTAATTGCTGCTCAATAGGCTGGATTTGGAAGAACTGTATTAAAAGTTTGTTTATCCGTGGGTCCGAGCAGAGGAGGGAGTTTCAGAGAATGCATGAGTGTTTTGTCTCTAGAAGAAAACAAGACCTGTCATTGTCCAGCCCCATCCAGACCTTGTCCTCATCCATCTCATGGTGTAGCCCCAGTTGAGACGGTGCTTCAGGGTTCATCTCGTTTTTCTCTAATGAGGGTGTATTATTCAGTGTTTCTTGTGGCATTTGTTATTTTACTTCTTCCTGGGCGAGCCCATGGATGTGTGCAGCATAAACTGTCCTATTTAAACACCTCTGAGAACCTGGGGCCAAATCCAACCTCAGCATTCCTCCATTGCAATGAATGGGCAAATTGTTGGGAGAACTTTCCTGTTTCTCTGTGCGTGTGCTGCTGATACTGAAAGGGCACCCAAAGCTCTGGGTGCCCAGGGGAATTTGTTAAAAATAGTAAACCAACCTGTCAGTACACTCACAGGACTTTTTCCCCTGCTCCAACTGAGCTGAGAGTCCCCCAGCCCCCCCGGGCAATGCCCTGGCTCATGTGCCAGGGAGATAAATTGGGCAGCGCGGGGTAACCTGAGATTGGAGCGTTACTGGAGCCAGTGCAAGCGGGTGCCAAAGGGCCAAGCCAGGGCACAGTGCCCGTGGCTGCCACCTTGTTCCCTGTCACTGCTGCAGGATGGGTGTTGTGGTGGCAGCTCCCGTGGGATGCTGCCCTGGAGGGGTGGAAGGAGCAGCCGGTTATTGCTTTGTATGGGGTGTGAATCATGGAATCGTTTTGGTTGGAAGAGAGCTTTAAGATCGAGTCCAGATGTCAACCCAGCACTGCCAGGGCACCACTAACCCACGTCCCTCAGCACCACATCTCCATGGCTTGGAAACCCCTCCAGGGATGGGGACTCCACCACTGCTCTGCCCAGCCTGGGGCAGTCCTTGACAACCCTTTCAGGGAAGACATTTTTCCTAATATCCAACTAAATCTCCGCTGGTGCTACTTGAGGCAGTTTCCTCTTGTCCTGTCTCTTGTTCCTTGAGAGAAGAGCCCGACCCCACCTGGCTTCAACCTCCTTTCAGGGAGTTCTGGAGAGCAGTAAGTCTCCCCTGAGCCTCCTTTGCTCCAGGCTTAACCCCCCCAGCTCCCTCAGCTGCTCCTCACCACACTCCTGCTCTAGATCCTTCCCCAACTTCTTTGCCTTTCTCTGGACACACTCCAGCCCCTCAAAGTCCTTGTTGGAGTGAGGGGCCCAAAACTGACCCCAGGATTCGAGGTGCAGCCTCCCCAGTGCTGAATCCAGGGGCAGGATCCCTGCCCTGGTCCTTCTGGCCACACTGGTGCTGACACAAGCCAGGATGCTGGTGACCTTCTTGGCCACCTGGACACATTCTGGCTCATCTTCAGCCATCTATCTACCTTTTTTTTTTTTTTTCCTCTAAAACACAATTGATGGCAGCATTTGGGTTAATCCCAACTGTAATTACCCCATTGCACGTGACACCCCGGATCAGGCTGCCTTGGTTGGGCCACTCTCTGCTGCTGGTGGTTGATGGTTTGGTGTGACCCGGCAGTGAGGAACGTGATGAGGGAGGATGGAGCAAAAATGTTCTGGGTGTTACTTGGTTCTCACTTGTACCAGAGTAAGCTGGGAGTGAAGGGATGGACACTGGTGGAAGGTCAAGCCCTGTGTTTCCTTTTACACACAGGTTTTCTATAGGGTGTGTGCTATTTTTTTTCCCCTCTATTATCTCCCCCACCCTTTGAGTATTTTCTTTATGCTTTTGTTAGCTATTAATTTCTTTGCTTGGTTTCCTGTTTGGTGCTTGGAAACCCCATCTCTGGGTGGTGGCTTCACGTGGCTTTTACTCCCTGCACCAGGAGGGGAGTTACGGGCATAATATTTTCCCTGCTTGGGAATTCCTCCTTTGCTGTACTGTCTTTAAGGGGAAATCAACCTGAATAGGATATTTGTATGGGACAGTTGATAATTCCAGTCAGAACTTATTGGGATTACTTGAAAAGTGTGGTCAGGGTCAAAATTCAGGAGAAACATGACCCTGAATCAAAATCATGACTGAATTTTGATGACTGCTCCTATGGCATCTAAAGGCAGATAAATACTTGTCGACTGTATTAATATGGTGCTGCCAGGGATCTGCAGCTGGTTTTATAAACAAGTATTTAGGGTATTTAAGATGAGCAATTTCTAGGGGAACTTAGGAGCTCTACTGGGTGGAATTCCCAAGACCTTGTCCAGTGGATACTACGATAGCAATTTGTGACCATTTAACTTCAGTTCTTGAAAGTAAAATGGCACTTTTATTTTTGCTCTATTTCTGGGGGGGAAGATGACTCCCGTGTGTACAGTGTTGTTCCAAATATATGGTAAAAATGCTTGATTTTTAAATTAATGCTTGTTTTGCATAGACACCCATCCTGCTCGATGTGGATCCACTCTGTAATACCTTGTTCCACAGGTGTTGATGTGGTTCTTGGGGTGTTTGCTGTATATTGGTCTATGTCAGTGGTTTCCAACCTCTTTTTTTATTTGTTATTTGTAAATCTTACCTTTTTACAGTGGGGAACAGCCATTTGCATGGCAAAATTGAAGCTTCCAGGTGCTGGGTTTGCTTTTCTTAGTTCTAACTCACCAAACCTTTAGAAGCTGCCTCTGGATCCCCAGGGCTCCCCAGGCATGGTGGGAACGACTGGCCTAAAATTAACAGGAGGATTCTAGAGAAAAACAGAAAGGAAGGCAAAAAACATGTGGGGAAGGTGGCAGAGTCCCTTCCCCCAGTGCAAACAGGGCTGGCAAGTGGGGGAGTCCAGGCTGGTAGCTCTGAAGGTGCCATCTCCTGTCCCCTGGTACTTCATAAAATGCATTGGGTGAGTGGGAAGATGCTCAGGTGCTTGTGCAAAGAAATAAAAATAAGGTGAGATGTTGTAAGTGGTTTGTTGCAGCAGTGCAGTGAGCATTGCTTAAGGCTGTTTGGTACCTATAGGTACATGTATGGCTGGAGAGAGAGGTCCCAGGTTTCTGCAGGGATTGGTACTGGGACCAGTACTACTTAATGTCTTTGTTGGTGACATAGATGGTGGAATTGAGAGCTCCCTCGGCAAGTTTGTGGATGACACCGAGCTGGGTGGTGTGGTCGACACGCTGGAGGGAAGGGATCCATCCAGAGGGACCTTGACAGGCTGGAGAGCTGGGCCCAGGCCAACCTCATGAAGTTCAACAAGGCCAAGAGCAAAGTCCTGCACCTGGGTCGGGGCAACCCCAAGCACAAATCCAGGCTGGGCAAGGAGTGGATTGAGACCAGCCCTGAGGAGAAAGCCTTGGGGGTGCTGGGTGATGAAAAGCTCAACCTGAGCCAGAAAGACACCATATCCTGGGCTGCAGCAAAAGAAGGGTGGGCAGCAGGTTGAGGGAGGGGATTCTGCCCCTCTGCTCCACTCTTGTGAGACCCCACCTGGAGCTCTGTGTCCAGCTCTGGAGACAACTGTACAAGAGGGATGTAGATCTGTTGAAACAGGTCCAGAGGAGGCCATGAAGATGATCACTGGGCAGGAACATCTCTCCTACAAGGACAGGCTGAGAGAATTGGGCTTGTTCAGCCTAGAGAAGAGAAGGCTTCGGGGAGATCTTATTGCAGCCTTCCAGTATCTGAAGGGGGCTACAAGAAAGCTGGGGAGGGACTTTTTACAAGGGCTTGTAGTGATAGGATGAGGGCTGAATGGCTTTAGACTGGAGAAAGTGAGATTAAGATTAGAAATTAGGAAGAACTTCTTCAGTGTGAGAGTGGTGAGACACTGTCCCAGGTTGCCCCGGGGGGTTGTGGATGCTCCATCCCTGGAGGTGTTCAAGGCCAGGTTGGATGGGGCCTTGAGCAACCTGGTCTAGTGGGAGGTGTCCCTGCCCTGGCAGGGGGGTTGGAATTAGATGATTTTTAAGGTCCCTTCCAACCCAACCCATTCTATGACTCTGATTCCCGCTGACCCTCTCCCTGGGAGCTGCCGAGCAGAACGCGGGAGGCAGGCGGGGAGCTGGGAAAGCCCCGGCTGCTGGGGGTGAGGGTGGAGGGAAGGGGCGCAGGCAGAGTGAGGACACACAGCCCCAGGGCGAGGGTCTGTGCCACCAGCAGAAGCTGGCAGGGCCCTCTCAGGGGCAGGGAGCACGTCAGCTGAGGAGCTCCTGCCAAGCTGCAGCAGCGTCTCTCCCCGCGCCGCGGCCGGGCCCATGTGCTCGCTCGCGTTACTCATAGTTGGCTGCGATTCCTCCTCGCAACATATTGTTTGACAAATGTCAATTCTGGGGAAAAATAATTCAAATTATTTCTTTGAGACAAAGTTTCGGGTTTAACATTGAGCAGATGCTCCGGCTAAAATTAGCATAATGGTTCCTCATGCCTGCTACTTCCCAGGACATGTGTCTTTAATGCGAGTGTTGGAATAATAATGGGACTTTGCAGTGATTTGGGGGAGAAGTGAAGATTCTCCCTCATGCTTTTGAAGTGTTTAATGAGCATGGGGACCTTTGGAGTTAGGGAATGCTGTTAGTCCCATTTTGCAGATGTGGAAAGTGAGATGAGGAGCTCCTGAGGTCCAGGACCAAGTGCTGAGCCCCAGCTGGGGAGAGCAAAGCTCCCAGGCAGCTGAAAAATATGGTCCTTCCATGGGCATTAAGCTCCTGGCTGCTGATGAGATGGCTGAGAAGGGACGTGGACTTCTGGGGTCAGGCTGTTCACAATAAACACACCTCAGGAAAGGTGCCTGGTGGGATTTCTGAGAGCAGGGGGAGCTCAGGGCTTGTCGGTGGCACTGGCTGAGCCTCAGACTTCTGAAGAGCTCGTTTCACTTCTAGGGATTTACAGCTCAGGTTGTAAAAGGTTGTTAAATGTGTCTGAAATACGCTTGATTCACAGGTTTCTGCTGCTTTCCCAAGGGGAGGAATGACATGGAAACCGTATTCCTGGTCCCCTCCAGTCAGGAGGGTAATTGCTTGTACCTGGGGCTTTGCTCATACACAGGGGTCAAAAAAAAAAAGCCAAAAAAGCATTTGTAAGTCCCCAGCCAGTTTCCCCAGCTGGGGAGACTCTGACACAGAAAGATGAAGTGACTTGTGGATAATTGTGTAGCAAATCAGTGGGAGAATTGAAATGAAAATCCCTGATTCCCACGCTGTAGCAAATGGGATTATTTTGGGGGGAACCTCCTTTCCCACTCAAAGGACAGCTCTAGCTCTTGTGTACATGCAAAAGCTGGAAGTTCTGCCCGTGCTTTCAGCTCCATTAATGCATTTTAGCAGCAGGGAAAAGGGGGATGAGTTGGGGACCAGCTGAAAGCTGCAGAGCTCCGGAGGGTGCTCCAAGGAGGAGCGTGGTGCTGGGAACGCCACAGAGATGCTGGAAAAACCAGTAACACTCAAAAAAAGAGAGGTGGGAAGGGTTTCAAAGAGGCCTTTTCAGGCAGCGGGGAATTTTTGCACGCCCTGGGCCACGCCGAGGTGAAGGATGGGGAGGGAGAGTAACCAGTCTAAACACCGAGGGGAGGAAGAGGCTGACCTTTAAATGGGGAGGGAGATGTGGTTGTTGAAACCCTCCTCGACCTGAGGACAGGCCCTTTCCTGACTAAGTGATGGTTTCTAACAAAGGATTTCCACAAAACAACCCACCGTGGCCTGAAGGTAACCCCGTGTGTTCCTGACCCTGCAGTGGGAAGAGGGGCCTCGGGGAAACCTGACCCTTCATTTTCCTATTTAAGCCAAACCACACTCTTCCTCAGAAAAGCCACCACTGCCAGGCAAACACCTTTGTGCTGATCCCCTTGAATGGCTGTTTTTGTACCACTCAGGGGAAAAATACCTTGACCTTTTTGGGATGGGAGCACAAAGATCAACCTCCAGGGCTGGGAAGAGGGTGTTTGGTGTGATGGGCAGAGAAAAGGATGCTGGCTAAAAAGAAAGAAATTTAAAATACATAGCTTTTAAAATGAAAATCTTAAATATGCCCATGTTCTGCGAGGCACTTTAAAAGCAACATTAGCACCTTGTTACTATTTCCATGAATTTCCAGGGCTCAGTCTTCCAAGGAGAGGGAGTTTATCATAGCTGAAGCCTCTCACGTTGGCTGCTCTTTCAGCCTGGAAGGTGGTATTTTATTAAGTGCTTCTCACAGACGCTTCTCGGTTCATCCCCACGTGCAAAGAAAGGAAGGAAGATTGTAGATGTGTCAGGAGGAGATGAGCAGTCTGGGTGTCCCAGTAAAACCAAAAGCATGGTCAGACTGCTGCCAGAATCTGAGGCGCTTACACAATAGTCGAGATGTAACTGATTTTTCCCCTCTGTGGCATGAAGTAAACACGAGACTTCTGTGGTGGCTGCTTTGGCTTCTGATTAGAGGTCCTTGAGTTCCTGTCCATGTTCCTATGAGCTCTATTTCATTTATACCATGTCTATCCAAATACCAAAGTCCCCTTGCACTTGGTTTTGGGGGGGCCATCTCACGAATCCTGGGGTCAGGTTTGGGCCCCTCACTCCAACAAGGACTTTGAGGGGCTGGAGCGTGGCCAGAGAAGGACAACAAAGCTGGGGAAGGGTCTAGAGCAGGAGTGTGGTGAGGAGCAGCTGAGGGAGCTGGGGGGGTTGAGCCTGGAGCAAAGGAGGCTCAGGGGAGACCTTCTGGCTCTGCACAACTCCCTGACAGGAGGTTGGAGCCAGGTGGGGTCGGGCTCTTCTCCCAAGGAACAAGAGACAGGACAAGAGAAAAGGGCCTCAAGTAGCACCAGTGGAGATTTAGTTGGATATTAGGAAAAACGTATTCCCTGAAAGGGTCATCAAGGACTGGCCTAGGCTGGGCAGGGCAGTGGTGGAGTCCCCATCCCTGGAGGGGTTTCCAAGCCATGGAGATGTGGTGCTGAAGGACATGGGTTATCAACGGACTTGGTAGAGTAGGTTTATGGTTGGACTCGATGATCTTAAAGGTCTTTTCCAACCTAGATGATTCTATGAAAGTCCACTTTCATGAAGAAAGTGGATGCTTTGCCACATCCCATCCCTGGAAATTTTGAAGGCCAGGCTGGCTGGGGCTCTGAGTAACCTGATCTAGTGGGAGGTGTCCCTGCCCATGGCAGGGGGGTTGGAACTAGATGATCTTTAAGGTCCCTTCCAACCCTGACAATTCTATGATTCTATCACCACAGTCCCCCCTGCTCAGTCTGAAATTGTGTTAACTGGCCTTTCCGTGACAAACCTACTGGTTTTGGCCCAAGATGCGGGAGCCGGGCCATGCAGAGCTCCAGATGGGCTCATCTCTCCATGGCCAGGAGGGAAGGGGCTGTGCAGCTGGGGCTGTGGGGCCAGCAAGCAGGACGAGGCGTCTCCATCAGTGCAGCCAGCCCGGCTGGACCTTCACTCTAGGAGGGAACACGCCCCGTTTGAGTGTTTATCAAGGGAGGCTTGGGAGGGTCAAGGTTGCTCCACATGCACTGGTTGAGAGTCCTCGTGGGCCCGTTACCGTATCCAGTGTCTGACTCCATCCGTGCAATTCCTAAAAGACCTTGAGCAACTGCACCTGCTCCCGCCAAAGTGACTCAGGCCAGGGGAGCTGGGGGAGCAAAATCAAACAAATAAAAACCATGAAGCATTTTTACCTCATGCTCCAATCCTCGTTTCTATCCGGAATGAGAGAAGCTGAAATTGGGTGTGAAATGGGGCTGAGGAAATAATATCCTCGTAAAAAATATGTGTGTAACATGGTATTTTCCTGGTTTTAGCACCAAAAGTGGCTTTTTTGGGGGGGGGGGGGGGGAATTTTGTAGGGGTTTTGGGGGGTGGGGNGGGGGGGGGGCAGTTTAGATGGAGTTTGCTGGTTGGAGATGGGCCAGGCTGGTGTTTTGGTATCGGGTTTGCAATCTTTAATTCTCCTGAAAATCAACATGCTGCTTTCTGAGGGAAACGACAACTCTGTTGATGTTCACCCCCAAAAAAAGCACATCCTGCAAAGCTGCTCATTTGGCTGCCAGTGTAATTCTTTCCATCCTAGAGACCTCACATCATCATTACTTCATCGCTAGGTGACTCTTCTTTGGCTTAACTCTGGCTTTGTAAAGTCTGGAGTTGGATAGGAACATAGGCTTGGTAATAATGTTTTTGGGAGGGGGTTGTTTGGGGTTTTTTTTCCTTTTTAACTAGTGATTTTTGCATGTACCCTGCATTAGGAGGGTTGAGATGCAGTTTTTCTAGGATAGCCATGCCAGCTATGGGGTATAGCTGCTTTCACCACAGAATGTTGTACCAGCTATACCATATAGTGGCCATCACTTGCCAAGTGTTTACTGATGAGCTGAGCAAAGTAAGTCATTTTGGCTGGAGTTCTCATTTTTGCCAGTAAAACCCTATCTACAGCAGGGTCTAATGACTACAGAAGAAGCACGAAACATTTGCTGAATATAGAATCATAGAATGTATTGGGGTGGAAGGGACCTCCAAAGGTCATCTAGTCCAACCCCCCTACAATAAGCAGGAACATCTCTACCTAGGGTAGGTTGCTCAGAGCCCCATCAAGCCTGATCTTGAATGTGTCCAGGGATGGGGCCTCCACCACCTCTCTGGGCAACCTGTTCCAGTGATCAACCACCCTCATATTAAAGAACTTTAACCTAACATCCAGCCTAAATCTACCTTTTTCTTGCTTGAAACCATTACCCCTCGTCCTGTCACTACAAACCCTTGAGAACAGATCTTCCCCTGACATCTTATAGGCCCCTTTCAGGTATTGGAAGGTCACTCTAAGGTCCCCCCGGAGCCTTTTCTTCTCCAGGCTGAACAACCCCAACTCTCTCAGCCTGTCATGCACATAGATTTTTAATGTAAAGACAGCCTGGGACACAAGGCCACCCTTCTGCTGTCCTCTGAAACCCCCCAGTCTGTGGAACCAGGGTTCTCTCTCCATCCTCTGAGCATACCCGGGGCAGCCGGAGCCGGGAATCCCGCTCGGGAGCAGGGACGCGAACCCCGGGAGCCCTTTTGCCGTCACCACGTGGATCCTTTTGCCGTCGCCCGCCCGATTCTTTTGCTTTGCCGAGCACTTTGTCTCCCCCTTTCAGCGCGAGGGCTCAGGCTCCCGGCTTGGTGCGGCAGTGAGAAGTGAAAAAAAAAAAAACCCAACAAAAAAGACAGACCAAATCCAACAAAAATAAGAGGAAAAAAAAAAAGAAAAAAAAAAAAAAAAAAAAAAAGGAAACAAAAGGGGGAAAAAAAAAAAAAAAAGGCGGCAAGAAAAAAAAAAAAAGTTTAAGAAAAAAACGGATAGAAAAAGGAAAACAGGTTAAAAAAGTAAAAAATATTTAAAAGGGGAAAAAGGATAAGAAAAGGAAAAAAGATAAGGAAAGGAAAAAAGGATAAGAAACGGGAAAAAAGGATAAAAAACAGAAAAAAAAGGATAAGAAAGGCAAAAAGGATAAAAAAGAAAAAAAACAGAAAAAAAATTAAAAAAGGAAAACAGGAATAAAAGAAAAAAAAAGAGGAAAGAGGAAAAAAAGAAAAAAAATGGGAAAAAGATTTTTTTAAAAAGAGAAAAAAGAAAGGGGTGGGTGCGTTTCGGGAACGCATCAGGCAGTTTGGGTGGGAGCAGGATCCCGACCCCGCGGTGCCCAGCGCTGTGTCCGGCTCCGCACTCGCGGTGCTCTCCGCGGCCGCTCCGCAGGGACGTGGCCGGCGAGCCCAGAGCTTCCCCCCGCTGGAAGCCCCGCGGGACCGCGCTGCCCCGGCTCGGCCCTGCGTGGGCAGCCGCGGGGGACTCGGGGGTCCCCTCCGGGTCAGCATCACACCCCCGCCCCGGGGCTGTGTCCGACCCCCCCTCCTCCCAGGCTGCATCCCGGGGAAGGGCAGCGGCGGCGTGTTCGGGCTGCTCCCGGCTCCCCCCCCTCCATGCCCCGGGGAGAGGGGGGAGCCGGGACGTACGGGGAGGGGACGAGGAGGAGGAGGAGGATGTGGGGGAGGAAGGCGGCGAGGGAGGGATGGAGAGGAGCGGGAAGGGAGGGAGGGAGGTGGCGGGGCGGGCGGGCAGCGCTCTCCCTCCGCCCCAGACCCGGGGCAGCCGCGCTCCCCCCGCGGCACCGGCTCCTGCCGGCAAGAAAAGAGATGATGAAAAGAAAGATGGAAAGAAGGAAAGAAAGATGGAAAACGCTGGGGTGGTGGTGTTGGGGTTAGAACGGACCATCCCCGTCCCGCGGCTGCCCAGGCAGGGCCCTGTCCAGGGCAGCGGGACCGGGCAGCGGAGCCCGGGCAGCGGCTGCCGCCCCCCCCGGCCGGGGGCCGGAGGATTCCCGGGGCCGAGCCGGCGGCCGCAGCCGCTGCCTGACAACAGGAAACCATGTGTGGTGAATGGAAAAAGGGGGTGGCGCTGCCTGCGCGACTTCCCTTTACATCACTGCCCAAATAAGGAGCTTTAAACTAACCTTTTTCTATTGCAGCCCGGCAGAAGATCCATCCCCCCGGAGCCCCAGGGTCCCGGCCTCTCCCCGGGCAGAGTCATGGGCGAGCCGCGGCTGCAGCGCGGGGGGCGAGCGCAGGTAACGACTCCTTCATTCCAGGCACTGGCTGCTGGGGGGGGATGTGCGTGTGTGGAGGGTGCTTTAAAATATATATTATTAATTTTTTATTTTTTTTTTTGCGTGTCAGCCGCGGTCAGTGCAGAGAGGGAAGAGCAGGCGAGGAGGAGGAATTAAAAGCACTTGTAGCACCGGGGCATGTCTGGCTGGTGAGGTCAGCACAGGGAGGAACCCGGAGTTACGGGATGTTGGGCTGCTGGGAACACCGAGGGGTTGTTTCTCTTGAGCCGCCGCCAGCGCGGGTGGCTGCGCTGGCACCGCCATCAGCTGCAGCTCTTTAATTGGCAGCCACCTCTAATTAAGATGCTGCTGCGAGCTGGGGACTTTGGCTGGCGGCTGCGTGTGGCAGGGGTGAGCTCGCTGGGACGGATTTCCTCCTTATCACTCGCACAGGAAAGCAAGTGGGGAGCGGAGGGGGTGTTCTTGGGCGACACGTGATGCGAGTAAAATCCCTGCGGGAGGTACTACCGAGCTGGCTTTCCCACCCTAGGGTCCACAGTGTCTGCTGAGCTTCTGCAGGCAGAAGGCAGGGTGCAGAGATGGGCAACGAAGCTGGTGAGGGGTCTGGAGAATGCGGAATCTGGAGAACGTGTCTTATGAGGAGCACCTGAGGGAGCTGGGATTGTTTAGCTTAGACCTCATTGCTCTCTACAACTACCTAAAAGGAGGTTGTAGTGAGCCTGGTGTTGGTCTCTTCTCCCAAGTAAGTAATGACAGAACAAGAGGTAATGGCCTCAAGTTGCACCAGGGGAGGCTTAGATTGGACATTAGGAAGAAGTTCTTTCCTGCAAGAGTGATCAGGCACTGGCCCAGGCTGCCCAGGGAGGTGGTGGAGTCACCATCCCTGGAGGGGTTCAAAAAATGAGTGGATGTGGTGCTTTGGGACATGGTCTGGGGGTCAGGGAGATGTTGGAATGAAGGTTGGACTTGATGATCCTGGAGGTCTTTTCCAACCTCAATGATTCTATGAGGAGGTTGAACCTGCTGGTGGCAGAGGAGAAAGGCCACTACCTGGGGCTGCCCCTTTGCTTGTTTTATCCCTTCCAAGTGTTTCTCCCTGCTGAATAGCACCTGCACATCGGCATAAAATGAGGCAGCTTTAAAAATGCATTAAGTCTGAGTAAACGAGTGCTAACGATTTAAGCTTCCTAATCCTCCTCGATGGAAATTAATAATGCTTTTGATGCACCCAGAGGTGTGATCAGCAGCGCAGACACGCGCTGAGCTGCTCTGTGCAAACATGAGGATTCTTATTGCAGAAAAAGGCACCGTGCATGATTTTATTTATTCCCCCCACCTTATTCTTTAGTGAACCATCCGACCCTTGTGAAAGCTCTGGGCACTTTTACCCAGTTCCAGTCTGGCGAGTGGAAGTGGCTGGGGCAGCTGACGTGGTGATTGATGGTGTGAGCAATAGAATCCAAGCCCTGCTCTGCTGCTGGAGGGTAACCTGCAGCTTACAGGCTTTTCCTTTCCCTGGTGTTGAAAGATTGTTGGTGTCAGTGCACAGAGCCAGTGTTAACCTCTGCTGGTGGGTATCCTGATAAACTCTTTGTCGTAGCTCCCATCTCATGTTATTTGGCTTGGGTGGACCCCGAGGAAGCTGTTTGTGCTTGCTGTCACATTTTTCTCATGCTCTCAGAGCTTCAGGAACTTTTAATTCTGATTCTTATAGGAAAACGTTCAAAATGCTGCCAGAGCATGTTTTCCCAGGGAGAATAGGTGGGATTTGTGTGGGGTGGGATGTGGTGGTTCCTACGTGGCTCACAGGTGTCAAGAGGCTCCAAAGCCCTTTGCAATGGATCTTATTGTCCACATCCCCTTCCCTTCTTAGCAGACAGGTCTGGCTGAAAGGGCCCTGAAAGTAGGATTTCTTTCATCCCTAGAGAAGTGTCCTTCAGTGGAGGATGCAGAGGTACTGGTGTAGGGCATTGATATGTGCTGTCTTGACTTGCTTCTGAGAAGACAAGCCTCCTGCCTCCAAGGCTTGCTGTCAAGCTTCTTGAACTGGTGAAGGATTCTCTGCAGTCCTTTCTGAGGAAAGGAGAAATAAAATCAGCAGAGGACTTGTGCAAACTGTGCGCCGAAGAAAAAACTTCCAGCAGTTACTAGTTGATTAATTAATGAATGTGTTACCACCAAGCTGCTTGCAGCAGCTCTGGCTTTTGTGTCCTCAGGGACACGTTCAGCACAGGCAGAGGTGAGGTGCAGCCCCTGAGAAATGCCTCTGAGGAGCCCTCTGCTCTCCTGGGGAAGCTTCTGTGGGTAGAGGAAGGGACTTTCTTATTGTGATTGACCATTTTCATCCTAATCCACAATGGGCACTTCTAATTTCTCCACGCTGGACATCATCCATTCCAGAAATGTCCTGCTGCAGCTTCTCTACTGAGCTTTTAGCATCTTAACCAGGGACCGTCACAAGATTTCTTGCTCCCCTGCCCAGATGAGTGGTTGCCCAGGTGCACGAGTGTCAGAAAAAGCAGAGATGGGACCACAGGCTCTGCTCCTTCGGTTTTCCTGACAGAGCAAACACACGGTCTCGCAGCTGGGGTGGAGGAGAGAGCAGCCCAGGGGGCCAGCAAGCTCTGAACTATTTGAGTTTGCTCTCCAAAGCTGCCCGTCAGCCGCCAGTAGAATAGCTCAGTGTTCAGCCCGCGGCGTGTGCGAGCGCCGTCGGATGTGGGGGGACCACCGGGGGGGCTGCGCTGGGACCAGTCCCCGGAGAAACGGTCTCCAAAAGAATATTTATTCTGAAGTTAACAAGACAAGCGCTGTTGAGAAACCTCCTCGGGGCTGCGGGGCTGAGGCATCGCTGCCAGGGGTGGTTCAGCAGTCATGGGAGGGAGCAGGGAAGGGTGTCCCGGCTGGGGAAATCACCGCGGCCATCCCGTTGATTGGGTGGCAGGTCGTTAATGAGGGGGCTCCTGGGAACTCCCGTGCCCTACGTCACTGGCAAAGCCCCACGGCCACCTCGGGTAGATCCTTCTGCCTTAGGAAAGCTGCTTTCCCCCTGGCTCCCCGAATCCCCCGGGCTCCTGCTGCCTGCACGACTTCTGGCCACATTTGGCTGCACATGTTGAATGTGAAAAGTGTTTCAGCAGACTTACTGTTTCTAAAGTGTTTTAAAGCGTTTGGTTTCTTGNTCTGGAAAGGAAAGCAATTTATTTAAAATATACATTCAACACCATTGTCTATGACTTTAAAAAGGCTGCTTGTTAGGAGACCTTTATAGCCCTGCTGGGATCGGCAGTCGGAAGGGCCAGTTGGGATGCAGGGAGATATTTATTCTGCTTTCCATTCTGCCCATGACACTTGCTGAATTCTTCCCACCTCTGGCTTGTTAATCCAGAGCGATTTCTTCCTGGTGCTCCCTCTCCTGGGCTCTGCCGAGACCACCGTGCGAGAGGACAGTTGTGATTAGTGCTCCCGCTGTGCCACGGCTGGAATGCCAGAAAATGGTCTTTCCCAGGCCAGCTTTGCACAGTCAGCTGGGAGCTCGGTCCCTGTAATCGGTGCCGTAATCAGAATGGAGATTTTTATCCTGCCGGGCTCTAATTACATGCCTGCATAAGGTGAACCTTTTAATGAGCATCCAAAGGCACATTGTGTGCCGGGGAGGGCCAGCCTTAGAGGGGCTGGGGGATTATTCACTCATTCAAAAAACATTTGGTGGAAGTAAATGTGCAATAAATCTTCCTTAGCCTCTGTGTCACCTCATTTTCTTTGCAAAGCCCTGAACCAAGCCCAGCCCCTCCTCCCTAGGAAGCCCAGGCTGTGACTAGCTCATATAGCACTGGGTTTACCACCAACTTCTCCAAGCTTTCCGAGAAGGTGAAGGGGGCTTGGACGTGCAGCTGGGCAAAGTGATCTCTTGAGAAGCCTTTTTCCTAAGAGCAGCAGTAACTCACCCATTTAAACACTTCTAGGTGGTATTTTTGTAAACTGGTTTTTTTTTAGTCGTGCGGAAATTTCTGTTTAGGGGCATTTTCCTTCTGGGAACTGCTCAGCAACTTTTAAGCAGGGATAACTTAGAGGAAAACATGTATGAGATCAAGTTTTCCTACCTTCCCAAAATGGACTTGCTGTAGGAAAGGGCTGCTTGTTCCTCAGGGCCTTGAGGAGTGAGCAGGTGGGTCAGCCACCAGTACAAACCCAGAGCAGAGCATCTTCACCATTGTGGGAAGCGTTATTATACACTGAGGATAGAAAAATCTTGTACAAGTGAGGTTTTCAGTCTCAGCAGCTCCTCAGTCTCCAGGTCCCAAGTTGTCTTTTCCACGCCACTTATCCAGACTTTCCCTTGTTCCTTCCTTGGAGTTTGGAGGGTTGCCTGCTCGTTATTCAGGCTTTGCAGCCCTGGGAGGCTTTGGAGTTTTGGTTGTTTTGCTCTGCTTCCCTATTAGACCTGCAGATTTTAGGCAGGAAGGCAAAGTGTGTCAGAAATTGGCTAGATCCAGCTGAGCTCAGACATAGGATTTGGGTTTCTCTGCTAATATTGCTCTCAGCTGCATCAAGACCTGGAGGGGTTTGCTGAGCTCTCATTTGGTGCAGTTTAGAGGGGAAACCTCAGGAGGATCCAACAAAATTGAGCCTGGCCCTTTTCCCAGCAAACCTGGTTTTAAGTGTAGTGCTTCCCTGGAGTCTTTTCTGCCACACTCCTACGTCCAGATTGAAATCCAACTTCTGCACTGCTTAGATGGTCTCTTATGGAGGGCAGTTCACTACTTTGCAGAACACAAAAGGCACAAAATAGACACAACTATTAACTCTAGAACCACCTACTGTCACTTTTCATAAGAATTACTCACAGATTTAAGTCTCGGGTATATGTGGACTGGCCTTCCTCATCTTCAGGTGTAGGATTAGTCTCTTGATAGCCCCATCTATTGTCAATATGATCATGAACCATGAGCTAGTGGTGATGAAAGGACCCCAAGGGATGTTGTGTTGTGAGCTGGTTGTGAAGAGCCACTGGTGATGTAAGGACCCAAGGGATGTTGTGTTGTGAGCTGGTTGCTCTCCAGCAAGGGTAGGGTATGGTCTTGGGGTAGAAAGCCAATGAGGTAAGTGTGTGAGTGGACATGTGCTCCTCAAAAGTAATGTAGTAAGATAAGTTGGGTGTTGAATGCTTTACAGGTCTGTGTTGCTGCTGGAAGTGGTGGTGTGTCATCTCCAGCCACTTCATAGAATCACAGAATGTTAGGGATTGGAGTGAAGGAGTGGTTGTTACTTAGGTAGTGGGGTACAGGCTTCTCAAAATAAGTTGTGAAACTGCAAAGAGCTTCTAGGAGCTTTCAAGGCATTTAGTAGGAGCACCCTGGGCCCTGGACTTTTGGCTGGTTCCTCCTGCCCCGATCTGCTGGGAGAAGCCCAGGAAAAGGTGTTGGATAGGAAGGGTCTCCCCATTCCCTGTTGTCCCCAGTGGATGACCCAGGGCCAGAGCGGGTCTGTCACTAACGGGAACGTGCTCAGAGTTTTCCATGAGGCATCGCTGACTCTTTCCACAGCTGCCCACGGGTTTCCTGTGCTCCCTCCTGCCCTTTACTCAGGTTTTTTGGGTTTGTTCCCTTCTCGGAGATTTACTGAAATTAAAGCTATAGAAAAAAAAAAAAGCTGAAGATGGGGTCAAAGTGAGTTGAAGAGAAATTTAAAAATAAAGACGTTTCGTGCAGTTCATGTGCTTCGGAAAGTGCTGGGATGGCACCTGCCACCTGTAGAGCAAGAGCAGCTGCTGGGCTGGGCCAGCTGGGCTTGGTAACGGGCCAGTAATTTAATTGCAGTTGCCACCCAATTTCCACAGGGGTGTAAAGCTGATAAACTCCTTTCGAGGCACTGCAGCCACACCGGGTTGTATCTGCTGCGGAGGAACAAGTGAGGGGTGATCATTAGCTGGCTGGGAGCAAGGAAGGATGGAGAGGCAACGCCTGGTCCTTCAGGAGAAGCGTCCTCCAGGAGGATGAGCATTGTGGGGTGTTTCTGGAGGGGTTCTCCTGAGAAGAGCTGTTCACAGCAGTTATTCTTTGTACACGTGGAAACAGCTAAGGGATTTCTTTACTCAAATGTCAGGTTGGTGGAGGACTGGTCTGAACTGGGAGGTTTCTGTTGTGAGGGATGTCAGGGCTGGTAGGGGCAAGACAAAGTGTTCTTGGGTGTATTTGGACCCACCACATTTGGTCTTTGCGTGTTTTAAAAAGGAAAATAAAACTTTGGTTGTGTTTAAAAGAAAAAATGCCTTAATTTTGAAGATGTGCAGAATTTGACTTTGGACCCAAACAGTGCAATGCAAGGTCAGGCTGGAACCAAGTGCAAAAATAGAGTTGCAGATATCTACAGACCAACATGAAGTTGGAAGTGAAGTCAAGCTGGGTGTTTAATTACCTCCCACAAACTTGCCCATAGTGCTCAGGCATTTCCTTCATGACTTTCTCAGGCTAAAATTAACGAAACCTGAAGAGAAACCACTCTTCCCCACTGTTTCACCACTCTGTTTACGTGAAAACCTTGGCCGGGACACAACAGTGTGACCACTGTAGTCCAGAATAAGTGTCTATTTCTTCTGGAAGTGAGGATCTCTGCTGGAAGCTATCCTGCAAGAATTCAGAAGTGTTTCTGGCCCATAGCCTTCTGTGGAAAAGTGCGTGCCTCAGTTCCCACTTCTGTAAAATGGGGTTAAAAATATTCCCCCTCCCTCCCTCCCAGGAGCATTGCCACACTCCCTCCGCAGCAGTTGGTAAAACACCACAGAGTTTTTTCCACCAGTGTGAAAAGTGCTAAATAAAAGTAAATTGATACTATTTTAAATAATATTCTAAGTGCTTCACACCACGGTGAATGGCTACAAAGGGCTATGGAAACGTGTTCATAGAATCATAGAAAGTGTTGGGTTGGAAGGGACCTTCAAAGGTCGTATTATGGTGTTAGAGTTATGGTTCATGAGCGCTCCGGGCTGGGGGAAGCTCTTGCTTTTCAGCACCGCTGGCCCAGCAGCCACCCAAAAAACTGCCAAAATGGGTAAAAGAGGTCCAAGAATCGCTTAAGATCTTCCTCACACCAGTCGAGTAGACCCAGCATGGGCTGGATCTTCACCTCTGGTGGCATCCTACAGCAGTGACTCACCATCTAATGAGTTTAGAGCCGTGGTTTGGAGCATTACTGAGGTAATCCTCCTTAATTCAAGGAGGGTTTAGTAAAAACGAGCCCTTGCTGCTTTTGCAGACCTGCTTTGAACGGCGCCGCTTCAGAAGCAGTAAAGGGAGGAAGGCTAAAAAATCATTGCTGCCAAACTGAGGAGTTTTTTCCTAACCCTAAGGCAGCGTTGAGCTGGTTTGCTGCTGAAGAAGAAATAAAAAAAGAAGCCTGCAGTATTGGTTTTATTCTGCATTATGCAGGGTTTAGGTCTTTAAAGAAGCGAAGGGAAAGTCCCCGATGAGGTGTTGGTTGCCTGATGGTCTCCATGGAATAGAGCTGCTTTTTGATTCTGCCTGTAATTCGTTGCCGTAGCCATGGTCTGCTGCCCTCCTGGTTTGATCTGGCATCCACCTGGGGGGGGGGGTTTGCTGCAAAGTTAGAAAATACTTTGTGTTCCTATTTGCATTAATCAGAATTCTGAATTATTGGGAGGGGAGGAGCCAAAATGTTAAATTAGAAGTTATACTTTTTTTTTTTAAGTAAACAGGTGTAAAGGCAGAAATGAAGTGTGTGAATATAATAGAAATTGTCCAATCCTACTTTTTCTGAACGGGGAATAAGTCTTTGCTGGCATTTGAGGATTTGTCTGGCCTTGACAGCAAAAAAGTTGGCTGTAAAATCATAAAATTGTCAGGGTCGGAATGGACCTCAAAGATCATCTCATTCCAACCCCCTGCCATGGGCAGGGCCACCTCCCATTAGAGCAGGTTGCTCACAGCCCCATCCAGCCTGGCCTTCAAAATGTCCAGGAATGGGGCTTCCAGCACCTCTCTGGGCAACCCTCATGGGGAAGAACTTCTTCCTAACGTCTCATCTGAATCTCCCCACCTCCAGTTTTGATTCATGAACTCTCTAACTCTTGTTTGTGATGTTAGAGCCTGTCCTGGGAGGCCTCTGCTTGTGGATGTGTCAATCACATCAAGCACAAAACCTCTCACAAAAATCCCAAGCTGGGTGGTGGTGTTTAGGGCTTTTTTTTTTTCTTTTTGAACCCATTTTTGCCATCTTAACTCAGAGTGATACTTTCTTAAGTGAACAGAACGATGCTCATGTATTTTAGTCCTTTCTGGTGCAAATCAAGGTGGTCCTTTTTGACACAGATGGATGTGTTGAGTTCTTCCCAGGTGGAAGAAGGCTCCTGGCTGGGGAGGACTCTGAAAGGACACGGGGACAGAGCTGAGAAGAAGGGTGTGGGGAGAGGAGAAGAACTGGTGTCTTTTTGCGATGAGCAAAAAGTTCAGGTTTAGAAGAAAAATAAATTAATTTTGTTTTTTCCTTGAGAGCAATAAGATCTTGAAGCTGGTGAGGGCACTTGTTGCAGAAGACAACTTTGGGAAGGTGTTTGCTGAAAGCCTTCTCTCTATTTTGGTGAATAAATGAGGGAAATCAGAGATGCCAGTCGCATCACAGCAGTGGTGGAGATGGTGTTGCCTGGAGTGAGGAAGAGGAGCGTGGCAGCATCTTGAGAACACACACACAGCTCCCTGTGGGTGGGAACTGCAGCTTTTCAGGCTTTACACCTCAAATATCTGAATGAACCTGAGTGCTGAGGAGGAGTGGTTTAGAGAAGCTCTGATGCTTGGTTCTTTTCTTTCCTGCTTTTGTACCAGGCTTGTGTCAGAACTAAAATTCCGTTCCCCAAGGCAGGAGGCACCATCTGCAGTGGTTTTGTTCCATCTTGATGGGTAAAATGTTTTGAGGATTGTGCTTGGGAAGCTGCTTTTGGAATCTGGTAACGAATTATATGGAATTATATATTATATGTGTAATATATTATATGGGTTGGGTATAAGAAAGAAGCTCTTTACTGACAGAGTGATCAGGGACTGGACCAGGCTGCCCAGGGAGGAGCTGGAGTCACCATCCCTGGAGGGGTTCAACAAACAAGTAGATGTGGTGCTTTGGACATGGTCTAGTGGTCAGGGAGATGTTGGGATGAAGGTTGGTCTTGATGATCCTGGAGGTCTTTTCCAATCTGAATGATTCTGTATCTCCATTCGAGGGGTGGTTGTGTATAGAAGGTACCTTCCCATGTGCCACCACCAACACACCGACTTAAAAAGCGTTTTTTTGACTCAAATTCCATCTCCTCTTGCTTTTGCACTTGGGTGTCTACTCAGTGCTTGGCCATCACTGTGTGGAACCATCCCTGGTGAGCCTGTTTATGCTCGATGGGGGTGTGTGTGTGTGTGAGAGCCAGTGCAGGGGATGTTTTCCATTTGACAATGTTATTTCTGGCACCGCTGCTTTTTCTGTAATCGCTGTGGAAACTGTTAGACTTGGGGGTTCATCAAGGCATGACTGTAGGTTCTTCTAGGGAGAAATATATTAAGCAAGCGGCTGTGATACTGGTTTCATAAGGGCTCCCTTTAATTGGGAACAGTGTTTTCAGGAGGTTTTTACTGGCTGTGTTTCTAATGGAGCCGTGAAACAGCTAAATTGAAATGGCAGAGAGGAGCACTCAGTGTTTGCTGGAAAAGGGGTGTTTTGGTGTTTGGAGTCTGGTGCTGCCTTGATTGATGGTGTTTCAGGGAAAAAAAAAATGCCAGATGTTCTTTTAAGGGGGGAAAAAAGTTTGAAGATAGATGGGATCTGCCTGCAGAGCAGTGATGGTCTGGGCCCTGTCTTGGAGAAACAGGAGAAGTTACAGATGCAGGTCATTTGTTGTGGGAGGGATTTTCCAGATATGTTTATGGATGTCCTACTCTACTGTGGCCACAAAGAGTAGACCAGCCTGGCTTCAGCACGTGGGTGAGGCAGGATTTGGGATGCTGATGTGCTGAGGTGCAGGAGCATCTCCTCTATGCCATGGCATGGAGGGAGGACTGAGGGTGGGAGAGCCCCTGGACCTACCACTGGTGGCAGAGCCACCTCCAGCCAGGAGCCTGTTCTCAGGGTCTCATCCTGGCTCTGAATGTGGCTTCTGTGCTACATCTTTGGGCATGGTGAAGAACACTTGATGTGCAGGTGGGATTTGGGGAGAAAAGCACAGAGGATGTCCCTGCAGGGAGGGGATGGTGTGCAGCTGGGGCATGCAACACATGGAGCCAAGGCTGTTGTCATCCCATGTCCAAGGACAGTGGTGAGGACATCCATCTGCTGCCAGCTCACCACCAGTGCTGGGCAGTCTGCTCTTACGTGTTAGACACTGATGGAGTGATAGTTGATAGATGCTTGACCAAGGAGCAGGGTCTTCCTCACAGATAACGTGACGTTTCTGCGTGGATATGGTAACAATGTGTTCACAAATGGGGAAGAAACTTCTGGAGAACTTCTAAAACTCTTTCTGTATGTGCAGCAGAGAGGTCCTGAGCACTCCCTGGTGCTGTGAAGTGCTGGTGTTCTGTGCAAACGTGGGCTATTAACCCTCAATAAACCCCAGTTTGAGCTGTTAAATTTACCTGATTCCTTCTTAGATGTAGAAATAGACCTAATATTTCTCCTCTGCTTGTGCTCCTGGTGGGGGTTGTGTGTCATTATTCCTTGCCAAGCAGCTGATCTGACCCAGTCCAGAGATTGGATTGTGCCATAGCTTATTGGGGGGGCTTGGTCTAGATGACCGTTAGAGTCCCTTCCAACCCAATACATTATATGATTCTATGATAGCTGCTGGTCAGAGTGCAAGGACCTTCATTAGAAGGAAATTCTTTACCCTGAGGGTAGTGAGACACTGGCACAGGTTGCCCACGGGGGCTGTGGATGCTCCATCCCTGGAGGTGTTCAAGACCAGGTTGGATGGGGCCTTGAGCAACCTGGTCTAGTGGGAGGTGTCCCTGCCCATGGCAGGGGGGTTGGAACTAGATGATCTTTTAGGTGTCTTCCAAGCCAAACCATTCTATGATTCTATGGCTTTACACCACAGCTGCAGGTCAAGCACAGAACATCCAGGGACGAGTCATCTCAACAGGATTTCTGATGTGATTAACACAACAGAACTAGATGATCTTTGAGGTCCCTTCCAACCCAAACCATTCCATGATTCTATGCTGGATCACATCATGATCCTTGCCCAGCAGCCTGTCTCTGGAGGATACAACAAGCTTTGCAACACACCAACCATGGGATGAGCTTCTTCCATTCCAGGCATTCATGCTCCTCGTCGTTAACCACTTATTTATAACCAGAGTGACATCATCACATAGTAGAAATTGCTCGTATCGGAAAAGCTGGTCCCAGCTTGAGGGACCTCACCACTGAAGGCAACAGAGGGAGAAGCAAGGGGAAGAGAAGGGGTTATGGTGGCCAGGAGGTGAGGTGGGTTTGCTGCCTTTCATGTGTGCCCTGTGTTTTATTTGTGGTACTTAAGAGTGCTCTTTTTTCATTGGCATTTGTGGAGGGGCTGGTACCGGGAAGAGGAAAGGAGGTTTGGTTTATACATATTTGATGTTTTGTGATTATACCTTTTAATAACTACCTCAATAAGTAACTCAAACTCACCCCACGCTTTATTTTGGGATCTCTGGAGGCATTCTCTTTGCTTAACACCCTTAAAGTCTTCACAGCACTCAGCCCATGATGTATTATTATAGATTTACATGGCACCCAGTCCAAGCTCCCTGGCAGTGAGTGGGTGCAGAAATTATGGTTCTTCCAGGACCACTTCACCCACCATTGAAACAGAGACTTCCCTGATGAACAGGAGAGTGGAGAGTGAGATGGACAGATCCGTACAGCTTGATGACCTCAGCGATTAATTATTTATTGAGCTTTTAATTTTGCATCCATCATTCTAGCTCTGTCTCCCCTGGCTTCCCAGAGTAGTTGCACGGGGAGGTAAAGCATCAACAGATACCTCCAGTGGGGAAGGTTTGCAGCTTTGTTTAGGGCAGCTCAGCTGTGCCTGTGTTAACCCCTGAGATGCCAGGAAGGTGCTAATATCTCCTTTACCCCTGGGTATTTCAGGTCTTCAGGGACCTTTAGTTTAAGCCTGAAGAGCTGTGTTTGCTGGCTGCTGTAGGGCAGATGATGGTGTTAATCCGTCCTGACCCTGGAGCTGGTCTGTGCATAAGCCTCTTTTTCCTCCAGCTTTGGACTGAGAAAGGTGGTGTTTGGTGTTGTAGCATCCCTGGAGGTGTTCAGGGCCAGGTTGGATGGGGCTTTGGTCTAGTGGGAGGTGTCCCTGCCAGGGCAGGGGGGTTGGAACTAGATGATCTTTGTGGTCCCTCCCACCCAAACCATTCTGTGATCCTGTATCACTTGTGGCTCAGCATGAAGACTCTGCTTTCCTTGGGTCTTGTGCTCCAAGACCTCCAGCAGATATCTGCAGGTATCAGGAGGACAGTTCTTCTAAATGCACAAGGAGCTGAGGATGTTTTGCCTTTTTTTTTGCCTTTCCCCCCCCTCTCTTTTTTGGCAGATCAAGGGTGGCCTCAACTGATAGAAAAAAAAGGTTTAGGATAATCTGGTGCTATCAAGCATCAGCTTTCAGGGAGGTGACAGTTTCCTTGCTTGGCTCTGATGTTTTGCTCACGAATTTGGGATCACTGTATGTGGTCCAGGAGGTGATATCTGATGAGGTACCTGTGGGATTTTCTTCTTCCCAGGGGCACTTCTGGGACCTTTGCACACCTGGTCATTGCCAGAGCTTCTGGGATAGGTGGGAGCTTGTGTATAAGCCCCAGAGCAGCTGAGTCTCCTACACTTACACTTGGAGTTACTGGCTCTTATAGAAGAAGCCACCAGAAAAATGTGCAGAACAGGAGAAAAGGTGAACCTGTGCTTCTGTCCAGCCCCCAGCTGAAACTATGCAAGATCTGGGCATGGCGGAATGCATGGAGCAGGAATCTGGGACCAAGCAGACCTGGTCCCTTTGCTTCATCCACTGAAAGCACCAGATCCCTCCAAGTCCTCAATGGCTGCAGCTGCTATAATGGGAGCAAGAATGGTCATTCATCATTTTAGGGCAAAAAAGGCACAAATTATTGAGGAATCTTCATTATCTGGACAGATCCTCCCACTAGGCTGGGATTATTCCTAGAGGGTCTGTAATGTGGGAAATGGTGAATAAGTGTTCAATGCCTGAAGGGGACCTTCAAGAAGGCTGGGGAGGGACTTTTTACAAAGGCTTGTAGTGATAGGGCAAGGGGTGATGGGCTCAAACTGGAAAAGGGGAGATTTGTATTAGAAATTAGGAAGAAGTTCTTTACCATGAGAGTGGTGAGACCCTGGCACAGGTTGCCCAGGGGGGTTGTGGATGCTCCATCCCTGGAGGTGTTCAAGGCCAGGTTGGATGGGCCTTGATCAACCTGTTCTAGTGGGAGGTGTCCCTGCCATGGCAGGGGGGTTGAAACTAGATGATCTTTGAGCTTCCTTCCAACCCAACCCATTTTATGATAAGAAGCTCTCTAATCAAAGTGCTTTCCTCTGAAGCTGGACAAGTGAGCTGTTGAGTCTGGTTCTTCCATCCTCTGCTCCTAAAGGGATCCTACATGACTTGTGATGGGTCCCAGCAGAAAAACAGGATCCATGTGCTGGACTTGTCCCACAGCTGACCTCAGGCTGGTTCAGACCAGGGGTTCGTGGCATGAACGGCTCCGCGGGGCCCCACGCAGGGCAAAGACTTAAGATAGCCCAACCTCTTGCCACACACTTTCTTTTCCTCTTTCAGAGCTCCAGCATTTTATTGATGAACTGGGCTCCTTTGCTCCGAAAGACCCACTCTTCCCTTCAGCCCGTTCCATTTGGTGCTGAGGAGAGAGCTGCTGGGAATTGCCACAATCAAATTTTAATTAAATGCCAGGCAATAATTTGCAGCGAGTAAATTGCGGTACCTGCAGGATGCTGTTGACATCTGCTCGTGGCCCCAGAGGGCCATTAGTGACTTTGAGAACCAGGAGAAAAACACAGGTCCACTTACCTTGTTTTTTATTCTTTCAGTCCAAAGGCAGAGAGACCGATTATGTTTAATATTTTATAGCTGTGCATTGTTGCCATCCTTCCTGTGAGTCATTTTTCCACCAGAAACCCGTGCTCACCTCCTTGGTTAACCCCTTGCTGTAGAGGGTTTAGAGGTGGACTGTGAATCTTCTGCAGAAATGGTTTGATGTGCTGTGTTCATGGCTCTGCATTGCTGCACGGGGCCAGCAAGGAAAAGCTGATTTAATATCCAGCCATCTGCAGGCTCGGGGGAAGGCTGGAGAGTGGCACAGACCTCCCCAAATCACTTGGAGGCTCAGGTTTGAAGCTCTGACCCAGGCATGGGGGTTTTTTACACCATATCTAAGTCTTCTGGAGCCCAAACTGAAGATGATGATAATCATAGAATCATTTAGGTTGGAAAAGCCCTCGAGGATCATCAAGTTCAACCTTTGCCCACCATCTCCCTGACCCCTAGACCATGTCCCCAAGCACCACATCTACTTGTTCTTTGAACCCCTCCAGGGATGGTGACCCCACCACCTCCCTGGGCAGCCTGTCCCAGTGCCTGACCACTCTAGGCTCAACTATAATGAAAATCTGCATCCTGGAAAGGAGTGTTTCCAATTCAATAGTATGAGGATGTTTGTCCAGCACTTGAGATGGTTCAAGTGATGTGATGACTCTTGGTGTAGCAATTTCAACTCTTCCTTTTCCATCTTTTGCCCCATCCCATGAAGATCATGGCATGTTTTGGGTGGGAGGGGACCTCTAAAGATGTATGTGCCTGTGCAGCTGCCTTTGGACTCTCACATTTCACATGCTTCCAGACAATTTTGTCCCCCCTAGAACATCTCCAGTGGCTTTGCTAGATGGTATCTTGAGATCTTTCCAGGTTTTAGTTTAAGAAACTGATTCGCTGGTTGTTTTGGGCCATTCCTTGTGTTTCTATGTCCTCTCTTATGTGTCCTCTATGTTTCTGACCAAAGAACCTCGACATGTGCACAATTACGTGTTGTTTTACTGATTTTTTTTTTCAGCAGAGCTCCTGCTCTGCAGCCTCATAGGTTTGAGAACAAAAATACACATGAATTTCATTTAAATAACTGTAGTGGAAACTTTGTATGGAAAGAAGATACCCCAAAAAGCCCCTGAAAGAACAAAGTAATTGCCTTACAGAATGACTTCCTTTTGCTGCATTGTTTTCCGTTTGCATCAGCCGTTTGTCTCCTTTGGGCTGTGCACTTGTGGTTCTTTGGTGTGTCATCCAGCAAAAGTGCAGCAGAACTTCTGTGCACACAAGAGAATTGCTACTTTTTTCTTTCTTTTTTTTTCTTTCTTTTTT